>UFQX01000491.1:319111-378234 GCA_900497675.1 Arapaima gigas | reverse complement strand
ATCTACCTGTACTTCTCAACACACATTGAAGTTCCATGCCTAACACTTTTGCACAGTACTGTATATTCTCTCTCGGTCTTCGCTGTTTTCCTCTGGTTTCCTCTTGCTGTCCAGAGACATGCATTTCTGGTTAATCAGCCCCTCTGAATTGCCCGTGGTCTGTGTGTGTGTGTGTGTGTGAGTGTTACTGCAACCCAGAAAAGCAGTTAACAAAAACTGATGGACGGATGAATGTTTGATTTGTGTGCAGTCTGTGTAGAAGCATCAAAAACCATAAATTCATTTGTCACAAGCAAAACAAGAAAACACGTAGCAGAATGAAAGCATTTACACAAATATGGAAAGAGGGGGAGTCAACATGTCACATTTCTTCTGAGAGAAAAGGTACTCACGAGTGTCACTGACTAGGTCACGTCTTGGACTTCTCGCACTGCCAAGCGCATTCAGACATGTTTGTAAGAAATCCCACTGAGGATTTAGAGTGTTTTTATTAGTTTTTACTGAGTTGACACTTTGATTCAAGGTGACACAGAATGATAGATACACTTGTCTTTGGACTGTCAGACAAAACCCACGCAGAAGCAGGCTGAACATATAAACTCCTCAGATTGATCCGCAGTCAAATCCACATCTGAATACACAGCCCAGGCCGTTGAGATTACAGTGCTACCCACTGTGCCACCTCGCCACCCATTTACAAGTTTTATCCGTCTTTACCCTTCGTTGAGAGCAGACTGCATTTAGCATGAGGTTGAATCCAGGGCCATTGTTCCTCACACGCCAACAGTGGAACTGAACTATGAAGAAGTAGGAGTCTCTCATTGGAAAAGCGTTGCAGTCACTTGATGGAAACTGATAAGATCAATGTTGAAACCCCTGCTGGGCAGGATCTACTGACCCGCCACACATTTTGAAAATTAACTCCCATAATACCTCTTTGCAGACCCAAGGTGGCAGCAAGGGAGGCTTAACGGTATGGGAAAAGCCCAATTTAGTTCACAATTTCCAGAAACTGCAAAGTCAGCAGCATCTTGAAAGCAGATTTATTTGTGTGAAATCATTTCTTTACTCGTGTCAGAAAGAGTGCCGCAAACGGGTAGATCAGAAATACAAAGGAACTGATAAAAATAGCGATTATCCCAGCTCAATTTAGAAAACGAAAAGTCCAGGGTTCAGGGAACTTGTGTGCATTATGAATGAGGAGCTGGCGGGAGCAGGTGGAGTGTGGAGACCGGACTCTTTGTGGACAGTTTCAGAGATGAAAGCTGTGAAAAGCATCCAAGATATTTTGAAGGGCGACGTGGCGACGTGGATATGGACACGTGTGATGCGTCATGATTCGTCCTCTGCTGAACATCGATGCTCTGTCATACTGACACCCTGTTCCCAGCAACACAAATGGCTTCAGATATTGTTCTGTTCCCTGTGAATATGTTAAAAGTCCTGTAAAATAGCTGGTAATTGCACGGTTGTGTTAATTGCCTGTAATGACAAACAACAAAATAACGCCCACTCCTCATTCGAGTCGCTCCGGAGCTGCGGTTTTCCTGCTTCGGACAATGAACAAAGGGATGTGGGCAACTAAACACAAAAAGTTAGTGAGCAGTCAAGTGGAAGAGCAGCGTTCAGAGATGCCTGATGGAGGGGATGGGTGAGAGCGATCACACTCACAAAATTCCTGTGTGGGTGGGATTAGAGGATCGGAGCATTTTTTTTCCCCTCCCTGACAGTGATTTATGATTACAAAACATTCATCCATCCATTCATCTTCCCATTTTCTTTAACAGCTTGTCCTAGTTAGGATCGTGACAATCCGGAGCTGATCCCGGAGTCACTGGGTGCAAGGCCAAGAGTGGGTGGTCCCTGGATGGGATGGCAGCCCATGGCAGGGCAGCCATACACACACAACCCCTCACCCCTCATTTAGAGTGACTAACTAACCTGAAACACATGTCTTTGAACTGTGAAGGAAGCCAGAGCACCTGGAGGAAACCCACGCAGACACGGGGAGAACATGTAAACTCTACACAGACTGTGTAGGCTTTAAACCTATGATGAACAGACCAGGTGCTGTGAGGCTGCCGGTGATTTGACACAAACAAAACCCAGTCTCCATGGGCTGTTCCTTAGGCTGTCTGATTGTGTAAAGTGCTGTACTGAGTCACTGAATGGTGCTTTGACTTTTTAAAGTTTTATAAGAACGACTTTCGGGAGGGAAGCCACGCCCAGCTTTCAATCACACACGCGCAGCATGTAAGTTCGCCCTGTTTCTTCTGCCCTGTGGGCGCTGTTTTCACAAACCCACCGCCACGTCTATCTTGTTCATAAGGTCCCAACGGGAGGCTGAACAACCTCACTGCACAGCAGATGCAAGTCCTCAAGTGGACTCCAAGTCCCAATGGACTGTATACTGAGCATCCTTCCAAACGCATGACCAGTCTAATGCTTCCAGCTCCTGAAAGACAATATTACACCTGCAGGCAGCGGCTGTTGTGGCTGAGGGACATTGTATATTTAATTTATCCATTTAGATGACGCTTTTCTCCAAAGCAACATACTGCACAACTCAAAGCAAACAAAAGATGGAGAGATAAAGATGGAAACAAAGAACTCTTGAAGGACAAATAGTCTACTGGCAATTTTTGCTGATGCACGTTGCACAAGAAGCTTCATGTAGAATTGATGAGAAATAAGGAAACAGTTTTGACGGATAATGTAACGTTCATTGGGCAGTTAGGAACTCAGGAGAGAAGTGGGTTGGACAGAGATGTGTTTTGAGGCTTTCCTTGAATGCTGAGAGGCAGTTCAGCAGTTCTGAGTGAGAGAAGGAGCTCATTCCACCACATCAGAGCCAAAACCAAGAACCTTCAGGCTTTTGATTTTGGAATCCTTGTATGTGGGACCATCAAGTGACCAGAAGTGAAATAGCATAGCAGTCTTGCTGGGGTGTAGCAAGTGATCAGATACTGAGGTCCTGCAGGTGCCAGGGGAGTAAATCTTGTAGGCCATAACTAGAGCCTTGAAGTTGATACTGGGCAACCTCCAGGAGCCAATGGTGAGATGTCCTTGTGTCATGTTGGAGTGGCTTCTCTGGCAACATCCTAGCCTGCCCCCCCAAAGCACTGTGCAGCCCTACAGTTCACCTGCTCTGTGAGCAGCTGTGGCCTCATTCTATTTTTAACCTCCAACAAACAGCACAGAACTCCTAGCATCTTTGCTCTATCGCCCCCTACTGCCAGCACTCGCAACTTATCCACATTCCCACGAAACCCCACCACGTGGACCTGTGCTTTCTGCTGTCAAACCGCGGCCCTCATCAACTACAACCAGACGCTCATCACCCACGGACCCTTCTACACCCCCGTACCCTTGCTGCCCACAGACGGTCTGTCTCCTGAGTGACCAAACGCAACAGACTCTGTCAAACTGCTCCTGTAATATGTGCTGGGAAAATGTTGGTTTCAGCTTGTTTTTTTTTTTTGTTTTCTGAGTTGCACATCACTTTGGAGGAAAACGTCTCTTCAGCTTGTGTCCAAAGCTCTCTGTCTGTTGTGAAATTCATTTGCGTTTCTTCTGAGTTGCACGTCACTTGTGGAGGGAAGACGTCCGCGAAATGAGCAAATGTAAATATAAACGAACAATGGAACCCCAGTAATACCACAGTTAGAAAGTAAAGAAACACTGGCAGCTGTAGCAGACCTGCAGACAGCCACTCTGTAAACAATGCAAATGCTCAAACTTTAACACAGTCTTCCCTTACTCCAGGAGGCGTAGATATTGATACATGACAGACATACTCCACAAGTGTGGTATTTAAAGCAGCCGCCATCATACTGATAAGATTCATATTACATTGGCTTTGATAGAACACCATTAAGCAGCAGTAATGTCCCCTTTCTTTTGTGTTTATCGGTGACACACAATTCACCCAGGACCCGGCTCAGCAAGTCAAGAGCCGTCAAGAGTGCCCGGCATGAAGGATCTTCTGTTTCTGTTGAAGGGTAAACTCGCCCTGGCCACAATGTCAATATACATTACGAGAACACGACTATTGAAACAAGCTGCCCGAGTTGGCTGGAAGAAAAGAAAAAAAGGGCCGATTTGTTTTGCATGTTTGTTTTTCCCCCTGATAGCCAAGAGCTTTCACTTTGCCAGAGTCGGCACAGCCCGCGTCATCCAGGAGCGCTCACTCCGCTGTTTCCCTGACGACAAAAAACCGCAGAGACCCAGCTGAGTCCCCTACCTCGCCGCACACACTCCCTGTCAAAATACTGTCATCCCCTAATGGGAAAGACCCTGCGTTCATCCGTGATCCCTCTTTAGAAAGGGCTCCAGCTTCTCAGCACAGAGACGGTACACAAGTGATATGCAATTTTAGCACCGGAGCATCAATTGAGCGCAAGAAACAAGCTTGGAAAGGCTGTTCACAGGCACTTGAAGACTGGTAGTTTATACGCTGTTTAAATTTAAACACAATCTTGGTGCCTCCAGATGGCGCTGTAACTTAGTTCTTGGTCTGGTAAAAAGAGAGGCCTTGCCCCAGCTCTAGGTGCAAATGAAGGTCATGTTATTTCCATATGCATGACTGGGAAAATCAGATAAGTGACCAAACAGATGCACTTGCAGCACAGCTGGATGCTGTCAAGATCTTTGTAAGCTAAATAAATGTTTTATCTCACTGAATCACTGGTAAAAATAAAGGTACCAGCAGTACAGCAAAGAGAGCAGAAGGGACAGACATATTTGTAGAACTAAGCAAGACTTGAGTTCACCACCCCCCCAAAGCGTCTTCATTTGGACTAACAAACAGATCAGAAGGTACCATAACTCATTTTTTGTTCATGGAAATGAAATGATTAATGGTACCTTCTTCATTTCCCATGCAGTTTCCCCCAAACAGAAAGAAAAATCCTGGGTTATCAGATCCGGGACCTATGCGCGATGGTGGAGCACATCAGCATGTTAATTTTCTTGCACTTTACTACAGCCGTGCTTTTTTTCTGTGTGTTTCTATCCTCAGGAAGGTAACAACAATCAAGATCTGCAGAGGATGGGTTACGACCCCAAACCATTTACCCATCGCCGAAAAGAAGATTAATAATTCAGAATAACTGCTTTCCTACCACACGATATGTTCTAGTTATGCCATTTGCCCTCAGTTTCCTCTGTTTTGTGCGATAGGTAAAGTGAGAATAAATCAGAGTATGTTAGCGTAAATGAACAGCCAGCCGTGAGAGCAGCAACAGATCTACGTGCCAAAAAAATAGCAGCTCACATTCAAATAAAGAAACCCTGAGTTTAGGGACTGAGCATGAGCTTTTAATGGTTATTTATTATTTCGATCACGTTTTTTACACTTTTGAAGATTTTAAACTGATTTTTAAACTGCTTTCGTATTTCAGCTTTCTCAGGAAAGTTGTAATTAAATTGCTGTTCTAAACATAAATCTACTGATTTTAAACAAAAATGATGAAGTCCAGTAATGCTTACAGCATTAGACCATTAATGATGAATAAACAGATTTTGTCTTACATTCCTTTAAAGGAGCAGGAAACTGAATTAATCAAATGCTGGTGGTTTTTTTTTCTTTTTTTTTTTTACAGGTAAACTTTGCAGTTTTGCGATGGGGTCCTTGTTAACCCTCTCTCTCTTGATCAGTCTCCTGTGAGCACACAGAGGCACGAAGAACATGGAGGTGGAGAAACCACAAAATTTCACAGTCAGCGGCAACGCCTCGGACATCCATCCGATCACACACAGTCTGTGGGAAGTCATCACAATAGCAACAGTGTCGGCGATTGTGAGTCTGATCACCATCACTGGAAATGTTCTCGTGATGATTTCCTTCAAGGTCAACAGTCAGCTGAAGACAGTGAACAACTACTACTTGCTAAGCTTAGCTTTTGCAGACCTCATCATTGGAGTGTTCTCCATGAATTTATATACCTCTTACATACTGATGGGATACTGGTCCTTGGGGAGCCTTGCATGTGACCTCTGGTTAGCTGTGGACTATGTGGCCAGCAATGCTTCAGTTATGAACCTTCTAGTAATTAGCTTTGACAGATACTTCTCCATTACAAGGCCGCTAACTTACAGAGCCAAGCGGACGCCAAAGCGGGCTGCTATTATGATTGGCCTGGCTTGGCTGGTGTCCTTCATTTTGTGGGCACCACCTATTTTGTGCTGGCAGTACTTTGTTGGCAAAAGGACAGTGCCTGATAAACAGTGCCAGATACAATTCTTCTCTGAGCCAGTGATCACATTTGGGACTGCCATTGCTGCTTTTTACATCCCGGTCTCCATTATGACCATCCTGTACTGCAGGATCTACAAGGAAACAGAGAAGCGCACAAAGGACTTGGCAGAGCTCCAAGGCCTTAACTCTTTAGTTGACTCCAGCAGTGTCAAGTCCCAAAAGATCCTCATAAGATCCTGCTTTAACTGCAAGCAGCCTGCTAGTTCCCCCAGGGAGCGAAACCAAGCATCCTGGTCCTCCTCAAACCGGAGCAATGTCACCAAGTGTGTGGCAGCTTCCAATGACGAGTGGTCCAAAACTGACCAGGTGACCACCTTTAACAGCTACGCATCCTCAGAAGATGAGGAGCGCCCTGCCTCTCCAGGGCTCTTTCAGGCACCTTACAAAGATCAGGCTTGTGGGCTAAAAGAAACCACCATCATGAGTGAGAGTGAGCAATTGAGCAGCTACGAGGAGGGGAGCTACTTTCCTTCTCCATTGAAGAACAGTTCACAGAAAAGCAAGAAATGTGTCTCCTACAAATTCAAGCCAGTTCCAAAAGATGGTAGCCCCCAGCAATGCAACAATGGGGACACCAAAACAGCACAGTCATCATGTTCTTCTGCTGAGTCCATGGGGGCCCCCTCTTCCTCCAACAAACCCATGGATGCCAACATGAAGAACCAAATCACCAAAAGGAAAAGAATGGTCCTCATTAAGGAGAAAAAGGCAGCCCAGACACTCAGTGCCATTCTTTTGGCTTTTATCCTAACATGGACCCCCTACAACATCATGGTTCTCATCTCTACCTTCTGCTCTGAGTGCATCCCCCTGTCCCTCTGGCACCTGGGCTACTGGCTGTGTTATGTCAACAGTACAGTCAACCCCATGTGCTATGCCCTGTGCAACAAAACCTTCCAGAAGACCTTCCGTATGCTGCTCTTCTGCCAGTGGAAAAAGAAAAGGACAGAAGAGAAGCTATACTGGTACGACCCAAACCTAAGCACTGGCGACAAAACTGACTTAAATTACCCTTAAATTCAGTTGCTGAAAAGATCATTGTTTTTCTTTAACGGAACACTGACAAGTGGAAGCATACTAGCTCCTCAACTTATGGACACGAGTGGGTCTGGAGGTGTGCTCATGATTTGCTTTGTTCATATCTCCAAAGTTACTTTTATCAGTAAGTCACAGTCAATGAGCTCAGTACAAATAGATCAATACAGTTTGCCTTATTTCTGCGGTAGGGTCTTTAATATATAGCTAAAATAAACATTAAAGAAAGATTTCAGCCTTTAGTTTGATAATAAAATGAATACAAATGTATAATACTGAACAACATTATTTCCACAAATCCCGGCTGATTCTTCACATAAGCACGTGCAACGTTCATCACCTGGTTATTGATCATCACCACTCCTGAAGCCAGACAGGAGCTGTAAACACTGCAGACACACGTTGAATTTGGCTGATCCTAAACTCCTGTTTGTGTTGCCGCATCTATTGGACAGCTGCAAAAATAAAGGTGACGTTTGTCCTACTACAGGCATACGTTTCAGGAGGTAAGCAAAGCAAGCGCAATTAAAAATAACCCAAACAATGTTTTCATCTTCAAAAAGTAATACCTTGACTGTTTGCAACCTGAAAGCCTAGTGTCTAAAAAAGGCCAGCTAAAGCAGCTAGGTTGTACATTATTATTGTGATATTGAGATATAGTAAAGATATGTAGCAACAAATGGATTAAAGAACAATGTGTCATTGTAGGAGGGGGTAAATAGCTGCTGCATTGAGGAAGTCAGCTTCAGCGTACATACACGGACAAACAATATATAATTCCTCGTTTCATAGGCTAATAGAGAAAAAATCTCTCATTTTTAGACATAATAATGCTTATCAGTTATGTTTTATTTTCTCTTGTTTTCATGAAGAAGAGGAAGAGAAAGAAGAGCAACACCTGGACATTTCCAGGATCGGGCTGAGCATCAGAGGCCCACCTGGACTGCGCCTTTGTCAGCTGTTACATTCACTGTTTTGTTCTCTTGCTGCCACATTTTAAATTGCAAACATTGTTTTTTATGTTTGCGGAGGCATTGTGATGTACGAATTGACTGCAGCTTCAGACAGTCTACTTGTTTTTGTGTCAGCTGGGTATCGATCCAAGATTGTATGTATTGGTGATTGAAGCCTTTCTCCACAGGTGCCGTTTTTAAATAATGTACTGCTTGTGTCTGTAGCCTGTCACACAACGTGGCTCCATGTTAAACCTCTTGTCTAAAAAAACATACCAAGTATATGTATATATTTTTTTTTACATTAATGAAGCCAGGAGAAAACCTGGACGCCATGAAAAGGCTGTAATTGTGAAAATACTGTGGATCTTACCTTTAATTTGTAAAGCTCGTATTGTGCAAAAAAATACTTAAAAAAAAAATTTTATTCTGTAATTTTCAATCTATTCTACGTGGATTAACACATCCGTGAAGGCACTGCTGAACTGAGAATGTCCTGGGCAGTTAATGAATTGTACTGAATTGTATCATTGTTTCAAAGCTGCAACTGAACTGGATTACTCCGACATAACAATAAATCTGTTGACTGTAAGAGACCTGTACAGCTTTCAACAACATATTAATATTTCAACATGGAAACGACTGACGTAGATGCCATAAGAATGACATTTTTTTAAATAATTCAAGTGTTCTGAGGTTCTGTGTGTCCGTTTTTCTCCCCAAAAAGCCCTTCGTAATGCTGTTATTTATTTATTTATAAATATTTATTTATTTGATAGTGTCATACTGACGTTTACTCATCACACTTCACAGCAAGGGTGTGGACCTGATGAATTTAACCTTAGACTTATTTTTAATTGGAAGAAACTACCTTGCCTTCCCCAATGGTACTTCATGTGAAAAAGGATTATTTAAATTCGCTGTTTATCTTACCTATTTTTGTTGTACTTGATAAAATTAAATTTTCGTATACGGTAGTCAAATCAGAGATTTTTTTATTTAAGAAAATCTATGCTTTTTCACAATAATTTAAATTATAATAAATTTGCAACTACAAAAGCAGAAACATTCAGAAACTAACATTTTTGCTTTGGTTTAAAACTGCTGTGGTTTAAAACAGAATTTCAAAAGGATTCATACAACACTACAACAAAAGACCAGGCTTGATTGTGGAAAGGGTCACATCTTCGCTAAACGGAGGAAAAAATTTACCAAGCAATGGTCCCACTAGCCCGTTTGTGCTCCTGGTCATCAGGTCCTTTGATTTCTTTTAAGAGACTTATTCACAGTTCATCCTTTGGACAGCCACCAAGGGGGGGACCCTTGGTGAAGTCTGAGTGCTTCACCATCATCCAGGCATATTTGCAGAGATGCTCCTTATTGCAGTCTTTTTGCCAGTAGATGACATTGCGGCGGTTGAGGTTGGCCCCCGCACAGGCATCATACCACCAACCCCCTCCAGGCACACCCTGGAACTCCAGTTTGGCGCAGTTCTGGAAATAGTTGTCATTGTCCCGATCCTTGGTGGTGAACTTTTGGTTGTCATGAAGGTAGTTCTCGGTGTCCTGAGTGAGGGCGTCCACAGCTGTGCCCTGAAAAAGTCCCAGACGCAGCCTGTACTGGGTTTCTTCTCCTTCCACCAAGACAGGGTCGTACTCACCTGTCTTTGAGACCGCGTCCTTGTCCACCAGCTTCACTCTCAGCTTGTAGCGGCCTGGTTGACTTGTGAGCTCGTGCAGGTAGTCATTGCCTAGCCAGTGGTCCCCAGTGAGCGACCCGAAGCCCACTTTGTACTCATCCCACGTACGGTCAAAATTCACTGTGCTGTTGACAGTGATGTGCTGCACCACGGTCCAACCGCCCTCCTGCATGGCACAGTAGGCCACGATGAGAGACCCCGCAGGTTGGATGAGATAGAGCCCATCCCAAGCCTGGCCTTCAGATGCCTGCCAGATCTCATGGCAGTCCCTTGGGAACTCTGTAAGCCAAAAACACTCGCAGTCTCAGTAATAACGTCAAAGACCAGTCTCCACGGAATTCAAAATGCCTATTAGGCTAAGCAGAAAAAAATGTGATCCTTTCATCCACAAACATTGATTTTTTTGTTTACACCCAGAATCCTGAGCTGATTTGCCCACTTTTCTGCCTCACTGCGTCCCAGCTATAAACACTAATTAACAGCCACAGACGGAATTCATCATCTCAGAGCATCACTATCTCTCACGAACTATGTCCCCCGCTGCAAGCAGTTTGCTTCAGATGACGGAGTTTGAACCAATTACAGCAAACCACTCGACTCAAAACATGACCTATTAATTGCCTGCAGTATCAGAGTTGGAGGGATAAGACACTGTACAATTTCCATAGTCTTTTCCATTGAGTGAAACTGGTATATCAGGTAGAATACACCTGCAATACCGCCAGACATTCATTGCCACTTACCTGAAATTGTACAACACAATGATCTACGGGGAACTGAATCCTTTGATTCTTACCTTGGAGTCCTTGGTTGAGAACCAGTTTGAGTTCTTCAGGCTGCAGCAGATGAACATTCTTTGCAGGGGGGAAATCGCAACGGGTCCCGATCAGGCACAGAAAAGACAGCTGCAGTGCCCCCAGCCAGCTACCCACACCCATCATCCTCAACCTAAATTCTGAAAACAAGCCAACAGGAGCCAGAATAAACAGCCAAAATGCCCTGGTCAGTTTTTATACCAGCAGAGGTGTAAGAATTAGTACTATGCACAGTTTTATTGTAAATATATACCTTAAGCCAAGGTTTGGTCAAAATCCTGTTGGCTGAACCCTGAAATAATGAAACGCATTAGAAAGCAATAGTCTTTTAAATAATACATCTTCACAACCACACTTTCATGCCACTGATCACTTTAAAATGAATGACTGTGATTTACTAGGTTAATCGAATGAAAAAGGCGGCAGGCCTGCTTTGTCCTCACCTCGGAGTGTGCGCTTCCAGCTGTGTTTCACGTGCACTTTGAGGAAACTCTCACGCTCATTGTACTTTGACTGGACTGACTAGGGCTTAACCTGGAGTGCAAACACAGACAAGCAGGCTGCGGGGAGGTGAGGGGGGGACTCAGAGTCCAAAGACACGCGGCATCTTCCACATCCACAGCCACACCTCCACCAGCGGACTTCAGCCTCTGCTTTTTTTCCCCAAAAGAGAAAATGTACACTGGAGTAAAAGGGGTAACGTGCTGTTTTTGAGCAATTCGATCCTGTCGAGGGTTTGGGCAGATAAAGAGGTGGAAGGTGAGGTTACATTGCCTTTTGAGGACTACTGATCATGTCATGGCTCATGTTATTGCTAAAGACAGTACAGTGCTTTGTAATAAAAATGGCATTGAAAAAATACAAAATAAAAATTGAACACACACATGCAGCTTCTTTTATTTTTAGTATTACACTTCAATTTACAGCACAAAACACAAAGCCAACCACATTCTACACAACAAAACCGAAAAAGCCCGCCTATGACCTGTGCTTCACCTCAGTGAGAAAGGCTGTTAAAGTACACAGGCCCCCAACTACACGTTCTCAGTGCCCAAGGTGTCACAGCAGCAGGGGACAGACATCTGAGGGTGAAACATTTCATTAGCCCCAAATTTCATATTATAACATTTTCATTAGTAGGTAGGTATCTAAAATACTTAGGGCAGGCTGACAAAAATGTGTAACAAAAATGCAAATAAGATCAACACAGTTTTATAACCTTAGTATTTAAATAGCTTTATTTTTTGCTCTGAGTTTAAAATTTTATAAGCTTTTTAGTTTCATTTAAAGATATCAATCCCAGATCAGGCAACTGACACTCATAGTGAATAATTATAATATATGTTCTCATTCAAGTACATGTGGCAGGAGTAGTTAGATCAATTCAAAACCAGCGTAAAACAAATTGCAGAATAAACAAATTAATAACAATAACTTACATATAATATTTAACAGCAGTAGGCTTAAGGAAGTACTTATAACATGCGCTGGAGAGAAATAAGAGATCAGTCAAATACTTAACTGACCCATCTTATGGGAGATTAAAACCACAAGGCATCCTAAGAAATCAACTTGATTGAAGATCTTAAAGGCAGTGCCAACCATTAAACTATTTCTCTGAAACCATTGCTTTTCTCCTTTCTCCTTCGACATTCTTGCAGAGGAAGGACAAACAGGACTAGGTAATAACTCTTTAAAAAAAAAAAAAAAAAACTGAAATAAACTATAACATCATCCCACAGTGCATTCCTCTTCCTGGGTTGAAAGGTGGTACTACCTCCTTTTTACTGCTCCACTCTTGCCTCCCTTTCCACCACCTCCAGACTTGCCTGAGCTTTTAGAAAACAGCTTTGTCATGAACTCAGACACATCTGGCAGCTCGTGGTTGGGGTTCAGCATGTTCATTGACTGCTCCATCTCCTGAAAATGTATAAAAATTGCACACATTTGACATGCAGTACAGTCTTCTGCTATAACACGAGTTTCTTTAATGTAAATTAGTTCATGTGCGGCTGGTAAACAGGGGAATGATGTCAGCGCATGGATATTACATTGGCCCATATACAATTTTTCCTGACACGTTAAAGCTTGCACCACCAAGTAACAGCAGTTGAACAAAAAGTATGTTAACCCAACTGAATGAAACAGGCTGCAGAGGAACACTACACATGATGCCCATTTGCCCCACGGTCTTCATCTTGGCTCAGTCTTATTATGTGCTCTGTCTTGCAAGTGCTTATTGTGAAATCATTTTTTCAATTAAAGTTGTCTTTATTACAAAAAAGAGAATCCAAAGTGAAAAGTCCCACAGCATGTGCTGGTGATAAAATTTCTGTTGCCTATTTTGCTTTCTGTAGTGAGGATAACAAAAGAAAAATAGAACAATAAAATAATAAATTTAATATGGCTTTAATAAAAGCTTTAACAACTGATGAAAAGCTTGATATAAAGTGTTCTGAAACAAACGAAAGAATGTGACCTCATCATGCAACTGCCTCAAAGGAGTCATCATTGCATAGGAACTGTACTAGTATTTTTATTGCTTTTGTTAGTCTGCCCCAAACCTATATTTTGTCAAAAGCCTGCTTATTTTTAGTGCACAATTTTGTATAACACTAGGGTTTTCAGGAACATGTATAGCACTACATGTGCCCTGCAGAAATGCCTGAACTAATGCTAATGCTCAAAATTATCATTTGTAATGAAGTACATCTACTTTAAAAAGAGATGCAGTTTGCACCAAAAATTTCCATGCAGGTAGCTAAAGTGAGCGTGACATTTTCAACAAGAGGTTTACTGGCTCACATCCCCGGGGGGCGGGGGGGTGTTTATATTGTAATACGCTTGAATTGGGCATTTACATGTGGGGCGAAAGTAAAACATTCAGCTGCATATGGAGGTGAAACAAGCTGCACACTTTATTACTAATAAGCTAATACATGTCCTGAGCATAGGTGGACAGTGCTAGTACTAGTCTTACCCGTCTCATCTCTGGGTCGTTGGTGTTCACTACTTTAGGCAGAAGCACAATGATAAGCAGAGGCAGGACCATCATCATAACCTGAGGTTGCAAAAACAAGCAACAGGTTAGGGACAAATTGCATTAATTTTTGACATCTCATTTAAGACCAGCCAAATGATGTAGTTACTTGATGTAGTACTAACTTGATGTAGTTAGTAGACAAGGAGAAAGTGCTAGTTTAAAACTGTTCAGGAATATTTTATGGAAGTACACAGTACAATTTTTGTTTCAATTAGTGATGCATAAATCTGGTGAATAATTCACCTTGTATAATGCAAAAAATGCAAACATTTAGGGTTCAAAAGATTCCTTGAGTCACTCGATTAAGTAAAATCTTCTTTGAAAATGTTCTACTGCTAGGATTCATTTCATCCATATTTTGTATATACGAAAGATACTTTGTTGTACTTTTTGTTTTAATGCAGCCACAATCTATTGATATTGTATCCCACTGTATACTATATTCTGTTGCGAGTGGTAGTTTAGCGTTAATGGTTCTGTTTTTGCTCGACTCTCCTATGCTGCGATCATGAATTTCACAACCATATCTGAGGAGGCGGCCCAGGGCTTCAGTACCCTAAGCAGGAGTGGGTGAGCGGTCAGAATTTGTCATGCAGCATGTGGGGGGGAAAATGGGCATGCTCTGTAGGGGACTGGACCTACAGCCGGAATATTATGCTGACTGCCCTGACCACCACAGAGTTTTAAGTAGCAAAACATTAATTATAACTTGTAGTTCCTTAAAATTAAGCAGAGCTCAGGAATAATGCACATCTTACAAGAGCATGTTTGTTCAGTGAAAAATAAAGCATGTTTTATATGACTGGCATTGCAATTTCTTTTCAACAACGGATACACGGCAATACATTCTCTTTCTGTTTAGTTTAAAATGGTCCCAAAACTTAGACATTTTCTGTCATTTTTTAGCACATTCCTCTTCTCACTACATTTGTCTGTTTTTATCTCGCAATCATATATAAATCGCTTTCTCAAACGGTTTTTCCCCTGTGGGTGGTATCTTTCTTCATATATATTTGGAAATGGAATGAGTCCTCGCAGAAAATTTTAATTGAGGATTTTAACTAGTCAAATTATCCAAGGAATTGTTTCAGCCCTTTGTACACACACAAAGCACTGACACTTGTGTTTATCTATTTCTATCAATGCTTTTACAAGTGGGATCTACCATTGGGTTCATCAGGAAATCCGTCCAACCCCAGGTTTCTCGCTTCAAAAAGTAGGAGTGTGGCCCAGTGGACTTCATCTGGAGAGGGTAAGCCAGCCTCACCACTTCAGAGGTCTTGATGTAATTCACCATTCGTGCCCTTTGATTGACAACAGGCATAAGGGAGATGAAGCTCATATCCTGGCACACAGTCACACAGGGCAACAAATATTAAAGGCCAAATGACAAATTTCTCAAAAACAACACAAGGTTGAAGTTGAAAAAACAAAGCCCTGGTTAACAGAGAAATGAAGCCGTCATCATATGTGTGATTTCCTACCTCATCTTCCCTTTGGACGTGATGTCTACTCTGACAGGCTCAAACCGGTAAGTTGGAGACACGACTTCAACCACGTAAGATCCTGGGGGAACATCGTTCACTGCAAAACTCCCATCGGTTCTGCCGACAAAGCACAGTTCAACTGAACATCACATCTTTAACTTACTCGTGATCTGTCCTACAGTATTGCACCCTCGCTTCTTCGGATAGTTTTACTTATGCTTAAGCATAATACAATATTTTACCCAAAGCTACCATGATCTACGTTTTTTGTAACTTTGGCAGCTTTCATGCCTCATAACCTGACTCTGCAGGGCTCCCTGAACACAAGTGTCAGCCAAAACAACAATAATAAAGAAAATTAAAAACAGCAGTGGTACATAATACCTAATAACTAAGGACAAGTAGACAGTATACTGCTTACAACTATCGTCTTGTAAAGGTTGTTGGTGTGAATCCCTCTCCTGCTAGTAAACCTTAACCCATAAACGGCTGAATTACTATAAAATTAGGCAACGAACATTTTAAACTGCTCTGGACACAGCTGTTGGATAAAAAAAAGATTAGTAACAGCAGGTGTGCAGCACGGGGACACCTTCCTGTAGGAACATTTTCGTGGACTGACACCACACGTTTCCCGAAAAAAGACCCACTTCAGAAACCCAACGTGCTCCTCCCCCTCCACCAGAACGTGCGCCGTGGAGATCCAGTCCTGCAGGCGGACGCCGTGCACGAGCGCGCGGCCCTCGATCCTGAAGCGCTCCCCGCTCGTCTGCGGCCCGGGCTCCATGTCGCCGAACCCGAGTGCCAGCGCAAAGACGCTGTGCAGGAAACACCACCACGGCGCCACTGTACGTCGCAGCCGCATTGTTGTGGTCAATTTAAAAATTGAACGTATGGCGGAAGTTTAATGACAGCAAATTTGTTTTACATAGAAGTCAAACATCCATCCGCACTCCGTTATAATGTTAACTGTATCCGCTTCCTTAGTTGGAAGGAAGTGACGTCACACACTTCAAAAGAAACTTTATTGAGACCGGGACACGAACAGCAGCGCTATGTAAACAATTTTCAGATCCACCCGAAGATTTGCATATAGCTTCACAAAATTTCCTAGACAGCTGTGACTGAGGAGCTACAGAAAGCAAAACGGGAAGCAGGTAGTGTCCTGTTTAGGGATGTTGCGTTACAATCTTAACGTTTCCAGCTGTACGCTCTCCCCCCCAACAGATTTGCTCAAAGGTACTTACAGTAAAACCACCCTCCTACATGTATATATATATGCACAAGTCATTCCTCAAATATTACATAACATTTCAATTCTCTCTTGACAAAGGTACTTGTGAATTAATTCAAAGTATTATATTTGTATTTTAAGATGTGTTTTAATTCTCAGCTTTGTGTAATGGTTCATTGAAAATGGAGGTTAAATTTCTTCCAACTGAAATCCAATAATTTAAACCACATACCAAGATTTTACAATGCAAATTTATTTAATAATCAATTAAAACATCTTATATACATATTACTGTCAGAAAAGTTTCATTTCCAAACAAGCACATGAGAAGAATTCTAATAATTTAAGACTGCTGCACTTCAAGTTCTTCAAAGGACTGTGGAGAGGGAGAAAAACAAAAAACAAAAACAAAAAAAAAAAAAAACTAACATTACATTCAGGTCTAAAAAGAGATGAGAGGAAGTGCTTTACTATAGAAAGAGCTTGGCACTTAATTGAGCAGTCTGGATTGACAAGTCACTTGAACCTCCTGGAGTCCAGCATTTGCCCCCAAAGAGAACAACCCACTTCAATGTGAAGCAGGCCAACATTATTTGTGGTTCTTTCCTTTTCTTCAGTTAAAACAAAAAAAGATCATCATCATCATCATCAGAGGCTTGCTCTCTTCATTAAGCCCACTATCACACAATGCCTGTGGAGGCCAGTCAGTTTCAATATCTCCAACCCCAGAATTAGTGTGGAAGTGAGAAGCACCTCTGGAAACTGCCATTAAGTGCTTGGAGTGGTCAGAACCCCAGTGTGATACATTTCAGCATCAGCGCAGTTGTGATAAGTAGGACTCAACTGCCTGTAAAAAGAGAGGACGATTAATGACAACTTTGCCACATTTCAAAATATTTCATCCTGAAAAGTGTATTTATAGAGGAAAACTAATTGTACACCTTTGCTATTTCGCCTGTAGTTCCGGGAACTAGTATTAATTTTGAGCCCTGCTCCCACAATTCTTGTAGCTGTTGCTTCATCACTTTTATATTCCTGCAATTAAAAAAAAGAGACATTAAGGAACAAGNGTATTAATTTTGAGCCCTGCTCCCACAATTCTTGTAGCTGTTGCTTCATCACTTTTATATTCCTGCAATTAAAAAAAAGAGACATTAAGGAACAAGGAAAATTCCAGTGGAAAAAAAAAAATTAAAAAATACAGATAGCTCAAATGTACTTGTCATCGCAGTGGCTGTCGGGAGCCCTCCTGCCATTAACAGACAGCTCTGGCCACCACTTTCTCAGCACCGACTGGAGCCACTGTAAACCAACTGTCAGGTATCTAAAAGGCAAAAAACAGGGCAGAACCATTATACTGCAAGTCAACATAGCTCAGCTCATTGGTAATTGGTACTAAAGTAATCTAGAAACTTACTCTTCATATTGACTGGTGAGAAGTGTTTTTACTAGTGGTAAAAGGTCCACACAGCAGCCAATGGATATGCTTGGCTTCTCTTCTTGCAGACTGTTTGGGGGGGGGGGGTACAGGACTGTTGTAAATTCAGTTTAAATTTGTGTGTTTAAAAAAAAAAAAAAAACTATCCCAAAATTGCATTTACCTTTTTGTAATTACAGGTAAACAGTCAACAAGCACACCAGTGTCTTGGATTCTACAAGAGAAAAATAAGTAAAATGAAACCTTTGAAGTACTTAAAAAGTGAAAATGACAGCAGAGCTCTCTCATTACCTGATAAGGTATGCAACGAGTTCACCTGCGTTCCTTCGCCATAAAGTCAATGCTACATTAAGCCTGAGATTTCTTCCAAAAAGCACCTGTGACATTGCATCATGATCCTTTGACAGCTGTATGGGGGAAAGAAAAGAACCATCTCAAAATGTCCACACCTAGTGTTTAAATTGGTCTAAATGTGCCATCTGCAGCTTTCAAAAACAGCTCAGCCTTCCCATGCCACAAGTTCAGTCCTCCTTACCTCTGCAAAGTAGTCACTATATTTGGATGCAGCCCCATCCATCTTGGTGCCATCTAATGGGTTCAAGGAACGCCGGCAGTGATCTCCGTAAAGGTCCTCTGTGCAGGCTACCTCATTTTCTTTATTTGCCATGTTACAGTTCCTACCAGCTGTGGGAGGCCTCCGCCGGCCCACGGGACACACCGTAATCTGATGCACCTTCCTCTTGGAAGACACCACTCTTTTCACTTTGCCGGAGTTGTGCACAGTACGGCCAACTGGAGATCTGCAGAGAGGAGATAAAGCTCAAGGATTCTGCCCAGATGACTGAACCGCCCCACACATGCAATGTCAGGATGAACCCTACTGGCCCCTTTTTGTTGTAACTTTGAAAATTAATCAACTTAGCACACAGAGCAGTAAGTTGCTCTTTCCATGCCAGTGTGAACACTGATTCTTAGGCAAATACAAAGCTGAGTGATTTATTCGCAACGTTTCACCAATCGCGATGCCAAAATTTGTGCAGATGACATCACAACCGATGCTGAAATGGCCCCATATAAACCACTCAGCACTGTGTGTGTAAGAATCAAATTAATGGTTCTGTCATATCTCAGTGTTCGCGCTGTTTCATAGGCTATACGAGTTGAGCAACTAACTGCTAATATCTCAGAGAAACTCACCTTTTCTTACTTACTTCTTCCTTTTTAGAAAAATCCACCTAAAAAGAATAGAAAGGTAAAACACTACCATTAAGTTCTTTGTCAGTTTTGCTTACAATGAAAATTGCCAAATACCATTACACCCAGTAACTAAAACAGATAGGAAACAGGGCATGCAATTTAATATCACATTGCAATACAGATCAGAATTTTTAATATGAGAAATGTATTCATTTTTTTATTAACAATCAAGGAAATTTTATGGGAGTGGCAGCAGCATACAGACAACTTAGTGATTTAGGCATGAAGCACACTGCAAGTCAGTGGTTCCCAAAGCTATTATTTACTGAAGTACAAATTAAAGCAAATAGTTGTATGGCATCCATATAAGCAACATATACAGCTGGTCCCCAATTTAAAAACTTTCAACTTCTGAAAGAAGCATTTAGTTTTTACTCTGTCAAAAAGAGCTATTTTTTGCAATATCAATTATAACTGTGCTCCAAAGCATTACCAACTGTCCACAGACTGCAATTCTGGCTAATAAGCATTGTCTTAAGTTTTTCCAAGAAAGTGGAGAAGGTGTAAAAAGAATCAAACGGAAGGTCAGAGATTGTCTTGCTGCAAGTTGGAAGCCAATCTCTGTATTTTTGCTCTGTTCTTGCCTGAAAAACTTCACTGTTGCCTCCCACTCTGTGGAGTTGCTTGGGTTGCTGACATTTGCAAAATGTTTACATTTAATAATCATTTTTCCAATATCACCATTTTTGCAGATGCGCAACAAGCAGCCGCACGACAATTAGCTGCATTAAAAACTGACGATTATTCCCCATCTGCTGTGTTGCATTCGACTTGGAAACGTTTTGTAACAAACCAACTCGCAGTCTCAAAGTCTGTATGTCAGGGAACAGCTGTGTAATGTCTGAGGTCTTTTATTTACATCTTGTGTCTTAAGCAGACCAGCAACATGCCTGTTAAGTGGCAGTACTATGAATGGCGCTATAATTTTAGCCAAATGCCAACTGAGGAGATCCCAACAGTGAGGCAGTATCATGGCAACCACTGACAAAGTCTGCAAGAAAATTTCATTTTCACCCCCCCTCCCCATTTTGTCTTAAAATAACCTCTATGAAAAAACACTGCTGGTAATTAATTCAATAAAGTTATGAATTAACATCTCTTTTTAGCCATTAATAATGCACATTGCAGCATTCAGCACTGCCAGGCCAAGACAACATTATTCAGGGTCTGCACCAAAAAGTTTCGGTGCTACTGCTGAAACTAAAACGCCTATATTCGAGCCTCAGCACAAACTGTAGTTAATGCACCAGCGGCCAAGTTACAGAAAACAAAACACCAGTTGTTGGGGTGAGAAATTTCAAAGAGGGGAAAGAAATAGTTGTTTTCTTGTAAGCCGTTAATAGCAAGCGATGCCAAAGCAGGGCTCAGCTGTGCGAGCCTGTGAAGCTGCACATGCTGCCCATCCACAGCGCTAATCCTGTTGTTGGAGGCCGCGCCCACCGCTCCCCTCTGGCTGACTTGCCTCCTTCATGGTCGT
This sequence comes from Arapaima gigas, assembly GCA_900497675.1. NCBI lineage: Eukaryota > Metazoa > Chordata > Actinopteri > Osteoglossiformes > Osteoglossidae > Arapaima > Arapaima gigas. The sequence continues at coordinate 357,537 of UFQX01000491.1, read as the reverse complement.
CCCACTAGCAGGTGGCACAGATCGCACGGTGACAGAATCTTTGGTGTGGACATCCTGGCAAAATGGTTCCTCAGTCTTGTCACCGTCATCTCCAAAGGCCATAATAGAGGAAAAGCCTGGATCAAAGACAGATGGGAGGAGAGTGAGAACATGCAGCATCTCTCCGTCACACACACAGGACCACAGCTCCCTGCAGGCCAAAAGGAGGTACAGTGGTTTAGAATTGCCACCTTGCATTTGAAGCTCTGGGTTCAAACCCCTCCTGCAGTACCCTTGGTACAGGTACCCACCCTGAACTGATGCCATAAAGTTACACAGTTCATGGTAAACCATTTTAAGCACCTTAGCACCGCAAGTCTTTTGAAGAAAAGTGTCAGTTAAATGTATGTGTTTTGTGTTTCTCAGAAGAGGCCTGAAGCTTGTTTATTCACTCACTCAGGTGAGCTACGAAAACACCGCCATAGGACAGCCTCTGCTCCGACTGCGCTGCCGCAGGTTCCAATGCCGCTACAGCTGCTACACCTAGTAAAAGCGCGCGACTCCTCCGTTTCTGCTGTTTTTTTTTTTTTTTTTTTTTTTGCTGATGTTGCGAACGTTTCGCCGAAAGAGGAAGAGCGCAGCTCGGCCCGCTTACCCACAGTGCACCGCGCTCGCTCGCTCGCCTCGGGTATTTACGTCCGCAGACGATTTATTATTTTTATCATAGTAATTATTATTATTCTAATTATTAGTGCCAAGAGGGCACCGTGGCTCTGTGGCGGTGGAAGGCCGGCTACGTGTGTGACAGGCGGCGAGCACAGTGGGAAGAAGCCGATCTGACTGCGTTTAGCACTTAGCTTAGCTGGACCCGCTAGCGAAGCACATGACCGGTTGCACCAGACGGCGGTAAAACACGGTAAGAGACGCCGGAACCCCGCGCTACTCCAGGTCTACCCGTGTGGGCAGAGAATGGCGATGAACCACGGTGTGTTGAAGTGGCCCAGCAACCCCCAAATGGTCCACCTACCGTCACATCTTGGCTTCTCCGACCTCACAACGTGTCGAGCCCTGTGCTGGTCTCTCTTGTGCGCGAACAGAAGTTAGAAAATTAAAACTGATTATAAAAAAAAGCAATGAAAGTCTCACGTTCACAGCCGCAGGAGACCTTGCGCCTTTCAAACATTGCAACGGTGCATGTTGGGAGGATCAGTCTGGACTCTGCTCGGCCGCCCCCTGCCGTCCCCTGCCGGGAATATATGAGCTTCAGGCCCGCTTGTTTGATCCCGCAATCCGGATAGTGCGCCCCCCGGCGTTTGTGATCCCGCACTGCATGATGTAAAAAAAAAACTGGCGCGGCTGCAAAACCTGAGCAGCAACTGCGACAGCAAATTTATTCCTAACTCTTTTTTACCTCATAAACCCCAGTCAGTAAAAGCTCGGCAATACAGATGTCCATCGATTTTTTTACTACTTAGCTTCTGTAAAAACCTCGGATACATTCATCCATCCATTATTGTTAACTTAATCCACAACTGGGTCACTGCAGTTCGGAACCTAATCTCGGATATAGTTATGAAATTAATGACTATATAAATATTTGAATTAACTTTGAGCTAAATTAAAAGTAAAACGAATTTTTAAATAAAATATGTTGACTCATTAAAACTTGAATCTACCTGTTCAACCGTGTTTTGCCGACACCTGGCGGCGGGCTGTGTGAACAGGCTCCGTCCCCCCTGCTGCACAACGGCACCTGGAGAAATGAATAAAAGTCTACAAAATATTTTCAAACGTACAGTACTGTGCGAAAGTCTTAGGCACCTGTGGGAAAAATGCCATAAAGCGAGGATGGTTCCAGAAATAACGCCATGAATACATATTAACNAAAAAGTGCAGTAGAACAAAAAAAACCTCAATCAGATCAATATTTGGTGGGACCACCCTTTGCCTTTAAAACACCATCAATTCTCTTATGCAAACTTGCATACAGTTTAAGGTAGAGGTTGGTAGGGTCTTCCAAACATTTTGAGGAACTGGCCACAGTTCTTCTGCAGACTTCGACTGTCTCTGCATGTCCTCCCAGACTGACTTGATCATGTTGAGATCAGGGTTCTGTGGGGACCATAGCATCCGCTGCAGGATTCCTTCTTTTTGCTCAAGATAGTTGTGTATGACTGAGATTGGGTGTTTGAGGTCATTCTCAGGCCCCAGAATGAATTTGGGACCAGTGAGAAACCTCCCTGATGGCAGATAAGAATCTACCTGTACTTCTCAACACACATTGAAGTTGCATGCCTAAGACTTTTGCACAGTACTCTACATGAATGGACGGGAAAATGTTTGTATCCCTCGAGATTAATACAATTCATAAGAGGAGGAATCAGGTTTTTCAGTAGTGTGAAAATGCAAATATAGTTTCATTTTTCACGTGAGGCTTTGGGCCAAACCAAAATTTTGTTTAATTCAATTTATGAATGATAGACATATGTTTTTAACAATTCATTTATGGCCTTAAATTTTAAATATATGTTCCCAGATGCACTGGGTTTTAAGCACTGCTACGATTATGGGTGCCAAACACTCACATTTGAATAAAATACTAAAAATAAACAAGAGAAATACTTTTTTTTCTACATGTGGCATATTTTTTACATTGTCCATATAACCTCTATTATGTAGGAAAAACCAGAAGGCTTTTTAAAAACGAGGACAGTGGAATGTACTGCAGATGTTCCATTAGAAATAAAGACGAGAAATCCCAAATGGTCAGACATTTTAATACCATGGCACACAGTGTTGCTTCTCTGTTTCATGGGATTTGAATTAGTTAAGTTATGAAGAAGAGGTGGTGACAGGGAAACACGACTGTTGCAGAGGTAGAGTTGGTACATTCGTTTTTTAACAGCTGTATCTCCAAAAGGGCTCAGTGTGGAGACGTCTCTGTATTTCTTTTTGTACCTCAGTTCCTTGTCAGTTAGTTTAGGTGTCTTGCTTTTTATTTTCAGTTTTTCAAAATTCTTCAGTTATTGTCTGTATGGTGTCTTATTAAACTAAGGATGTTATTATGTTCGTAAACCACATGCCATCCATGTTTAGCACATACTGGTTTCATCTGTTTTGTCTAACAACTGTCATGTGTTTTGTGCAAATTAAATTGTTTATTGTTTCACAGTTTGAGAGTGCAGTCCTGTCATTCAAAATAAATGTTCCTCACAAGCTGAAGGTGTTTACTTAAGTACATTACAATGTTTTCTGACATAAAAATATTTTTTTGCATATATATGCCATTTTGATGCTGAAGTTTATTGTGTGCTGTGATTTGCTGAACAAAGTTATTTGTTGACATAGGAGCAAAAAGCCCAGCAGTTGCAGCATGTCATAGGTGACTGTTGTACAGGCTGTTGAAGGAAGAGGAGCACAACTTAGTGTGCTGTGCAGGACTCTAAACCATGCCAGGTTCTGGTAAGGCATAGCCTATTAGAAAGGTTACTTGTTTTCACTTTGGCAGATTTTTTTAAAGTTGTTGTAGGCAACTCCAAAGCATTTGTGCTCCAGTAAATGTCATTTGTGTACCCCCAGTGTACATCCTCCCCATTTATGTCCTCTTGATAGAATATCTCTTGTGTTTTTTGCCAGAAATTTGGTGTAAGTTTGGAACACCATGCATAATGTTTTCTACATTTACATTCCAAATGTTTTCCAGCTGAACTGGAAAAAAAACTCACTATCAACATTCCAAACACCCATTATAACGTCCAAACCATGAACAGAAAAAATTTAAAACAGGGTGCGGCCTGAGTTTTTCTGCTACAGGTTTCTGTCCAGTTAGCCAGGCTGGTGTTTGACTACAATAACCTCTATAAATGTGTGTCCACGGCAAGCTCCTCCTGCCAACTTGTTCCAGTTGTGCAAATATAGTGCCGATCGAGCGACACCCACATGTGTGCGCACACAGCCCACAACCTATAAATAAAGACAGTACAGCCTATCGCCTGAAAGCTGTGGAACAAACAAGTTCATTGTAACAGGTATAAAGAAAGAAAAAAATGCAAAGGTTAAAACATAATGGCATTTTATTGTGTGACAGCGTGCACAGCCACGGGAGAGCAGGGAGCCTGAGTTGCAGTCTTTGTTCTGTGTGATGCTATGCCAGTTCGCAGTGCCTTTTCCTTTGCCGAATATGTCGCTGTCTCCTCTCCCCTCCTGCACCCTCTACTACTGCATGTTAAGTTTTGTCAACATTTAGTGAGAACAAGCAGTATGTAACAATTCATTATGGTGAATTGCATTGTTGCATTGTTAATTTTGAACTGCTGTCTTTTTTTACCTTTTTGTCTTTGCTAAATGTCCACTGTTGTACAAGAAAAAAATAGAGTGAGCAACTGAGTGATCATGTTTTTTCAGTTATATAGGAGTTTTACATATATATAGGTATTTTTTTTTAGTTATATAGGTGTTTTAGTGATATTTCATGAAGCTCGTTGGGGTCTTTTGGGGGGGGGGTGGTTTTAAATGGATTATCGTTTTTCCTTTTAAATAATGGCTCCATATTTATATTTTCCTTGTTTAAGGTTCAAAGTAAATTTATTGTCATTCTGTACTTGGTACAGATGTACAAGGAGAACAAAATGTTGTTTCTCCTGGACTTGGTCTACAATGCACTTAATAGGCAAATGCAAGACACAGATGCAGTGTAAAACAGACACAGACAGATTGATGTAGGGTAGATGAAAGTGGCACTCTGATCTTCTGGGGTTTCCTCCTCACTGTGAGGCCATTGATATGCATTTCCCTTTGTACAGCATGGGAACCCTACTCTGTTGCGTTATCTCTTTCAGTGGCTGTTACTGCCTGGGGATTTGTGTCGCTACTGGGGGATGTGATTTCCAAGTGATCTGGGCTCGAATAGCTGCAATGTGAGCAGGAAGCTGAGACAAAGGACTCCCACCTTATGACCAAACAGCTAGGAGCTTCTCCCATCAGCAGAAAAGTTTGTCGGTGCACATGGAATGTGAACCACGGAAAAAAAAGCGAACGCAGAGACACGTCGGAGAGGCTGCTGTAGTGTTAGCACACTGCCATCTTCTGTACACATCTCTGTATGTTTGGTGAGAAAATGGAGAAGGGAGGAAAAAAAAGCAAAAAGCGAGGGAAAAACAAAAACTGCAGAAAAATTAAAATGAGAAACATAACAGTACAGCGATAGACTGGGAAAAACAAGGATGAAAAACGCCAAAACAAGACTATAGAAAAATAGCACCATGGTGGGCCTGAGAGGCCGCTGCATCTCGGTGTGCTGGCATCTTGTAAGTCTGGTTGTCAGGAACTGTTAAGGAATGTAAACTGGGGGATAGGTGTGTTCATAAGCCAAGGTAGAGAAAATCAGTGTGGGCAGCAGAAGTCCGTGCTGCAAAATTGTTCCTTTGCTGCTTGAACGGCAGAGGCCATGCACTCGTGTCACATCTTCTCTATGCCTGTTTTGTGTCTTTAATTTTGAGGAAAAAGACAAATGGAGAGGTGCAGGTATGTCATCAAGCTGTCAGACAGGTCATAGTTCACAATGTTGCTACAGTGTTTGTGTGTCTTTGAAGTGAAATGAAAAAGGTGTGGAGGTCATAGGACTGAAAAAGACACTTGAAATTGCCCCCTGCATTCACACAGGACAGCAAGCCCACGGAGGAGAAAGCAAGGATGCTGCCTGCGGGAGTGTTTCTCGTGCTCAGCTGCTGGGTGGTCTCCCTGGTGCTTGGGGTCCCCCCCATTGAGACACAGCCAGAGCAGGTCCACATATCCTACCCAGGTACAGCTTCCTTCCCTGCTTTCATATCTGTTGTTTTGCTGATGTTGATATTCCATCTGACAGATCATCTTTTTTTCCCGCCATCAATATGTTGCTAGTACAAAGTTTTTTTTTCCCAAATGTTTAAGTCAACTTTAACAACATCTCTCCGTGACAGAGTCAGGGCTGTTAGTGGTTAAGCTCAGCTGTAATTTATCTCATCTTCCTGTGTCTTATATATGTTGGAGGACATGTGCTAGTCATTTGATGATTAACAGCCCTTGGAAATTGATGCGTTTTCAGGATTTAGTGATTCCAAGGTCACATAAAAGGATCAATGTGTGAGAAACCAAAGCACAGCCAGATCACAAATAATGTCACTGGATCCAGGAACAATAAATGTGTGTGTGAGTTGTCTCCCCTGTCTTGTGTTTGTCTGATAATTGAGCTTCTCTTGCCAGGACTGCATGGCTCCATGATGGTGTCTTGGACCACCTTCAGTGAGGCGGACAGCATGGTGGAGTATGGCCTGCTGGGTGGGAAGCTCTTTGAACTGGTGGCCAAGGGGAGCTCTGCTGTATTTGTAGATGGAGGGTCAGAGAAAAGGAAGCTGTTCATCCACCGAGTCATGTTGACAAGATTGAAACCCGGCTCCACTTACGGTGAGTGATCAGGAGGAGGTATTTTCACTCACTATGGGCAGGGGGAGAACAGTGCCTTCTTTGGAATCTGTAAGAATACGGGAATGAGAAGAAACCTGGCTTTGGTTCTAGTCAGCCTGCCAAAGTGACCACCAGAACGTGGGAAGAGCCCCGTGGATGCTGATACTGACATTACTGCCACATGAGAGTGGTGGGGGGGGGGGGGNAAGAGCCCCGTGGATGCTGATACTGACATTACTGCCACATGAGAGTGGGGGGGGGGGGGGGGATGTGGGCAGAGCACTGGGTCCAGGGACACTTGTCACTGTAGTTTGGGTTTTTTCACTATTTCTTCAGTTAATCTCCAGGGGCGAAATGCACCACTGATGTGTCTGAGAAATATGGATGTGTGGTTCTAGCAGAGTTCAGAGATATGGTTGATGCACTCTGTGGGGTAAGAGATCTCAGGAGAATACAAAGCTCCTGGGAGTCCCAAAAATCTGCTGCAGTTTTGTCATCTAACTGAAATGTCAAGATATGTACATTTTTCATTTTAATGCTTCAGTAGTATGCAGATATGATTTCATACTGAGTGATGGCGGTCTGCTGACAGTATGTGCTTGGATTGTCTTTGAATTTATACTCCACTGTATGTTTCAGTGGGGCAGCTTTCTAATACTGTGCACTCAAGAGGATAAGTAAATTGGGCAACATGTCTGCCTGAGCTTCTTTTTTTGATGTTTGCATCCACGATGCAGTGTACCACTGTGGCAGCGAGGCTGGCTGGAGCAACATTTTCTACTTCACAGCCCTGAATGAAAGTAGTGACTGGAGCCCACGGTTTGCCCTCTTTGGGGACATGGGCAACAAGAATCCGCAGTCTCTAGCCAGACTGCAGAAGGAGACCCAGGTTGGCATGTATGATGTCATCCTGCACATCGGTGAGCAAACAGCTGCATATTCTGACAAAATGAACGGAAATAAAAGTAATCCTTTAATAAGAATTCCTAGCACACAGTCATTCTGAACAGACATTCTGTACACAGTAGGTCACACTTTTTTTGTATGTCAGATGTTAATAGTGTGACACAAACACATTCAGTCCAGGTTGAGACGCGTAAATCGTGCAAAGAAAAAGGGGGGGAAGAACCTTTGCACAATAAGTGTGTGTTGAAATTTCTTTTGCTAATACTTTGTGATGGACTGATGTCCCATCCAGGGTTTTAGTTCAAAGCCTAGTGTCCAGTCATTCCAGGACAGGGTCCGAACCATTGCGACTATGACCAGGACAAGTGCTTAATGATGCTGGATGGATGGAAGGTTGTTGCTTATACTGAAAATGCAGTTATGGTGAATATACAAAGTCCAGCCTCGTGAACCTGTATGTGACTAATGATCTTGTGTTTATATTTTCTTTCCAGGGGACTTTGCTTATGACATGGATGAGGTAACAAATCTGCACTTTAAGTTCCACTGAAGTTTATAGTTGTCTCTCAAGCTTGAAATCACATCTCAGTCCATGTTATGCTCCTAATCCAGCAGAAATATCTTACTTTTTTCATCTGGAGTAGTGTCAGGTTGCAAGGGAAAGATTTCTGAACTGTGTCTTTTGTTACTTTTGTTTTTTTATGTGACAATAATTCACTACACTTTTCCAAAATGAACAGGGATGCATGGTAAGGTCATTGTTATGGCACCCTCCACAAGCTTCCCTGGTTTAACCCTTACTGCACAACCTGTGCCTTGATGACATTAAGATTATCTCACCTGAGACTGTGACATGTCCCCTGACTCGATCTTGATAACTCCACCCCTCAACATTACATAAAGGGACAAAAAACAATGAAAAACTTTACTTGCTACTATTAGAGCCTTCAGAATATAAGATAGGCTTGCAGTGGTAAAAAATTGATACTGTCGGTTCTGCCAGGCAGCTATTGAAATGGGTGGCACCAGTTCAGCTGGTTCTTTAGGTTGGCATTGCATTTCCCTGCTTTTAGGACTTATAAATGAAAACCGAAACAATATTTAAGTACTATATTTAAAAGAAAAGGAAGAAAAAAACTCCATTACAAATAGTAGTCTTATAAACATATCTTATTTCACTAGGTTTTGCTGGTATGCAGGTCTAGTTTTTTAAGCTGTCTTGAATGTTTATACTCACTGATTACAGGAACAGCTTCTAGAAATGGGTCTGAGAATTAATTTTTTCATTTTCTCTTCTTTTGTTTTAATTTTTTCATTTTCTCTTCTTTTGTTGGCCACTTTTGCCTTTTTTATAGAACAAAATTCTCATATAAACATCCAGGTCCAATTATTTTCATTTGCCCACCCAGAATCTAAAAATATTTTAATTCAAAACTATGTTTTTCAGGATGGTTGTTTTCCCACAGTAAGCATAATCCTTGGTATTAAATCCAAAGCAGCAATGAAATTGTTTTATTATTTTGGGGACACAGAGAAGTCAGTTCCAATAAAGAAAAATAAAATATGTATTATGCAATTGGAGAGCCTCTGCCAAAGCTTTTTGTGTCTGTATGGCCTCTGACTAATAATCGATGTAGAAATGAGCAAGTTCTCCTGAATGATGATGATGATGATTATTATTATTATTATTATTATGCAAACTAGTTTACTTTTTTAGGTGACTGAAAATTGACTGCAGTGTGGCTGAGTGTGTGTGCATGTGTGTGTTCAGGGTGTACCCTGCCTCACATCAATCCAGTCCAGACTCCAAACCACCACAACCCTGCATTAGACAAGTGGTTGATGAAGATGCAATAGCATTAATAATGCTAATAATACTTCTGTTCTGCTACAAAACAGAAAGAGTAGGGCTGAGCTCAGAGGAGCTGTGTAATTTATTTCAATAATTATCTTTATATTTTGTTTTCTGGGGGCATAAAACTACAGTAACAAAAAAAGTGGCTGGCAAATTGCTTCATTTCAGGTTATAAGTGTAGAGGTTTGTTGAAGTGTCTGTCATTGTGGCTTTTCTTGTGACTTGGTACAGCCAAAAATGTATCTTAATTTGCTCTGAATCTACCAGGGAATATGTGGACACATTTTCCCAGATCCTTTTTTATGTGAAGTCTTAGTGAGTCATAACATTTAATATGACAACTAGGGGTTTTTTTCCAATTTGGGCATAGTTACATTCTCTTTCCCAAACTGTAAATAATAAACTGACATCTTAAATGACACAGATGACCCCATGTGATATACAATGTGGATTCTATTGACTGTTTTAGGGTTGAGTTTAGTCTGTGTGTTTTTAGAGGCTGACTGACTGAGGAGACTTTCCAATAAATTTGCCTTATCCCTCAAAGATCAACATATTGTGTAACCAGAATGACCTAGCTACTCTTTCAGGGAAATGTGAATGACTTGTTACAGCAAAATAAACCCCAATTAAAAGTGTAACTTTCATATAACTTTGCTGGAAGGTTGCTGGTGTTGATAATTTACTGTCTGGTTTTGCTCTTGTTGTTCCAGGACAACGCCAGGATTGGGGATGAGTTCATGCGACAGATTGAGTCCATTGCTGCCTATGTGCCGTACATGACCTGCCCTGGGAACCACGAGAATAACTAGTGAGTGTCCTCAAATACCTGTATGTTCCTCTCACTAAAAAAGAGCAATATGGTCACTGAGTTATGCCCAGAAATGCTTCCATTATCATCATTCTCCTACTCCTACATGTGCATTTGCCCAGGGGAAAATATTTACATATTTATGGGTCTCAAAAGCTAAAGTCTTGTGTGACGTTTCAGACTTCACTCAGACGCAAAGATGCTGTTGTGAGAATTAGGCAGGAGTCAGAACGAAGCTTATAGAAGATAATGGTCAAAGAACATGTGCAATGCTTCTTATTTAAGTGGGAAGAGTCTACTTGATGTGCTTTTGGTCTCGTGTTTTCTGGAAATATGTTCAGATTTATGTGTTACTTGAGGGCGCCTCCTCTAATGACGCAGGTTAATGAAAAGCTCGACATACAACCCGTAAGTGTGAAGAAAGCCAAAGTCAAATCACAATGTGCTGATAGGCTGTTCCACAGCTTTACCTGACAGGTCACAATTCTAAAACACATATTAAATGCTCCCGACATGACAGGGGAGCCATATGGTTTGTCTTTTCTGTTTTTTTCCATTCTAGCTCAGGAGTCTTTGTTTATTTTTCTCCTCTGCCCAAGAGGACAAAAGTTGGGTTTGGATGTTGCCATTCCTGTTCCTATTCCTGTGCTGTGAACAGACCTTCTAATGCAAAAATACATATTTCTGAGGCTATAGTTAGACCATACTTGGCTGCCTGAGGGCAATATGTCTTTCATCACTGTCTTCCAGAAATACAGGGGCCGTGGTAAACAAACTGAAATGACTAACACTATATATTGCCCTTGCATAATTTTTAGATTTGCCATTCACATTTTGGGGCACCTAAAATGATTCATATACAAGTGAGTGAAGTTAATAGCATGTTTCTCCATGTTTAATAAATCGGTTCTTAATACTGTAATACCTCAAAACGCTCTTTAGATGCGATGTTGAGAAATGGAGCGCTTAATAAATCAGCACTATAAGATGTCATTAAGAAGAGGATATTGCATAAATGGAGCTTAGAAACTGCTTGCACAACATAATGAAATAAGTTATACTTGCTTTTAATAATAGTGAATTAACAGCAAAAACAGTCTGTTTTATGGATAAAAAATATCCATCCATTATCAGTAACTGTTTTATTCTGGTCAGGGTTGTGCTGGTCTGTAGTCTATTCCAGAGTCATTAGGCTAGGAAATAACACCTAAATGTGATGTACGCACAGTCACAAACATGCACACACTATTTGCAGTTTAGAGTGACCAGTTAATCTGAAAGAATGTCTTGGACTGTGAGTAGAAGCCGGAGGAAACGCACGCAGACACAGGGAGAACATGGAAACTCCACACAGACTGTGCTGGACCGAAATCATACACCCAAACAGACCAGGCACTGTGAGGTGGCAGCGCTACTCGCTGTGTCACTCTGCCGCTGATAATACAGTTCCAAAAAAATTGTTTAAAAATATTTTTTTAAAATTTGTAGAATGTTATTTATTCTGATAAATTTATACGCAGAAATAAAACGGCTTATTCATTCATCAAACAGCGATATAGGAGGTAGCGCTAAATGCGGTTTACTTTTGTGAAAGTGATATGATTTTGAGACAAGTAGTTAGTATAGAGCAGCAGGGAGCATAATCGACAGAGCCATTGAGTTGTAGTAAGAAAGATCCATGTTAAAAGCCCCAACTTCTGCTGTAATACCCTTGAGCAAGGAACTCTGACTTGATGTAGTAAAAACTAACCAGGCATACAGTAGTGGTAGAATGTTTGTGAACCCTTTATTTATTAAGTGCCTTTACGGAATTTCTGCACAAATTCGACCTAACATATGATCAAATGTTCATCTAAGTCATAAAAATAAAGAGAACCCATTAAACCAAATAACACAGAAGATGTTATTCTTTTTCATTCACATGTTGATCAGAATAATCCAACATTAAAAGTATTTGTCAAAAAAGAAATGTCAACTTCTAGGACTATCAGTTCAGTTAAGAGGATATTTAGAGTCAGAAGGGTCAGTCAACTGGGTGATAATTATGTGTAAGTTTGGGTGGCCATCCCATATTCTTAAAAATATAAACATGGAAATTCCAGCTCCATTATTATTCTCCACTGAAGTGGTTGTCCAAGAAAAATCAGTCCAAGGGAAAGGCATGCAATATTCCAGGAGATCACAAAGAACCACATGGTAACATCTAAGGATCTGCAGGCTTCTCTTGCACTGGCTAATGTCAGTCTTCATGAGTCCACCATTGTTCAAACACTGACCAAAAATAGCATGCATCGGAGGACAGCAACGAAGAAGCGACTGTTTTCCAAGAAGAACACTGCTGCCCATTTGAAGTTTGCTAAAGACCACCTGGATGAGCCAGAAGAATTCTACTGGAAGAATGTTCTGTGGACAGATGAGTCAAAATAGTACTTTTTGGTTTAAATGAGAAATGTTGCATTTGGCAAAAACCGAACACTGCATTCCAACCCAAGAACCTCATCCCAACCGTGAAACAAGGTTGTGGCAGTATCATGTTTTTAACCTTTTTTGTGCTGCCTTGGGACCAGGACAGCATGCAGTGATTGATGGAACTATGAATTCTGGATTGAACCTGCAAATTCTACAGGAGAATGCCTGGGTACCTGTCTGTGAACTGAAGCTCAACAGCAGGTGGATCTTACAGCAAGACAATGATCCTTAAACATTTGTCAGTCTGTCAAAGAATGGTTGAAACAGAAGAAATTTAGTGTTCTGGAATGGCTGAGTCAAAGTCCAGGCCATAGTCCAATATAAATGTTGTGGCAGCATCTGAAGCATGGAGTTCATGCAAAAAAGCTCACCAGCATTACTGAGCTGAAAGATGAATGGCCCAATTTTCCTCCAAGCCAATGTGCAGAACTGATCAACACTTACATATCATTTTGTGTGTTACTTCTTGTATTTGGTTCTCTTTAACTATTTTTATCACTTAGATGAAGTTCTGATCACATTTTAGATCAAAATTATGGATAAATTCTGAAAATTCTCAAGGATTCACAACCTTTCTTGCACTACTGTAAATGCTTAAACCATTGTAGCTTAGCATTCTAAGAAAGTTTCTGCTAATTAAAATTTGATGTGTTTGTCTTGTTTTTGTCTCAATCTCATATGCGCATGGTTGCTTTACTCGATTCTTAAATAAAATCTTACCTTCACACAACTGTAACGGCTTGGCTGGTGGCCAGGCACAGGCAGCTTGGGGATTAATGTATGTAGCCAGCGGTGCTTTCTGCTCTGGCACATGCCTCTCTGCTGTCCCCCCTGGGGAAGGGGATTAACCAAGGCCAGCCGCAGAGCAAGAGTGTCTCCCCAAGCAGCCCGCCTCTGGCCTACTGTGTCAGAGTCTGAGCCGGTTCAGAGCGGTCTGTCCTACAAAGCAGAAGTTTGGCCACAGAGGAAACTCATTTGATTTATGCTGAGGCTGACACTGATTTCAACAGCAGAGGTCTCAGTAGCTCCACTACATGGATACCCTGGGCAACGTTCTACCAGAACATTCCTGAAGCCATGGGCGCACACAGGAAGCCTGAGGCATTCACTGTCGCTGACTCACACCTTTTTTCTGGTTTTTTATTTATGTTCCACACAAAAGCAGTGGCCTTTGTTTCCCTGAATTTGCTGGCTCTTTACTGATTCTGAGTTTTAAGCCAGCCTCCAAAATGAGTTCACAATTTCAACAAGCACATTTTAAGCCATCTATCATTTATATATATATACTTATATCTGGGCAGCAAATGGTGTATTGATTACAGCTCCTTCCTTACATTCCAAGGTCCAGGGTTTGAATATTCACCCCTGCTATAGTACCCTTGACCAAGATTATTGCACCAGTAAAAATTACCCTGCTGTATAAATCAGTAAATTGTTTTAAAAAGTTAAAGTAGCTTAACGTTTTGAGTAACTTTGGAGAAAAACCTCAGCAAAATGAATAAACGTAAATATGTTAGGTGTGCAGTGTTTACACACTACAGTGGTTGACAGATTGATGGTATCTGTTTTTACACCATGTAATGCATAGAAACAAGAAATGAAGCACAGATATTAATAATTAAGTTATCAGTCATGTTTTTGCTGTCTCCTGGCCTCAAGACGGAAGTTCGGGTAGGGGCTTCTTACGTCCGAAATGGTTCAGTCTGGGATTCATAGCCCAGGGCCCTTCTGAGGAGCTGATATTCTGGCTATCTCCTTCTTTGTTTGCTGCCAGCTGCGCTGGTACAGACTGCTGTTGTCATCCGTCAGTCATCCGGTCTCCAGCTTCCAAAGTCAATAAGGAGCAGTTAGAAAGCAGGCCCTGGAAAATGGTTTATATTATGGATAAACAATGAGTACATATGGTTACTGCTCTGGTTCTCATTAGATCACTTAATTTCCCCCTATTTTTAATGCATATCATTTTGTTATTCCAGCCTGTTGTACGTGTCCTGTATTTTACGCCTTTACAGCTTTTTGGAACAAAGAACGCTTTCCATGTAAAAAGGAAATATTGAGCGCGAACAACTTGCTGCTGGTGAATTGGAGATTTTGGACACTTACCCATTTTGTTATGGCCCTGAAAAGGCAGTTGCTCTGTGGAATTAGGTATTTCCGTTTACTTGAATGCGCTGTTGAAGCAGACGTGGGATATTTCAAGCTTTAGGGCCTTGAAACTGTTCCAGAGGCAACATTGCCTAAACAAGGAAATGATCTCCAAAGTAAACAGTGACAAAAAAGACACTGAAAATCTTGTCTGTAGGGTTAGTTTGAAGCCTTGAACTGCTTTGAATATGTCCTTCGGTAAACCTAGAGAGTTTTTGCTTTTTATGTGCGTAAACGCATACATGGGATTAAATACCCCAACCGACATTTACATGGTGTTTCCCTGTTATTTGCATGGCCAATGCTTCCTTTCTGTCAGTGGTTTTGTGGCAGAGCGACTGTTTATGTATAGGGAGTGCAAACCAATATTCCAGATGTTTTTACCGAAGCAGCATATGTTTGTGCACATTATCCCCTTAATTCTTTAATTTAAATCAAACACTTTAACTGATTGTATTGATTCTATTAGATGCCCAGTGGAACAGTCCGTTTAAAAGCCATCTGTTCATAAGTATTTAGCATAAGTATTTCTCAAAGAGATATTTGGTGAAAATCGCTGGTAAATAATGTAGTGTAACACCCAGATCTTGTATTTAGTTAAGAAAACAAGGGAAAAGTGTACAATAATTCATCTCAGGCTACCTGCAAATCATTGTGACAGACTGTAAAGTTGACAGTTTACAGTATTTCCCTAAACCAGAACAAAAAGATTATTATCGACTCATGGCTTGCTCTTTGATGTGTTGATTCTGTTTGGTGCTGGCTTAAATTGAGATCAAACAGCATCGGACAGATGTCTTTGCTCTGTGACTGCTAATGCTGGTTCCCAAAGTGCACTTCACTTACTCCGGAGACAGGCCTGTCCGAACCTGACTCGCCTCCTGGGTCTTTCGAAAGAATTTCATTTTTTATGACCGTCCCCCTCTCTGCTGAGGGGCCAGACTAAAGTGGCGGTGATTTAATGGATGTGCTGCTCAGCCGGGAGTGAGGAGGGAGTGCGTGACGCTGAGCCTGAGGGGTCAACGGCGGCAGGGAGTCTTGGCTTGCTATTCTCCCAGTGCCAATCTGAGAGGCCAAGATCATTGATGCGAGAACCAAAGGGACACGTTAGGAATTGGCTTCCTAAGTCTTCAAAAACAGCAGTATGCCAAGAGGGGTTTGGGACTTTAACAGGCCAAAAAACTTTTCAAAACAGCTTGTGAAAAATACTTGGTCTGCTGGCTGACTACACACGTAAGTCTTTTCAATGGATTGGGAATTCAGGGCCATGATTTTTTTCCCCCAAAAATAAGGGGTTTAGTGTCCCATGATCCTCTAGGCCAGTGGTTTTCAACTTTTTTTCAGCACTGGTACTGTGAAGTCGTATATGCTCTTTTTCACTCCTTGTGAATTTTCTTGTTCAGCAGTAGTTCCTAGTTACTGAGAAATGTATGACAATAACTAAGATGATGAAGCCATGAAAAAATTTCTGAAAATTTTGTGTGGTGCGTGGCACCCTGATTGAAAACCACTGTTCTCACAATATGAAGTGGTAGACATTCTGAGGATTTCTATTAAAGCCACCATTAAGACAAAAAATTTGCAGAATTAGGCTTAATAATAAAGGGGAGAGATGATATTCCAGCACTGGCCTATTAACAAATTGTAATGTCGTCAGTTCTTTTGAAGAAGGAGAGGGGCGCAGTGCATCAAAACCAGTGGCAGCAGCAGCAGTACTTCAGTGTTATGCTTGTGCTCCATAATCTCATTTCCTTCCTCTCCTTTACAGTTAATTGTCCCCTTCACTTCCCCTGCTGCATGATGGGAGCTGGGGCTGATGTTGAGAGTGACAAATGGTAGCCTGTTGTTCTTGGCAGTACCCCCTGACATGAGAATTTAATAATGGTAATTGTGTTTATATTGTATAACCTGACTGCAAGCACGCCACCCTCCCAGTTTCTCCAGCCGCGGTCATCTCCCGTTTCGCTGTGAACCAAGAAGGCCGACCACAGAACCATGGCGTCTCAGCATTCCTTCTGCATGATGGTGTGATGGGGGTCCACGTGTTTGCAGTAGACTCCCTGTCAAGGGCTTTATGTTCCTTTCCAGAATGGGCACACGGACCCATCAGAATAGACAGCAGTTGACCACAGCTTTTCTGGGCTGAAATGCAGCATGAATGTTGAAATGAAAATATTCCTGCTTTTAAATATTTACAGTATGAAGTTTCTTAAAATATTACTTATGTGTAGGGTTGAAAGAGTATCAGCTGGCGGTACTTCTCGTAACGCACTTCATTCTGTAGAAAAATGTGCTTCCCTGATTGACATTTATAATCATTTATGGTTCTGGCGGTTGTGGCTTCTTGTGCCCTTTTACTCCTTTCAGTGTTAGTGGAGAAGTTCTTAGGAACATTCCTGACCGGGAAGCTCAGTGTGTGTGGAGAGCAGCTTTTAATTTAGTTTGAGGAAAACCAGAAGTGGACTAAACAAAGGGACGCATCACTCTGGATGAATTGCATTTTCCACAGGATTTTGTAAATGATGTAGAACAGGTCTGGTGTAGGAGACCTGGCCCGCTGCTCTGCATCTCCAAGAACCCTTTGCTTTACTCTGCTTTCTACCCGTCCCTGGCTTCTTGTGTGTGGAACAAACACTGGTGCAAACACTTCAACAAATGCTCCTTAGTCACAGTTTGTTTACTGCCTTTTCAGTTGTCAAGGAAATTATTAACAGAAGGTTTAGAATAAACAAGCTGCAGACCCTCACATTAACAAAGTGTCTTCATCGGTTTTTTACGGACTGGACTTTTGAGGGGAGTTTTTATTTCCCCCTGATGGCGGAGATATGTAAGATATTGGGAATACATGTTGGGAATCTATCTCCAGCAGCAACCCTGCTCAAAGTGTCATTCCCGTTAAGTTCATCTAAACACAGTTCTAAAAGATCCCTTTCTTTTCAGACTTTAGATCTCGAGTCCTTCTGTAGAGACATACCTTTTTCACCACAAGATGGCATTGTGAATCTGTGGCTATGGCCTTTGTTAAGCGTTTCCATGCGATAGGTGGTGAATAGCAGTGTGAACACGAAGCGCCCACAGGCTTTCACATCATCATAGCCCTAATGTCTATGAACTCCTGGTGATAATCAGTGTTAGCATATGACATGTGTTGCTGATGGAAGACATGCTCCACCTATGTCTGTCGTAATACTTTGATTTATTACACGCTGACTTATTACCCTTGGGTAAGGCACCTGATATTGTGAGTTGGTATTTTTGGAGGGTCAAACAAAAAAAAAATTGAAACAATGTCCAAGTTTAGTTACATGCAAGTTGTTGATGTGTTGAGACTGCAAACGAAAATGCCTAGCAATTTTTTTTCAGCGTTAACATAGCGTGCGCTCTACTAACTATGATCTAACTAACAGTAACTATTTTACTCACTGTGGTACCTCTGAAATAGAAGCCACATTAAGCAGTCCCAATCAGAAGACCACTATCTCGACCCTTCTCTCTCCATTTAATCTCTAACCTTCTCTGGTTATCCTAACCTGCTGTTAACCCCATCACCCTACCCCTGTCTCCTAGACTTGACCTGCCAGCCTTCAACAGACGTGGATTTTTCCTCGCTGTTACATAAGAGTGTTAAGCAACTCGTGTTCCCTTCAGCAGTGTGTCCTCTTTGAAGCAGTATTGGCTAGACTGTTCCCTGGTGCAATTAAATTCTATCAAATCCTGGAGGAAAGCGCCCTCTGTTAACTGTGGCATTTTTGGAAATGCCTCCCCTTCTCGCATGTGTGTATAGCCACCCACATGGTTCTGCCAAGGAAAACATTTAGCGGCTCGTGCACGCTGCGAGAGGTTAAAAAATCTGGCCTCAACCCACACCGCTCTGCTCTGCAGGAGCCCCCAGTTTTGGGTCACTTTAATAAGAGCACACCATTGTGTGCTGTCTTGGACAGGGCCACTGACAAACATTACTGAGTGCTTCTGATCCAGTGAGGTTTAGTTCAAAGGAAAATATTGCATTTACCTCACCTTGTGTCCTGTCTGGAGCAATAGGCAGGTTTACACCCCAGGTGGCTCTCGTGGAGGGAGGAGTCAGTCGGGTTTTATAGATAATCTAGAGTCTTCTGAACCAGGGTGCCTACTGTTTCCTGTGGTCAAAATCTCCAGTATTATTAGTTTACAGATGGCACAGGTGGCACCGCGAGTACCACTGCTTT
Organism: Arapaima gigas; assembly: GCA_900497675.1. Taxonomy (NCBI): domain Eukaryota; kingdom Metazoa; phylum Chordata; class Actinopteri; order Osteoglossiformes; family Osteoglossidae; genus Arapaima; species Arapaima gigas. The sequence goes on along the minus strand of UFQX01000491.1, from coordinate 338,726 downwards.
CTCATAGCACCTAGGCTGCCTGGCTTCTGTGGGGAGTTTGTTTTTTCTCCTCATTTCTGCATGGGTTTCCTCCCACAGTCCAGAGAAATGCGTTTCAGGGTAACTGGCAACTTTAAATTGCCCATAGGGTGTGTCTTTGTGGGCGATTGTGTGAGTGCATGGCTACCCTACAATGGAGTGAGCTTAGAGACTGCAAGTGCATGAGCTATGTTCACAATGTGGCTTTTAGGTAAAAGATAAAATTCCACACATACAAGACTACAGATGCACCTCACAGGCCAGTTGCCATCAGGGGTGAAGGGTGCAGCTGAGGCCACACCTGGCAAACAGGCAAAGAGCAGGTTGGATTTGACCACATTCAGATAGCTAACCGAAATCAGCTGTGCATGGCATGCCGAGGAAACTGAATCCTACTTTAACGTTTGCCTCAAGATCAAAGGGTTACTCAGGTCTCTGTGTTTAATTTCATTTTTAAACTGATTTTAAAAATTCAACAAGATCCTCTTACTGGCTACGGTGTACCACCACAGTCAAATGTTAGAAAGGTCAATGCAAAAGTCAAAGGTCTGTGTCACTAATTACATAATAAATCGGAAAAAATGTGAGCACACAATCTATACGTTTAGTCAACCGGTTTTCTTCTCTTTTCCAGCAACTTTTCTAACTACAAGAACCGCTTCAGCATGCCGGGGGACACAGAAGGCCTGTGGTACAGGTAGGCAGGAGTACCATGGTTCTCCACTGCCCACAACAGCACTGCAACATTTGCCCACAAAAAATCTGAGCACAAGGGGAGCAGTGACTCAGAGGAGAACTGCTCTCTGCCATAACTTTTGCGTTTATTCTAATGTTTGATTGAATTGCTCACAAGAAGTGCATGTAGCATAAGAGTAAAAAACAACATAAAATCCAAGATGTGAAGAAGGCCACAAATAGCTGTGTTTAGTACAGTCGAACCTTTATAAGCGGATACTGGTTGGGTGGTCTCGTTTTCACAACGGCTGATAGATAGTAATAATGCTCTGCTTTAGTGAATATTAGTTAACTAGATAAACTCATGTCAGTGAATACATCTTATGAGTCCCACCATGCCTTTTTACACTACACAACTGGATACATGTACACTTACTACTGACTGCTAAGGGCAGTAGTTGCAGTGCTAGGTGGCTGCTGAAGCATCATGTTGCTGCAGATGCCTGTTACGTGCTTCTGTAGTACCTTTATCTTAACACCTGCCACAGACTTGCCCCCCTTTCATTTCATTCATATGTGGTTGTTCACAGAGTAAGTGCATGATGTCTAAGAGAAGTTTGACTATGTTAACTTTAGCTCAGCGAGTTATTCATTATTCAGAAAAAAACTGAACGCATGATTCGCTCGCTGCTCAGTTTAATGTTGATCACGCAGTAATATCTTGCATTAAGCTTATCGCAGACAAAATCCTGGAGGAGTGGCAGAAAAACACTAACTTTGACCAACAAGCCGAAAAGAATTGGCCGTGCAGGAGAGGTCGAAGAAGGTTTATCGTGTTGGTTCAGTCACGCAATTAAAACCATTGATTTACAGATATTTATGTGTACAGGAGTTTTAAAATAAAGGTTTTTTTCTTTGCATTCCAAGACGTGTTTACTGTATGCTTACTGGATAAGTAGATAGTCCACCTAAGTGGATAACATCAATGCGGTTCGATGGCTATCCACTCAAACAGGTTTGACTACTTAACTTCTTTGCCAAGAGGAAGCACTTAAACTTGAAGCAGACTTTAAGCAATGCCTGCTTTTGCCTTATAAGCATTACCTAAACATCACATTTTACCCTATAGATTTTTGAAAACAGAACTGCCCAGTGTCCATGGTCACATACAGCTAAATCTGCTCTGGAGGATGAATGCAAGAGCTATAAATCCTGTACATCCTGTTCCATACTGTCTGTCACAGCAGTTCAAATAAGCAAAGGGATGGAGAGGAACAGGAATTGACAGAGTGGGAACAGTCAGCCTGTTATTCCATTGCTAGCTTTCCCTCATATGTTGGCTCTGCAAAAAGTGGTGGGAGGAGCAGCGGCAATCCAAAGGCCAGTGGGTGCGAGACTCTTGGCATGTTGTTCAGTGCTGCAAGGTGATATGCCGAACGACGACCCTGCTTCATGTGGCTGGCCACTGGCACATACGGCACAGCCTCTACCCACAGTGCACTGGGGCCTGGCTTCATCCATTACTGGGCTGTCGCTTTTGTGGTTACAGAAAGACAGCTATGAGCCACACTTTGTCTGTGGGTGCACACCGGGCCTTCCCACTGGAGTGATGTGCCAGCTTTCTGAGAGGGTGACACGGACCAGGGCACATTCCCACTTCTGCTCCTCAGCCCCAACTTAGTGCCTTCATCATATATGCTAACTTCTACCACTGCTTCCGCTTACTGACGTGCAAGGTGCTCTTTCCAGTCGTCCACAGACTAATGTGCTAAGTGCAATGTACACTGGTGGTTGCCATACAGAGGCTTTCCCCACCAGCACAGTCCTCCTGTGAGGTAGCCCTGCTCCTCCATGTGCTCTACTGTATCCTTCACAGCAGCTCCACACTGCAGCTATAAACACCTCCTTTTGTGAAGCCACAATTTTAGTTTTGGTTACAGGCTCGGCCCTTAGTATCAAATCAGATCTAAGGCAACTTCAACTGAGAAATGTTGTTTATGCTCTTTGCATGCTGCAGTTGCAGTGGTTCCTTTCTTGACCAGACAATTGTAATAATTTATGACCAGGATCTATTTTCCTACCTGTTATTGTACGTAATTCACATGCTTATTTACAGAGTTGCTGGAAAAAAAATGCCAAAGCTAAATTTGGGATCTTCATTGATGTATTTTGCTGCTTTCTGTTTTGTTTGTGTCTTATAGTTGGAACGTAGGGCCAGCTCATATAATATCATTTTCCACTGAAGTATACTTCTATGTTGATTATGGCTTGGATCTCATTGTCAAGCAGTACGAGTGGCTGAGAAATGACCTGGAGGTATACATTCTATTTAAATTTGAACTTTTATTAAATCTACCCTGTCTATGCAAGTCAGCCAGACAGCCTCTTCTGCCAAATATTTGTGTATAGTTATTTCTTTGTGAAAAGAAAAGGGAGGAAAAATTGTCCAAACAAATCTGCATTTTTTTCTCATCCTCATTGAGCCAGTAATGAGACTGATTTATGTTGATTACATTTATTGGAAATACGAAATAGGAAATTTCTGTATAGAGCAAAATTCATGTGAACTTCAGTTCAGTGTCTGTGCTGCAGTGTAAACATGAAGCCTCTCGCTTGTCATGCACTCTCAGCAAGCCAACAAGCCAGAAAACAGAAAGTCACGACCCTGGGTCATCACCATGGGCCACCGGCCGATGTACTGCTCCAATAATGACAGTGACGACTGCACCCTCTTTGAGAGTCTAGTACGTTAACCTTCCTGACATTTACTCTATATGCCTCAATAACATGCTTAGTAAAGTTAAGGTTAAAAACAAAAGAAAAAATTGAATAGCTGGCTATGATGGACCCAGTAAACAGTTATCATTGTTTAGTTCACTAAAAAGGTGACATTATAACCACCAGGAACCCAAGTTACAAATCTGTTGTGTGCTGAATAACACTGTACAAGAAAATATTCATTAAATTACATATTGGTTGAACGACTTTAATCATATACTATACTTTTCTGCTTTCTGACAGCAGAACACGTAATAAATTTTAACAACATAAAGGGGAAAGTACTTGTATTTTTTACATGGTACTGTTAATTTCAATACACTGTGATTGTGAACATGCCACTGTGTTCTGCAGTTCCTTGAATATGAATTCTGCTGACCATAAGTTTGAAAGTAGTGACGCATATGACACATTCCCCACATTTGACCGCATAATAGCTGAGTGTCACATCAATTCATTGCAGTAATCTGTTGTTACTTTGGTTTCCAAATATAAATTTAAGGATGTCTGCATCCTATTTCAGAATTTACTAACCCAACAAGCACTTTAGTTTTTTTTTTGGACGGGGGGTAGGCATGAAGGCAGCAATTTGAGAATATGGCAGTGAGGCAGAAATCATCTTTGACTATACGTGCCACGTGTTTGTATCTCATTCTGTCTTCAATATCCGTTATTATATACAATGCTGTTTATTTTGTGCCCCATTATTTAAAGTGGTAAAAATCAGTGCAGTTGATTTCAATGGAAACTTGTATGCTTAAGAATGGTAATAGGGTACAAGACAAATTGTAATTGGCAATTGAGAATTGCAGCTCACATTGCAGGCACATAACACAATATAACTCACAAGAATGTTTTTAGTTGTGTAAAGAATCAGAGTAAATCTACAACATCCTCATCTATCCGTCAGAATTATCAGTAACTAGTTGTCTAGTGTAGGGTTGCAGTGGCATATCCTCATCTTGGATGCACAGGGCATGAGGCAGGGTGCACCCTGGACAGAATGCCAGGTAAGACAATCTCACATACACACTACGAGTAGTTTAGAGTCACCAGTTATCCTGTATCAGTTTGTGTGAGGAGGCTGGTTCCAAGTGTGGTTTCCAATAGTTACCAAGTGCACTCTGTTTTGTTTTAGGTCCGAAAGGGTCTGGAAAATCTCTTCTATCTTTATGGTGAGATGCTTCTGCTGTGAACTCACAAAACTCTCTCGACCTCTGTTGAAAGCAAACGTGACAAGTCTATATTTTGACAGCCAAGTGTCCCACCACTGAAAGGCTGACAAAGTAACAATTAGAGTATTTTTGGACTCTGCTCAGGTTCAGCTGGCTGACAATGTTCAGACCATGGTTTGGCAGTGTTGCCTTTTCAAAATCAGATTTTGAAGCTATGAAGATAAAAAGGCCAAAAATCACGTTGACAGCTCAGAATGGATACCTGACCTCCTGATAAATGTCTCAGATGGGTTCTCTGAGACAAGTAGAAAAGGAACACCAGGACAATAAGAAGGCAGCCAAACTTGTGCTTGTGTAGTTGCAACGTTGAAATTTCAGCCTCTAGTAAAAGTGAAGTTTTAGAGTTGGTAGAAGCATATAATTTTGTGCTCATTTCAGGGGTGGACTTGGAGCTCTGGGCACATGAGCACACCTACGAGAGACTGTGGCCTGTCTATGGATTCATGGTAAGTGGATTATAGCAATACTGATGTGAATTATCGAGCTGCTCCCCTCCCTCAGAAAATGATATGTCATGTAAAACAAAAAAAAGGAAATAGTAATGAAATACTTGCATTTAAAAAGAATGACTGTGCTTTTTCTAGGTGTACAACGGAAGCAAAGAAGAGCCCTATGTAAACCCCAAAGCCCCGGTCCACATAATCACAGGCTCTGCCGTAAGTAGCGGCAGACAGTTCTTCAATGAATGGTCGAAGGCATTCTTGCTGCCAGTGTACTGTCTGTATATATGAGATCGTGCCAACATTTCTACTGTTCTTATTTTCATCCCATTCTAAGTGCAGGCAGTCATAGCCTCTATAGACTGATCCGTTGCTCTCACAGGGATGCCGAGAGAAGCACGACGGGTTTATTCCCGATCCCAGGGACTGGAGTGCTTTTCGAAATTCTGATTACGGCTACACACGCATGCAGGTTTTCAACTCTACTCACCTGTACATAGAACAGGTCTCTGATGACCAGGTAGGTAAAGATGCTAGTCCTTTTGCTAAAGCATGTGATTTGCAGATAGCACCCTTTCCTGCTTCGAAGAAACAAACACAATAAAAACAGGGCCTGCCAGCACATCTGTTTGCTCCTCACTGAGGGGCTCCAGAAACTGATTCATCCTTTGGCTGCAGTAGAACCCATCAAGTCAGATTGTGCACACAATTCAGACACAGGGTGATGTCAGTGTTGCGGTTATGCTGAGGTCGAGTAGTCACTGAAGAACTCTTCTTCTCGGCTGTTTGTCTCACAGAATGGGAAGGTGATTGACAGCATGTGGCTGGTGAAGGACCAGCACGGAGCGGCAGCCTGGGCCTAACTGAGCCACTTGACGGTGAGAGCTGACCGGTGACACAAATCTGATCAAGTTGTGACCTTTCTCAAGCAAAGCACTTTAATCGAGAATTAACTGTTAAGTACATAATAGCCTCTTGCAAGGACATTATAGGACATTTTTATTATTACAGGGATAATGTGACAGAACAATTATGCTGTTTATCTTTTCTACTACAGTTGATGAAAGGCAATCGTAAGATACACGTGTTTTGAATTTAGTAACGTGAACATACTTTAGGGTTCAAATTCAGCATAAGAAGATTTATATGATTGAATTTTTTTGGAGATCCCTTGTTCTGGAATCGTGCTGGAATGAATTAATCAAACACCAAGTGAACTACATAAGAAAAATGTTATTTATGTACGATGGATTGAGCAGCTTAAAAGCATTTACCAAAAAATATCAGGAATTCACACACATGGTTTGTGGAGCGAGTTTGAATGTCACAAATCTCATATGAGTCTTTAAAACAGTAAAATTGCCATAAATGTTTTGACTTTCACTACCATGCTACGTATACAGAGATAAACTAGTCTTCTTTCACAATCTATCTGGATTGTCTGTAATTTTATTACCCAATGCCACAATTTTATTGAGGGCATTGCTTTTCTCTCTGAAACTGTAAATTAATAGTTATATGTACATTTCCCCTTTGAATAAGGGTGTTTATATAGTTTTAATATAAACAGATTTTACAGATTCTTCCAGCTGTAACACAACTGTTCTTCGAATGTGCAAAAGCAAGTTTTCTGTAGCTCCGTCTTTGTAAATAAAATTTACTTGTTGAACAGCTCTGGGTTTGGTTGAATCCTCCACTGATTTTCAGTAACAAGTTATTTTATGTAGTCTACAGGTTTCAATACCCAGTTCACTGGAAAGTTTGGAGAAACTGGTCTGGAAGAAACCCACATTAGTGTGTATCAGACAAAGATGGGCTGGACTTCCACCTGGGCTGAACTGGGCTGGACTGAAATCCACCAACCTGTAGCTATACAGTGAGAGCAATACCAACTATACTGCCCCTGTTTTAGCAACCCGAGAAACCTGGGCTCTGTATTGCCTGCTACACCTGATCTCCAGTCACAAGAAGCCCGGTATTCAATTTACAGCCCTCCCACTTTCACCCACTGCACCTCAATTGAGAATAATTGGACACACTTGACTGTAACATAAATCATATTTGTAAACCTCCACAAGCCAATAAGCACCTGGGGAAAAGCTCGCACCAAGATGTTAGCCTATCAAAGAAGAAGAAAAGGTTGGTGTACAATCCACTCAATGAATTAAAAACATATATTGTTATAATCCATCCAGTGTTCTCACTCATAAAACAAATCTCAGCTGGCACAGGATCAGACTGTAAACTGATGAGCGGACTAAGTTAATGGTGAGGCGGCTCTGTGTGTGGGCACAGGGAGACAAAAAACAATTTATATTGCTAATTCTGCCAAGGCCAGTGTCTCAGTCCTTTGAGATTTTGACAAATGCTTGGACCGACTATTAAAATATCAGTCATTCCGACATAAAACAACTTGTCCTGCTCTGGGAAACCATCACTGTAAACACTGAGAAATGTCCATGTAGCCACAGGGTTTAAATGGGGATGATGGGTCAGGAGGAGGATGACAGAAGGCTGTCTTCACAAGCACATCACCCCTTCTACCCTCTGTAATTAGTTTAAAATGCCTCTGCTTGAGTCTAAGCAAACATAGGTCAAGTCCTCTGGAGTCCGACAGCTTTGGCCGTCCCTACAGTCTCTGCAGTACCAGATAGAAGTTTGAGTACACTTGAGCAAACTGGGCCAACTTACGTGTGACAAACTGGACAAAAGAGTGAAAGTAGAGTAACCCATAACTCTCCTACATTTTTTGAAACTACTGCAGAAGACCAAGGAAGCCATGGTGCCTCATTTCCTGCTGAATTTTGCTAAGCACAATGCCTTAGTTTTAAGAATGTTTTCCTTAGAATTTTGACTAACAAATTCTCTCTGAGTCCCTATACTGCATCTTTCTTTTACTATTGAAGGCATGTCGCTGAGGTTAATTGAGTTACCAAGACTGCGGTTTGGTGTGTTCCACCATGACGCTCCAAGCCTGCCTCAATCCTCTGTACTTCTCTGGTTCCATGTTATTTTGACTGATTTTAGACAAAGTCAGGATAGGTATTCTGTGGTCTGTCTATTCTGTACCTTGACTCAGCTGGAAAAAAAAGTTAGCCAGGCAAATGCCTGGCAAAAAGATGCCTTTAAGGGAAAATAGTCTTCTTGTTATCATTTTCCATAAATTCTAGGGAGAAGCAACAATTCACTGGCTTCTGTTTTTCCCCCATTCAAAACAAAATATTTCCCATAAATAGCTTCAGTTACAGCCCCCCAGGTTGAAACCTCCAGCTTCCATGTGTTCTGTCAGTCACAGCAAAGGAGATGCGTCCAAACCAAACAAGGTGACTTCTACTGGCAGAAACCAAAAATAATCATTTGGTTATTCTGGAAGCTGGATCACACAGAAGCATACATGTGCACTGGAGAAAATAACATAATAATATATTTGCGGCTGCAGCAGTTATGTAAACATAACAATTTAACAGGAGTTGGTGGGAAGACTCAATCCCCACCCCATGCGGTGTTGGTCTATGTTTCTAAAAGCACAAGGCCATTAGTGATGGCTCTGTTTGTTTGTACCTCCGAGATACAATGATTTAGTGGGATTCAGACGGACAGGAGTTGATCTCTTCAGAACAAGCAAACATTCCACCTAGTGACATGTCCCATAGGTGTATAGCTGGGCCTATTCAATTTACTCGTAAACCTTATGAGCAAAGCAGGCCACTGCCAGTGAAGGACTTCTATGCATAAGAATCACTGAGTACCTCTTTAGAGAACTAAATGTCTCTTCTGCCATTTTAATAAACTCTGTTTCTACTAAAAAACATGATCTGATCCTGAACAGAACAATTTGTCTGTCACATACCTGGTGTTTTCAATCTCTTGCTTTCCTTTCAAAAGTCTGCCAGTCACAGCACTGCTGGGAAAAACCCCCACATTCTAAATTTGAGTCAACAACTTTATTCACAAAATATGTTTCCAACAGCCAGCCTGCCTTGCAACCCCTATCTTTTGCCTTACAACTGGGAGGTTATAGTGCCAGACACAAGAAGAGTGTGATCAGTGTGTCAGGAGTGTGAGGTGGATCTATCCAGTACATGGAAAAGATGCTGCTGGATAAACCATGGAAATGAAAGCAACAGGACTGCTGGAATTGAAAATGTTTGAAGCGCCAGAACAGTTTGGCTCACTTATTGCTCTTCTAGAGGCTTTACAGGAGCAAGAATAAAGCTGGGAGTGGAGTAGGGGGCAGCAGGATACATTGATGCTTGCAGGAAACGCATGTCTCAGACCCGTGGCGTGGAGACATCCCTCCTGCCGTGTGTCTGACTCTTTTTGACCCAGCGCTCTTGTTGTGATAGTAAGAGTATCTCAGGCCACAACGTTTTAGAAACCAGCAAATACTTGCCCTTTGCCCCCCTGACATTTACTCCTCATTCTCATTGCAAGGTATGAGGGTGATCCAATGTGTCACTATGGCAAAGAAGCTTGTAAGACAACTAGTTCCTACCACAGATTCATTGAAAAGCATTTAATCATTGACTATATTCACAATGACAAATCACAAATTTTATACCCAAGGGTTCAAGATAATATATGGTCTAAGTAAAAGTGAGATAAATGAGAAGAATCTGTAAAAACATGAAGCAACGTCTCACATTTCAGGAACAAGCAACATTAATATACTTCACTCAAAGAATATGATTTTAAATATTCACTCCAGATAGTAATGTTCAAACAAATGAAGTACAATGAAACTGTGCTGCTAATTTTAGGAGTTTTGGATGCATTGGGAAGCCATACTCTAGTTCTTGTTATAATCTGCAGTACATACATTTATACAGTGTATACCAGAGGCTGAAGTATTCAAATGAAAAGCAACAGCGAATATGAAGGACTCGAATGGAACAGAATGTCAGTGTGTGCAGTGAAGCTGTTTGCTTCATAACTTGCCCCATAAACCATACTTCATTTACTACAGCGACTTCTTTTAAGCTGCAGTAAATTTCTGGATTAATTTAATGCTTCTCACTGACCCTGCAAGAACCACTTACCCATCATGCCCTGCAAGAAGCACATGCCAGCTGCAGACCAAACCTGAGCAGCAGGAGTCTGGCCTATCGGCATCACTCATCGCACACCTACACAGAGGTCACATTCCTCTGAAGCGGGGGGCATCTCCTGAGTGTATAAACTTTGAACACCACCATCCAGCAAACCCCCAGGTGCCTCTTTCCAAAATTCTAGCTGCCATTAGTTATAGGCACGTGTTTAGAGAGGTGCAAGATATGTAGAGTTTGGCCTTAAACAGCAGCTGTGTACGTGAGCACTCCAGGGAAATGTTACTTGGATTTTGTTTGTTTTGTTGACCATACAGCTACAAAATGGATCACAGCAAAACTATGCATTCCAGTCTTCAGTCAGGGATACAGTTGGGCACTTTACAACAGTCACACTGAAGTCTCAGAGCAGATCACAGATTTGTTTCCCAAAGTACCTGATTATAACCTTTTCATGTGCCTTTAAATACTGACCCTCTTGCTGCATAAGTTCAAATACTGGCATTTAAAGAGGCTTTAAGAACTTATTTCAGTTTAAATTCCATACATTTTAGAGGCGTTCAATCCAAAGTAAACAATTTCTAAGAGTGGAGAGCGTTAGAACAACCCTCTGACCAGCAAGCTTCCCCTTGACTACAAATGTTTATTATAGCTGGCACTGGTTGAGAATTCGCTGCTGGATCATTCAGAAGCCGGTTGGCTTCCTTGTGGACAGGGGTCTTTATCTGAGACATAACAAACTGGTTCTTACCAGCCAGTTCCTCTCAGGACAGCTTCTCCAAAAAAAAAAAAAAAAATTGGCATGTGTGATGCACTTCTCATGTGTCTGTGTTATTTGCCTCTTGTGAGTTAACTTTATAATAATTACTGATCTAGGGACAAAAATCTGAACTGGGAATCAACGGTCTTCAATGTACAATATGTGCCCAGTTATAAAATACTATTTACAGACATTATTTGAATTATTGTGGGAAGTCATAGGGTCTGGAGCAGGGCAATAAAAGTGAAGCTTTGACAGCAACTACTCTGCTTTAGCAATGAATGTTATTTAATTCTAAAAACCAAGCTAGTCTATGTAAACACAATTCAGTGCTATATTTGCTGATGTCTTCCCCATTGCTCAGAAACTAAAAGTATGTCCAGGAAGATATCTTCCGTTTCAAGGTAATCCTTTTTTCTATAATTCATGAGATTTTGAAAGTTACAAAGACGAAACACATTTTGAAACACATTCTATTTTGTAACCTGACCAAAACACCCTAGTGCATTTCGTTACATATGACATATATGTATTATGCCGTTTATCTGTAGATACTGGCATACTTTACATGCGATTTGAACAGCTGTGTAAATTAATATATAGAGCTGAAATATGATAAAAGACAAAACGGGATGCCAAGCTGAAGGAACTGAAGTGGTGAGTATTTTTGTCACACAACCATCAGCTTGTTTCTTCACCTGAACAAATACCAACAGTTACACCTGGGCAAATTCGACCCTATGGCTTCTTGCAGCCCGGATGTCTCCGGGATTCCTGTGGCAATTCCTGTTGGAGGTTTGTGAACACTAGGGCCTCTGAGAAGTTGCTCGGTGCTCACCCTGAATCTCAACAAAGTTTGCCTTAAAACCCAAGAATCCTAGGCCAATGAAGCAGGCTTTTCAGAACTGCCCTCACATACTTCTTCTACTTGGTTAACCTCTCCTGTCTGTTACACCCGTAAATGTCCAGGTTCACGTGCCCTGTTTATTTAGTTTGCTTTCTCTGTTTGCTGAAGCTTATGGCTCTAGAGGTCAGAGAGAAACATAGGCAAATAGCTAAAATCAATCGAAGGACAGATGTAAAGAAAGCAAAAGGGTATTTCTAGAGTTTGTAGAGTTTCACCTTCCTCATGGGCCAACTGGAATTCACTCTTCATATATATGTGTATAAAAACTGTAAAGACTAACATTTGCTAAAAAGCATAAAAAACACTGTGTTCATTGTGCTGGTAGCACATTTATCAGTGTCAAGTTCTTCTTTTTCTCTGTTTTGCCATCTGGAGTAAAGGGAAAGTGAGCATGTCCAGGTCAAAGGCATATCTTTGCGTGTAGGTATTTTGATTTTGCAATATTGCGGATAATATTCAACAATTAGTAATGTGCATCATGTGCAGCCAGGTCCATGTATATACCTGTGATGGAAGTATTTAAGGAGTTATTTAGTTTGAAGGCCACAGTGTCCCTTTCACTCCACTTATGGCTCTTCTAGAGATGCAAATGCTGGCATTCATCTTCCTGAGACCAATAGTTCTCATGAGACGTCCCCAAATGCATCAATACAGTGGGGGACAACGCGGCACAGTATCAAGAGCTATGACGTAGATGACTCGAGAATTTTGATGGCCAAATTCAGTACCATATTTATGAGTTTGAAAAGTCACCATTCTGTGAGTCTACTTGTGCTTACGCCTCTCATTCCTCACCTCCATCCCAGTTATCTTAATAGATATGAGCTGGTTTGTGAGTATTATACAATAATCTGTGTAGCTGCAGCAAACATCTGCTGGAATGCATTTCTGCAGAGGATACTTAGATATGTGTCTCAACCCTTTCCACGTAATGACTCAATCAATGTGGTTGTCATTGTTGAGTAACAGAGATGAGATGCAGTTGCCTTTTGTGAACACCATGAAGATTTCGAGTACAGATGCTATGGGAGCAACATGGTAGATAAAACCCAGATGAGGTCTAAGGAGACTTCTGGAGACTGCTGCATGATGAATAGTTGTGAAAACAAGCCTTTGGCAAGATGTTCCGGTTCCTCAGAAATGCCTGATAGCTTTCAAGAGGTCCTCATGTGAAAATGTCACTTTTGCAGACAGCATGGTTAATCCGAATTGTTGAAATGATGCTTAAGAAGTCAAGTGTGTCACCAGACCAACTGCATTCCCTTGAAAAATGCAGCATGTTTCGAAAGTGTCCCCTCACAAGATTACTGAGAATGTTTTTCCAGAACTGAACTGCAGGAAGATGAGTATTTTAATCAAATTGCAGCGATTAATATTAAGCAGGGACTCAGATGCTCTACGAGGAGATGTCATCAGTCCAAGAATTGCTATGCCAACTCAACATCTCCATGAACGCAGTGGCACTTTTCTGCATTCTGCTGAGACATTTTCTTCATTCTGCTACAAAGAGCTTTTGTTGGTTTGCTGTATGTGCTGCAGCAATTCCTGTGGTAGGTTGTCTCATCATAACATCCCATCAACTTACAGGACCCAAGAATGTGGTGTCAACAAAACAGCCAGAGCACGCACACTCTCAGATGGTAACCGCAGTTGTAAATCTGAAACAAACACGGCAGAGCATTTGTCTGTAGCGGAGCCACGGTAGTCTGTGCGCATTATGATTTTTGCATCATGTTTGCAGGAAACGCAAAACACATGGGATTCCAACTGCTCAGCATCCAGGAGTTATGCTGTTGAGTAAAAGCAAAACAAAATAAAGTACATATTCAAAGTGTCTATTTTGATTGTACCACAGACCGGAACGAATGAAGGTGTAATGTGGGATTTAAAATAAAGGAAAATATCTCAAAAAATACAATTTTTTTAATCCAAATCAGTTGGGCGGAAGCATCTTTTCACTGTAGCTCTTTGCTGAGCAAATAATGACTTTTATCATTCATAAACAGTCATAACCAGTAGAAGAACAGCAGAGAGTGTAGGGTGCTATAGAGTCAGGCGGAGAACATCTGTATTGTGTCTGGTTTGTGGCCTTTGCACAAAGTCCCTCTGTGTTCGCTGGTCTGCTGACAATTGCCTGATACTCCAAGACATGCTTTTCTTTCTTGTAAGATTCCTAGACCTGCAGGACTGTGTGTTTGTACTTTGGGCTGAAGTAAGGCGTTGAAGAAAAGATGACTCCAAATGGCTCCACATCACTTACATCCATGGATACGTTGTGTCTCCGTGTTCCGGAAAAGTTTAACCTGCCACTGGGATTTAGGGGTGAACTCGTCACCTTTGGCTTCTCGCTGTCATCCAGCCCAGTTTTGGTCAGCAGGGATTTTCTAAAAAGTCAGACAGGATGCTCATGCCACATGTTGTCTATATTTGTACCACGTCATAATTCCGTGACTGGGAAATGGACATGACTATATCAGGCTGCCGCTCAGCATTCATCTATGGCTATTAAAGAAAGCTGGCAATGTTATCATAATATGTGTAGAAATCTGGGTTCTGGCGTAGTGCAAGACCACTTTAACTTTAGCTCACCATTGACTGTGCAACACTGCCTACTCACCACAAGTCTTACATCACCTGCCAGTGCAGCCACTGACACAGCCCAGACACAGTTGCCGACCATTTATAAAACTTTCACTTCTGAGTCAGTTCAGAGTGGGGCCTGTGGCAGGGGTGGAAGTGACCACTACATGCCCTGTGGGACCTGAGTCATCGAGTGCTGCCAGAGGCAGGTGAGAAGATAGTGGGACATGGAAACTTAGGTTAGTGGTGCTTGTTCATGTTGGGTGTGTGACAAGATGAAATGGGGCCTGCAGATGCAGTTGTGGTTTTCCAGCCCTATCCTGAAAGTCAGGTCCTTAACTCAAATCCTTCCTTCCATTGCTTTGTTCTTTTCAGCTAGCAGAGACCTCTAACCAGGAGACCTTGGGGCCATTTTATCAAATCAAATCATACCAATTCACAAATAAAAGAAGATAAAAGAATAAAGAATAAGATAAGATAAAAGAATAAAGCGTGACACAGTCCATACTAATAGAAATCACACTTCAAACACTAAACCGTCGCATAATTTCATTATTTCTGCAGGAAACACAGCTGTTAAAGACAAACACTTCTTACTTGAAGGATTCAAGTCTTGCTCTGTGCTGCAACTGTACCACCCTAGAGCAAAGTACTTACCTTGAATAACCAGTAAACATACAATGACCAGTTTCATAAGTGAGTCACTTTGTGTCAACATTTTACAGTATTAACAGTGTGGTCTGAAATGTAAATCAATTTGAAATTGAAATGTTGGCTCCGGCCCCTGCCGACTAAGCTTTAAAACCGCAAACTAGGCAACAGTCAATGGTAACGGACAGATGAATGTTAGATTTGTGTTTATGTTACACTGCTGTTTTGACCATGTACATGCCGTTGACTGATGGCAGTGAGAGTAGAGGTCATGCGATTGTTTCGTGATGGATACAGATAGCAACCCATTTTCAGAAAGTCACACACTGGTGCTGTATTTGATAGACCTCTGCGTGATGCTAAGTTTAGCAGAAAGGACAGAACATGGCATTTGTGGAGGACTTCTTACCAGCACACTTCTGTATGCATATATAGGTGCAAGATTTTTCCTGACTCAGCTATGTTGAAAATTCTTTTAGTTGTTTTTGGGAAATCGATTTCTCTTGCTAGTATTCTGTGGCACTTGGTCCAATACTGCAAGGGATGCAATAGTTCTTGCACGTCAGTTGAATTTGGTCTAATTCTGCAAGAGCAGCTGTCAGTTCCTACAGGCATTTTCATCAACTGAAATGAACTCAGCCTGCCCCCCTATAGATCCACTGGTTCATCAAAGACTGCATCTTCTTCAGGTGAGCAGCTTAGCACACCAACAGACTTCTGATGGGTGAGAATAAGGCTCCCCTCATCCCCAGTGCAAACACAGCAGGAATGTGAAGCACAGTGAATGAGAGAGGACCACAGTTATCTGCAGGAAGCTGGAGTCTGTGCCAAGTTGAGGGGGCCAGGACTGCATATTAGACAGAGCCCCTCATAGTTTAGACTGGTGTTGGCACACAGGCCTAGACTGTGTGGGCAGTTTTTTTTTCCCCTCTCTCTTCAAAGGCTCTGTGTAGCCTGTACTCCTAAACTCAGACACCAGAGCCCACAGTGAACATCGGCCAGGGCAGGGAACAACTGATCTGGTCAAGGAAACACATAAGCAAGTGAAACATGACAATGTGGTTGACCCACTTTGCTAGGATGAAGAGTCCAATGAACAAGGAGCCCACATTACTTGAAAAACCCCACAGTCACACCTTGGAAAATGAACACTGTTACAACTGTGTAATTTACCAGCAACATGAAGCTCCCTGTCATGCTGCATGAACCATCACACCCACAAATACTTTAGTGTTGCTAAAAATAAAACAATAGGACTTCAGAGCCCATGGTAATACAACACGGTGTATTCTATGAAGTGCATAGAGGCCACTGGAGAAGTACTGTGCACAAGAGAAACAAGGTCAGCAAAGGTGGTGTGGATATCCAACTTCTACTGAATGAGTAGGCATCTGACTGGGCTTCTGCAGAAAGCCTGGAATCAGGAAAAACCCCCTCATGTTATCTGTATATGGCTGATATTTTACACAGAAGCTGCAAATCATGACTACTTTGAAAAAGAAATGTCTCATTGAAATGGACGGCTGGCAAGTAGATGCGTTTTTAAACAAAGAAACCGCTTTTCCCTTTTACTCCATGTACACATTACGCCATGAAAATCAAACTTTGTTTGTTTCTTATTGATCTTAAATTGCTAAGATATAGTTTGGGTTGTAAGAAAATGACATACTGCAACTTCATCAGAAATAACAACCAAGTACCAATGCACCATTTCATATATAATAACCACAGTATAACTTCAACCACACCACGTTTCACACTTATCTATACGAAAAGACATCTAAAGTCTACACTGTAGAATGAAATTTCGGATTATTAAAAAAAATGCGTTGAGTTCTTTGTTCTTGTGCCAGGCGTCAGCTTCACAAAATTTCTCAACCTTCTGTCCAAGCAGCAGTAAACTAAATGGCATCCCTCCCTCATTCACCTAAAACAAAAATGTCAGCAGTACGAGACAGGCGTGGGGTGTGTCACGGGTGAGAGCAGTCAAGATCCGGCTCCAGCCAGGCCTGTCAGACCCCGGCTGCCATTAACACCTCATTCAGCAAGAAAGAGGGAGCAAAAACAAACAGTATGTTACTCCAGAAAAAAGATCCCACACTGACAGCGCTTTCATAGGCCCATCACAAAACACATTTGCTTGTTAGTGAATCACACAAAAGACTTTAAATTAGTTTCACTGCAGCAAAACTTTCAAAATGCCAATGGCGGAAAATCCATGGGTATTTTGCGTTCTAAATTCACCAAAGCCAGTGAACTTCGGTACTACTTTGTTTCCACTCTCGCAATTGACAAACGCCAAATAATTTTACTTAGTATCACAAGTAATTCTCACCTGTCCTGAAGGTGTGTGCTGGGGGAAAAAAAGTTTAAATCAAGGCATTACCTAGGATGGCCCCTAAGAACCTAGTTCTTTTAGTAGGATTCCGGCAGAATACAGTTTGCTTGTGGAAGGGTTGCAGGTAAAAATTTATAAATAAATGTCCAACTGGAAAATAATGATAAAACAATCCAAGCAGCAATTCCAAGAGCTTGGAGAGAGCCCAGAGCATGTCAGAGCTGACCTTGTAGTTCAGTGTTGTGTTTGGAAAGCTTGTTTGGCCATGATCAACATACTAATGGCATGTAACATGGCAACACGGACATACAGCTGGCATGTCCTTAGGGCAACACGGTTGGTCCAGGCCTGCGCTGAATGTGGGACGCAGCAGCCGGTGGACAGCTTATTTCACCTGCTGTCGGACTCCTTGTTCTTCAGTCCAGTCAGCAGCTTCTCCTACCTTCAGGCAAAATCATCTTATGTAATATAGCTGTTAGATGCTTTCCACTTTAGGTATTAAAGCAAAGATGATCTTGGGCATCACTTATGTGATAGAACTGCATTGATAACAGCCCACTGCATGCCCAAGTCAGATTAGTCATTGTCCAGTGTTGGGCTGCATGGCAGTGGCTCAGGAGTGAGCACCTCAGGAATTGGGATCTTGGGTTCTGGACACCGTGTTCTAGGAACTTCTGTGTTTGGCCTTATTCAGGAAGATACCACTGACACCAAATTTCCAACCTGAAGCCGTCTGACTCCTGGAAGGACCAGCTGAGGAATTACTAGATAAGCACTTATAATAGGAGCTGATCTATCTGAAGTTTTGACATGTCACGATGGCAGAATCAAATGTGAGGATGTTAGGTGCTGCAGGCACATGCAGCGTACTGGGGAAGGGTGGCCAGATGATTCGTCACACAGTTTTGGGATGCCATGTGTCAGGGGAGATGGGATAGTCAGAAAAAAGTCTGTTTTTCTGTGTAGACCTTCTTATTATCATTCCATTCAGGTGACTTCTGGAATACACGAGCTGTCACTTATTTTCTTCAATTTATTTGGCCTTTTGTACTTTGAAGAAGTTTCCTTAATCCCTGCAGTGTGAGATGTTGTCTGTGTATTTTTGTAATCACATTGTGCAAAATGATCTTTTCCATAGTACTGAATTATTCTGATATCCTCATAATATGGCAACAGTACATGTTGTTTTTTTGATACTGCCTTGAGGAGATGCGATGGTTTTTTCAAATCTGTTCTTTGTACTCCTTTGGTTTCTAACTCATTCCAACATTTCCTTATTTAACATCTTTCTCTAGCACCACATTTCAAAGGATGACATCCTTCTCCCACTGTCTTTTCTGCTTGACCATGAGTCACATCAATGCAAGAATATTGAATAAACACATTTTGATATTCTGAGTCTTTGACATGTCCAACTTATGACAGCTAACGTTTTTTTTAAGTATTAAAGTTTACGCTTCTCAATATGCTTTTTTTAAGCGATGCATAATGGGCATACTGATGTCTTTAAATGTAGTCTTCCATTATTGTATATTAATCAATACAAACCTTGCTGAACTGGAACTATGATACCTAAAAGGAAAAAAAACAACAATAATAATGAGAAAAAAGAGAGGAAAAATTCCTTATGATACATGAATATATTTGCACAAAAGCTGTTAGTGAGGAATAGAAGAATAAATAAGAAGGGGGATATAGGCAAAAGTAAATTACAAACAGTACTTGGGATAGTAAATGATGAAAAAGGGTGAAAAAAACATCCTGGGTTGCTGAGTAAAATGTATTTTTAAGCATTTAACCAACATTGTGGGACCTTCTTTATTCACTGCCAGTAACTGCTTTTCCAACGTAGCATCATGGTGGTCTGAAGACTATCCTGGAAACATCTGGCACATCACCGAGTGCAAACACCCTGGATGGGACCCCAGTCCATTGCAGAATAAGCTCACATACAACTTCACACCAAGGGCTTTTTAGAGTGACAAAATACTCTGGAAACCAGAGCACCCGGATGAAAGTCACACAGAACATGCAAACTCTAGACAGACTGAGCTGGATTTGAACCCAAGCTCAAACACTCTGAGGGGTCAAGGAAGCAGCACTACCTGTTGCACCACAACCCAGCCTTTGCCAGCTTCAACAAAAGTCAGTTACTTGAAAAAAAATGTATAGCCCCCCCCCCCCCCCC
>UFQX01000491.1:231930-319067 GCA_900497675.1 Arapaima gigas | reverse complement strand
TATCCGCCCCCCCCCCCCCCCCAAGTGGTGGGAGCAAACCATCCCTGGAGATGTTTACCAAGTGAGAGGTCATGCTTTCAGAGAAGGCAGGTAACAAACCTAGAAAACCATTTCCTGCACTGAGGGTAACCTCACAGATCAGCTCCTTCAGGAACATGTCAAGCAGAAGACTCAGTGCCAGGAAGCAGGCCCTTGCATCTCACCAGGGTTGTTAATCCAGCGCATTAGCCTGTCACCTTGAATTCATCCACAGCTACATGTGTCAGTGGCGATGTTCTCTGGCTGCTCAGTGTCGGAGAAGAACACGCACCTTGACAGCTACACACAGATTCTTTTTGTGTGGCCTGAAGACACAGCCGGCCATGGGACATTTGCCTGAAAACACCTGGCAGTTTTAACACAGTGTGTCTGACGCAGGAGTGTTACTATCCTCATTTTCATATTCCTTATAATCCTGTATTGTGGGCGCACATCACTATTCAACAGAATATTACTCAATATCGTGTCATTACCTTCTCTGACGGTGACAAAGCTGAAGCCCTGATCACTACACTACCAGCTCCTTGTGATTTAATGCTGAAAAATAATGTATTTGAAAAAAAAATGACAATGAGTGTTTCGTCATACTGTTTTCTGTACGTGTAAGGGAGAATGAAATAAAAAAGGATGGGTTTTGTGAGCGCTTTGCAGCTGGTAGTAAAGCACCTCTTTCATGTCAGGTCCAACACACTCCATATAGTGTTATGGTTTTTGGCAAGGTTAGACAAGAACCCCCCCACCCTGAGGACAGTTTCATAACATGGATTTGCTGATGAAGAAAGGAAGGCACGAAGACGTGTTCGAGTACTAGTGGGACGTCAGATCTCACACAGGAACTTGGGCGCCTCCAGCGTCGGCGGTGTGAGGGGAGGTGGTACAGCGGGGGTGGCAGAACAAAGGTTCCGCTGTGTGTTGGAGTGTCGGGGGCCGCGCTCAGGAAGGAAATCTTATGAGCCCCTCGCGGGTGGGAGACATTCCGTACAGATCTCGCGCTCATCTGTGTGCCTTGGCTGAGTGTTCCTCTTCAGCTTCTCTTCCAAAACTTTCTCCAGGAAGCTCGCTGGAAGGGAGACACACACTTTGACCCATGCACAACGCATGAGCACAGCGAGATGAAAGAAGAACTGTGAGCTTGCACCGCTGCCAGCTATTATGTCAATAAAATCACTTTACGACTGCGGTACAAGAAAGGCTGGTAGTGGCTGAGGACGTTGCTACAACGTGCATAAATATTTCCCTTCATAGTTCACATCATTCTCACCACTTAAACTTCAGCTCTGACATGATGCAGTACATCGGTAAAAGGCGTAGAGCAGTGCAATAAGTTTAATGATAAAAAACTGAGCCAAAACTATAGTTCACTGTAAAACAAATCTGCACTCTTCCATTCACCCCCTGCTGTCACAGTTCTCAGCTTTCGTTTGAAGCTGCACAAATATTGCATGCAAGGTTCCCTTTTTCTGGATGCACAAAATCATATTACTGTCTTCCTCTGCCTTATGAATGCAATTTACTCTTGAAACACCCATTTATACTTAAACATCACAAAATCCCACTAAAATGGACACAGATATTTCAACAGTTCACATTAGTTATCATAACGCCACATAACAAGGCAGTTTTCCCTTCATTGTTACACTATATTGGCTGTTTGCTTTGCTTGGTCATCTCTTTCATAACTCATGCTGTATGTCCCTTAAACTGAGCAAACAACTGCATAAAATGTGTGCATACATATAATACTGAAGGTTTATGTACTACTTCAATCCTTTGTGTAAAAAAGAAACCAGTGACGAATACTGATACCATAAAAGGTGAAACTAGCAAACAAGGGGCGATGGAGACGGAACTTAATGCAGCACAAGCCAAAATATGACTGCGAAGAAGTCCACATGGTGGCTCCGGTCTCACATTATTCGGCTTTCACAAGGCATGTAAAATCCAAATTTGCTCCTCATAAATGCCAATGAATATTTTGTAAGCCAAAGTAGGGGTATTAAATGAAAGTCCTCATAAAGGCAAATTCTCATAACCCAAATGGGTGTATGTGTCATTTAGCAACTCCACTTTGGCTCTTAGCCCTTCCCTGCACTAATATTATAACCGAGACGATTCTAGCTAAGGACAGTTTGTGCTTTGAGGGTGTTTTTGAAGATGCTGTTTCCCCATTTCCTTCTTAGCAAAAGACCACTGATAGGACTGTTTGCACAACTCTGATGTGAAGCCATGGTCTTGGAATGATGGTGGAGCAGAAACAGGCCAGCAGAGAACTGGACTGGCCCATCCCGCCAGCCAGTTTCATGCCTTTAGCAGACTGAGACCACAAAGGTCTCTTTATGCTGGAGCTGGCAAATCAGGGTGGATGGGAAGTGCAGGCTTCTGACGGGCCTTAATCTATCCCTACCATGACAGACCCAAGCTGTAACAAGACGAATATTTGACAATCACACCAAACTACTCAGCTAATAAATGAAAACCAGATCTTTTTCTGTGTAGGCTGAAACAAATACATGCCCTAGACTTTTATTTTGCTGGCAAAATAAAGGGCTTCTTAAAGATTAAAAACTAAACGTAGGCTGAAAGGAATAAGCCGGCTTTTTTGTGGACAGGTGGGTCTGATACATGGTTTGCGCACCTTTATTAGACATTTCACATGATGATGTCAGAATTATGTCAGGCTGTTGTCCTACATAATCAATAGAAACATTAAGAGGTTTCATTTAAAGTTCTAGGATCAGCTTTCACACAGGAATATTCGTGAAGATTTGCACCACCTATGTTTTCCAGAGTGATGCAAAGTTTTTTTTTTTATTTGAGACATGATGTCATATCTTTTGTGGTGAAAAAAAAACCCATACAATTAAATGCTTCTGATGCAAACTCAAACAACTAGGGCGCAGTTTTGGGTGGGTTTCACTAAACTGATGAACATTTGTTCACTTTTCTTTGGCTTGTATGCAGCCTCAAGAGTCCATGGAGGTCAGTGCAGGTCAGGCCTTTATACTCCCCGGATCCACAGGGGAACGAGAGTTGTAAAAAGCTTATGAGAGAAGGTACACAACTGGTTTTGCACTCATCACAACCATGACAAGCAAGGAAGAAATCGAGGCTGCATCTTAAGCTCAGCATCATTCTGCATCATTCAGTCATCCCATCAGGATTCCTTGAAACTCTTAGGGTCTAATAGATATTTTGTCATTTCATTCCATATAGCTATTTCTCCAGATATATTATCAATATTTTCACTTAGGATGATTTAGTGGTACGCTGTTGCTAAAAGATTTTCGTCACTTTTTTTTTCAGTATTACATCTGGAGCAGGACCCACATATAATCATAGTTATGTTGCTGACCCCCATTGTAAGGAACAATTTGCCTCCCGGACTGAAATATGTCACTTTTTGCCAGTTGGCGTTTGAGTTTTCTTGTTTTTCCGTTGCGTTGCTCATCCAAAAAAGTAACAAGGCCCTGGTATCAACAGAGGCTTTTTTGTGATTAAGAGTCACTGGGGAAATTGTTGCTATTATGCTATTAACTACAATTTGATTTGACTTTCTAAGTCCATAAACACTACACGTGAAGGATGAAACTGGCATATGCATAACACGGGAAGATGTGATGGGACGGGAGAGAGAAACCACATACAAATCAGCCAATTAAATGAAATTACAATATGTATGGCTAAGGGTTTCCAGAAAGTCCCCGATGTCTGCCTAAGATGGTCTAGGAGGAGGTGGTGGGGAAAGTTTTTTTTGTGGGGCAAGGGAGAAAGGGCATAACACGAGTGCCCTTGTTATAGTCCAAGAATTTTACCTGCAGTTCAGAATGATAAAATGAAATGGATCATTCTCTCCTGCTCTGCAGTTCAAGTGAGGGCAGGGCCAGGTGAAACTGGTACTGCTTCGGAGGGTGTTCTAAATTTGAAATAAATATATGATGAAACTTTCCATTTCTGTGGTTTGTCTATATTTACACTATTGTATTTAAAGCCTTAAATATTTTGGGTGTCTGACAAGGCTGGTGAAAACCAAGCATTAGTTCAATCCTATTTGCAACTATGAAACTATTCTCCAAATGCACAGCTAACCTTTAGACCAGCTAGATGTCCTCTTGTGCAACTTGGAGAACCGAAGATTAGCATAGCCATTCGCCTGACCAATTTTATCGCCAGTTATGACATTCCAGCGGATTTTTCCACTCAGCCCTCCGGAAAGGGCCGACACACGGATCAGAGGTGATGCAGCACCTTTGGAATGTCCTCTGAATCCGCCAGAGAAGACAAATCTGATGGAGACAGGCCTGGCCCAGTGCTGCCAGTCGAAAAACCGGACTGACCCAAGAGCCACGGAAGAACCTAAAGCCACTGAGTTCAACAAATCCACCCTATGATCGCAATTGAAGGAGCACAAAACATTCCGGCCGAGCTCTAACTCAATCACGAAGACTTATTTTTGACTCATTTTTTCAACTTTAAAGGCATTCAGGCTGTCGGCATCGATCAGTGCACTTTACCTGGGTTACGAAAGGATATTTACCAAAACAGCATTGAAATTCGGACGTTTCCACAGATTTAATTGCACCGGTTGTAACACTGGAAATCTGCTTGATATATTCCCCTGCCCCTGGGAGATTACTGCGAGTTATGCTCATGAAACACATCCTCGATGACTCCCCGTAGGTCTGCGCTGTTGAAGGCCTGGCTGTGAACTCCAGCTTTTTGGCGGAGCTGGCAGGAAGTGACACTGTGCACATGACTGGATCATCTCAGCGCCCACAGACCAGATATCCCCATTCTGGAATGAATCCACTTAGGTTTAATCAGGACACTTGGCAGTGGGTCAACCCCACTGCTACTCATCCATTGCAAGGGGGTGAACTTGGTTTTATCTACCCTCCATATTTAGCTATACAGTATCAGTGACTGATGCCCCAGGTCACAGACACCAGTCCACCAATGTTTTGGGATGTTGTTGCTTCGCTATCAGGTTGCTACAACGTCTCCGACGGAGAATGTTGTTTGATGTGATAGCTAGAACTATTTGTACCAATGGCTATAAGGTCAAATAACTGCGTTTGTATACTACAAATAAAAAATTGTACAGTAATATTGAAATTATTGTCTGCAGAAGACCGAGCGCATTCACTTTCATCACGAGAATCTGTAGGATTTTGCGAATATGCTCCACGTTTGGTTTTCAGCAGTTTATATTCACTATAAATATTTCACTATAACTTAAGTACTCACTCCCTCACTCACTCACTTACTTACTTACCTTTTTCTTAAGTCTAAAGCCTGTCCTGGAATCACTGGGCTCTAGCCTAGGATGGTTACAACCTGGGCTGAATGCGGTCCATCCCAAGGTAACCACACACTTGCGGTCACAAACACTTTCAAACTCTTGGGCCAATTTAGAGTGAGCAGTTAACATGAAACACATGTCTTTGGACCATGGAAGGAAACCTGTTTACCTGAAAGAACGTGCAAACTCATAAAAAAAAAAAAAACTTTTTAGCAGAACATAAGAAGCAGCGCATTCAGGTTGAAATCAGGCGAGGGAAAGTGTTGAATATCAGGCAAACTGCATGTAGACAAAACAGCCGAAGAAATAAAACAGTTTTGATTTTCCGTGTCAGTACATTACATACCAAGAGGGCGCATGAGGCCGCTTCCCATGCTACCGGATGGCCAGCTATCAAATGCATTCTGTAAAACGTCCTAGAAAGAGGTTGACATTCTTCAGATATTTCCAGGACCCGATGAACTCCATATGGGCAAGATAAGGTTGCCTAAGCAATTTAGTACATTCATTAATAAAAGCAGGAAGAGGGGGAAAAACAGCAGTCTGCTGTAGAGCAACCAAAGAAAAAATGCACTGCTGATGCATATCAGAGAAATTCCTGACCACAAACTTTGATGTCAAACATTAGCTACTTATTTTCATGCGAAAAGCAAAATTTGACTGTGGGTCACAACTGCCTTGTAATTGGCTTCTGAGAAAGTGTAGGGCATCTGACTGTTACCCGGCAACCTTCAATCTGTCTTTGAAATAAACTGACACGCCACTAAGGATACAACACCTACACTCCTTCTAAGCGTTCTCCTTTCTGCAAAGGAGCTGTTAAATAACCAAACAAACAAACAAACAAACAAACAAACAAATTTTTTATTTGTTTGTGTGTACATGTGTATGTGACTGTGGCCATCCTGCAATGGACTGACATTCTGTCAGGGTGTGGACCACAGTGACACTGACCAAGGTAAGCGGTGAAGGAGGATGGATGGATGGATGGATCGATAGTTTATTTTGTTGACTGGAATTTCAAATAACTTTTTATTTGGAATTTTTATTTTTTCATTCGAAATTTTATTTAACGGTAAATTTACGTGCTGCTCCTTCTCTCCTCATGCCAAAAAATCCTGTTGACCGGGCAGTTCCGTGGCAAAGCCTACTGTTCATTCATTTAACAACCTGAGTTTCTGAAGACCTCAGATCGGTTGGTTTACCTTCTCCATGAACCAGCTCTGTGTGCCTCGACTAAAATGTAAATAAATGGACTTATCCAGACTTTAGCCTGAGAGCTTGCAGCTGCTGGGTTCATATCCACTAAAGTAGGTGCAGCAGGTAAATGGTGGGAAATATTTTTGCAAGATAACTGTTCCTTTCTGTAAAAAAAAAAAGAAAATTCAGTCAGTCTTAAATATGCAAGCATCTTAGCTGATGTTGTAATAATATATGGGCCATGGTGACACAAGACAAAGATATACTACAAAATTAGTAATAAAGTTAAAAGCATTTAATATCTCTGGACATTTCAGCAGCAAAACTGAGATTAACTGGCTATTATGCTGCTGCTCACTAAGTGCTTTGAGCCACCTGGTGGTGCCCAGAGCAGGAATGCCAGCTGTGACACGGCGATGGCAGCAGAGTGGCTCTGCTGGATCAGATAGCAGTGAAGTTGCACGCTGGAAGGCGAGAGGCTGTTCTTGAGCCCCTCTTAGAATCCCCTCTAGCCATGAAGTGCACACATGTAGTCAGTGAGGTCCTTTAATGGGAGCGCACACAAGGACACACAATGGAAAGTCTGCCGCAAAGTCCTGATTCACTCTGCTTGTTTGAAATGTGTAACAAAAGGTTTCTATGAAAGTGAAGAAGACGGGTGGATTGGACTTCATCTGACAGAATGGCTGAAGAATGAGACATCTCCAAAGGCTACTTGTGAACAAGAAGTAAACAGTTCAGCCACCCAAAAAACATAGTCATATATCATCACTGTGCGCTTTTAAGTAAGCAATATTCAGAGGCCCAGGGTGGGCTAAACCTGCAGCCCTGAAGTCAGGGCTCATTTTAGATGTTTGACTAAAGCAGAAAGGTTTCTTTGAATATCTTCTCATCAGGCATGGAGAGCAACATGCAGCCCAGATTCCAAAACCTTTTTTCCGCTCAAGATCGCAAGTGTGGTGCGTTGCTCTGGTGTTTAAGTGTTGTTTTAGCACCAGCTTATCTCACATCAGATAAATGAATTTTTCCACAGGCAAATTGAAAGCATTGGCTTTGACCTCAGATCAACAGAAAAGTCCGTATTTGTCGGTTAGATGAGCGTTGTCAGTTTAGATGGAGTGTCACCTCTTGACCTGTACCACTCTACCCTGTGACCTTTGATCTCCAGTGCTGTTCCTGCACTGTCAGGAATGTGTGGTGGTACTATATCATCTTTCACCCTTTTATCCCAGAAATTAGAGGAAAAATGGTCCAGTTGATAGATTTAACATTCAGCAGCTGCAAACACAAACGCCTGGCGAAAATCTACAAATGTCCCTTCAAACATAAATGTGGCAAGAAATAAATAAAGTGAACTCTGCCGGCAGCAACAGGACCAATGCTGACTGCTGAGTTATTTGTAAAAATAAAAAGAGAAAAGTAAAATATGACTTGTCAGAATAAAATCCAATTTATGGTACTGATTTATGGCCGCCCAGGAAAATATCCTAATCAATGAAAAGACATTAAACACGTTCAGAGCCGGATACCTGTCTTCTGTCCGTCGGTCTTATCGTCCACCAAAAAAAAAAAACGGATTCAGATGTGCTGAAATGATGTTCCCCTGAAAACATGTTTGGAATTTATATTTCACATACATATCACCCTTACTTTAATTTGTCCTGGTTATTTTACTAGTTGTATTTCAACTTAAAGATCCAGCAACATATTTCTGTGCCACTTTTTCGAGAAGAGTGCTTCATAAAAATAAACGGAAACTGAGTCACCCGAGGGACGAGTCAAGCGGATCACATATGCGCATTTGAGTTCCATCTGACAACATG
This sequence comes from Arapaima gigas, assembly GCA_900497675.1. Taxonomy (NCBI): domain Eukaryota; kingdom Metazoa; phylum Chordata; class Actinopteri; order Osteoglossiformes; family Osteoglossidae; genus Arapaima; species Arapaima gigas. Next base: position 310,706 of record UFQX01000491.1, on the reverse strand, counting down.
CTAACCTCATTTTAACATACGGGCAGCATCAATAGCATAAGTGAATGAAGGAAACTGTACATAAACTGTTTTTTTTGATAAAACTGTCAAATGTTAGAATCCATATTCATGAATACTACCAAGTACATTTTATATTTATACAAAGAAGTTTGCCCTTGTTTCTGCCAGTTTGCAGTAAGGAAAGTAAACAAATTTTATTTCGCCTGCTTTATGCACTGTACTTTGACTAGTAAAGCCATCAAAAATATTTCTTTTAAGGAGCTCCTTATGGTCTGTATACTTTGGTACTCTTGAATGAAATTATTCATTTTATAAATGAAGATTTCAGTTTGGTTTAAACTGAGCACGTTGCACAATGATCCTGATCAGGATGAAGCGATTAGTGATAATGGATGGATGGATGGATGGATGGATGGATGGGACATTGCAGAATGAAATGCTCCAGAGAGAATTATATGCTATTCTGCATTTTATCCAGTTAATGGGGGAACATTGTGAATCTTTATTTGACAGCATAGACTTTTTTAAAGCACTTGAATTAGAAGACAGACCCTTATCTGCACAAGGTGTGCAGCAAAGATGCAACCAGCTGAGGTCACCTTTCAAACCTCTGATACGTCACGTCTCTATGCTTCAGCCACTTCCAAATAACACTCATGGAATTCAGGTGGTCTGGGTGAAAAAACGACCACTTCCATTCCACGGCTTCCTTGAGGTGAAGGAGTGGCTAAATAAAGCCAGGCCATCCTGTTTGTCTCCCATGTGTTCCCCAGCACAACATGGGCAATGAAAACACACAACTCCAAAAACAAAGAGCCAGGCAACCCAGACCTGCTCAAAAACAAACAAATGACGGTTGAGAATTAAATGCATTCAGATGAGAAGGAAAACTGCTTGCAAGAAAGGCCACGCCTTTGATACTTCTTTGGTTGGTTCTTCCTCGTAAAATTGCATTGCCTTTGTGTTTGGTTACGAAAAAAATACCCAATACCTTTCGCATGAGGCCTTACCACTGTTCACAACATGCATATTAACCATCTCTTATTTTACTGCATTGACTTGCTTAACACCAGTAGGAACGATCTGTGAAGAGCTTTGACTCAAATTGACAAGGAAATTCTCAGGACGGTTCAACTGTGAAACTAAAACATCACGGCAACAAGTTAAACATCACAGAGCTTTGTGGTTTGTTTTCCCCATCAACTCTCGGCCCTTGTATGACATACTTCTTGAAGGTCAAGCCCCTTTTCAGTGTACAGCCCTGTACAAAGGCGCATCACATAAAGCAGTTGCTTCATGGGTGTGAGCACCCGATGAAAACCTTTCGGGATGTCTTTTTGGCAGTGACTTTTTCGTTTCCCACAATGCACCTCCGAGCAGAAGGGAAGCAGGCTACAGCTGTCTGGCCAGACTTGTCTGCCTCCCCGAGGCAGTGGAGTCTACCCACAACATTTGAAAAGTGCTTTTTCTCAGATGTCCCTTCAGAGCCATTCAGCATACCATGAATAAAATCTCACCAACACAGTGTCTGACATGAGGACAGAGTGACCTTCAAGAAATAAAGCTTTTTATTTAGATTCTTTGTGTTGTCTAGCTGAGTTTTCCCATCTGTATGGATGGTATACATATCCACAGGGCACGGATGAGACAGCACAAACTAAATTAAAACACAAGAAGCTAAAAAAAATCTTTCCCCCCTTAAATATAGCATTAAGTCTGGGTTTAAATCATTTTAAGCTGTGAATGCTTGAATACCTCAAGTGAATTTTCTGTTAAGAAGGTACAGCACAATCTCTCTCATACCACAGCCTGAAACCCACAGGACAGCCTCAGTTTGAGAGCAAAGCCACCTAGGAAGCTCTGATGGCCAAAGTCCACTGACCCTGAAATCATATGGGAAATAAAAAGGCCTCATTCTCCCAGCTTTGCGTGCTACTTTCAGGAACTTGCCAATGAGTCACACTCCTGGAACCGAGGTTTAAGAAAGCAACCTTGCGGATTCCTCATGAACTGTGAAATGGTTTCCTTCAAAAATTTTTTCTCTCAATCTTACAGTAAAGCTTAGTATAATAAGCTGTAATGGAGGCCATCAGAGAACTCGGATGAATCAAAATGGCTAGTTTGGCTGCTGTGCAGAAGAACGGCCTCATGTGAAATGGGAGCCAAATGCTAAATACAGTAGAGGAGAGCCAGAAATGCACTGAGTCCTGTGACCCCCTAGGGGCCACGCAAGTTGTTTCTCAGGCATCTAACTAGCCTAGTGCAAGCATAAATAGCAGGCCTGCAGTATACATACACATTATGTATAGCAGATGTTTTGGAGGGAATTGAGAGGACACACTGAATTTACAGTCTTTAGGATGGAGAGCGTCTCAACTGTCCATTAAAATTGGATTTGCTTGCTTAATCTGGAAAAAGTTGTCAGGCGTTTTGTGGGCACCGGTTTCATACCACAGAGAGGTGCCAACGAAATAACCAAGTACACGTGGGGAACGTGAGACGTGGGACCAGAGGTGGGGAGTCCAGAATACCATTTTGTTCCCTGGTTTAGTTACAAATCACTGTGATTATGCAATGTGTGATCTGTAGAAATGGTTTTAATCTGCAGCCGGTCTCTCTTCCCCTCATGGAGACCGGGGTATATGAATGGGTGGTTTGCTGGGTAATTACTTCATCAGCACTAACTGTCTCACCATTTTCACCAGGCAAGGAACACAGAACATGGAACCGTTCTTGTAAACATGTCTCGTGAAAACAGATCGGATTCTTGTGATTAACAGAGAAGGATTGGCAGTCGCTCTGAAACAGGCCTGGACTGTTGGTGCTTTTGATTGCTAAACCTGTCTTGTAGCAACGATCTCTGCTAGCAAGGGCTTCATTCATAATTAGAAAAAAAAAAGTTTTTATTTTTTTTTTCTTGCACCACTAAGACTGCAGAACAAACTGGAATTGACAGAATGCAGCTACAAAAAAAAAAAAACAAAATATGATTAGACTGGGCAAAACTCAGTGCGTGTCATACTTACGCAAACAGACATTGTTGCAGAAATTGTGTAATGGGAATTAATATAGCATAATACTGATTTATTGAATGTAATTTATGTACAAGAAGGCGACGGACCACCGTGACCTCGCATTCAACAAGTTTCTGATGACAATGGTTGGATGGATAGATGGATGGATGGATGGATGGATGCTACACAAGACAGTTACATTCTGCAAGGAGTATGCAGACATTCAGTGCTGAATATTACATAAGGATCCTCTTCTGCTGACAAACCTGAGCTCGTACCCCGTATCTGACATAAAGGCCATGTATCAATGTTGAATGTTACCAAGCACTTCAGAAATTCAGTCAAAAGTTAAGGGCTTAGATGTACTGGCTACCATTCCACATAAGATCCTTCAATTTCTCAGCTCTCTATTAACTTGGGCCAGTCTTATTAAATCCAGAAATGTTCTGGGCTCTGCACTGAAGAAAAACCGAAATATTCTCTCCATCTGGATATCTGGAACTGATCAAGGCAATTTGATTCAAGAGCAATGCCTACCTTATTACAAAGCAAGACACTGCAAGGTCTATGTGGAGAGAAGCAACTGCAGACAATTAAACTGGGACTGGCTAAGATGCAGAAGTATGCAACACTGACAAAACAAAGCTGGGAAAACAAAGGAAATCATTTGGGATCTATTCATAAATTTGATGTTGCTGGTTATAATTGTCAGCCCATTATCTTAGGCAAAAGAATTGCATAGACATGATAACTTTTCTTACAGTTTATTTTTTTTTGTGGTTCAGTGAAAAGTCTTTTTGTTTCATCTTATGTCATCAAACAAATCAGAGAATGTCATCATGAACATTCTTTGGTGTTTTGTCCCCTACCCTTTTAAAGGAGTTAATAAAACAAGTAAAGATTTTCCAGCCTTGGCTTTAATGTAAACTGACTGTTTCAGTGTGACCTGGTGTGGCCCATCTGGGCCGTGTCCTTGGATTTTAAAGGGACATGGAACAGTCTGTGTCAATAACTATTTAGGAACTCCTTGCTTCTCTATAGAAAGTGCATCACTGATCTGTGCAATGGAAAACACTACAACTTGATTTCACTCTCCTGTGAAACAGCAAGAACTAGTTCTAGATGAACTTCTGGATTTTTCCTTTGTTCTCTACTCAGCTCTGCTCAGCAGTTTCAATTTTCTGTATAGTGTATCCATACACAGCGGCCCGATACCACCCAGATATACATTATTGTGAGTAACTTCTTATTTTACACCACAGGTGCTCTGAAGGAGAGATACACCAAACGGCTGAGGAAACATCACATCTGTCATCGCAGGCAACCATCAATTTGCAGTCACCTTTTGGGTTTGTAAAAGACACCCACACCTCGAAGCTTTCCACTGGCGGCGTGCAGAGTCGGCATGGGTTCTTCTCTGGAAGTCTCAATCACAGCTACCAGATGGACCGGAATCACAATAATGATGACTGCCTTCATGGGATGACTTATGTGGACACCCAGAAGTGTTCAAAACAACCACGAATGATGCATTTCCCTCTTTTCGCAGTAGGCAGACTTTGGGGCCATTGTAAATAATAATTCTAAGGTCAATAATAACTGTCACGGTATCATGATTCAATGAGACAAGTTTGTTGCAAAAACAGCGATGAAAGTCGATTGATTTATTGACATATAACTCATACTCACATGACAAATAATGCTTTGAATAAGCATGTCGAGGCACCAGGTGCTGTAGCAGTTACCGCATTCCCTTTGCCACATGAAGGTCCTGATGCAGAACCCTGCTGTCAATCCTGCTCTTTCTGTGTAAGGCGCTTACCTTGCAATTTTACAGGAAAAAAATGACCTGTTACACTTTTAATTATGTCTCTATAAATGGGGGAAAACTGGTATATTCTTACTGCATGAACCAAGAATAACAAGTTGCCTTAAAAAAACAAACAAACAAACAAACAAACAAGTTGATTTCAATGTCTGGTATAAGTGCTCACAACACATGGCACAGGATAAACATACTGTAACTTCATATCAAAGGTTAAATGCATTTATTCTTGTCTATCTGGATTTTCAACATGAACAAAATTATACTGACGTGAAATGTCACAAACAGGAAAAACAAATGAAGGTTTTACAAAAAGTAGGCAAAAATCCAGAAACATTCTTTTCGAGGGAACTGGACTTCTTGGATCAAAGTTCAAAGGGATTTCCCAAGGACTTGCTTGTACTTTATATTATTTATACCACACAAGATTTTTGAGTTAGAAACAACTCTACTAAACAGTTAGGGCCATCATTATGGAATGGAAGTTTTGGAATTACTGAAAGTAGACAATTCATTATTGGTAGCACTGAATATGTTTTCAAGGAGAGGCCTTCTTGCGATCCATCTGCTATGCCCCATTTCCCAATACGTGAAAAAAATCTGGGAAGTTCTACTGAAATGGGGTGGGAAAATCTGTCTTGATGTGTTTAAGGCGGTGGATGACAAAACATCGACGCCTTTACTGCTCTACTTGCCACACCTTGTCAGACAGACACAGGTGTTTTCAACTGGTTGCGAAATGCTTCGATTTTCCTACAATGAGCAGACTTGATACCACAGGATAACATGTTTGACAGCTTTTCCGGAATCGCACAGGGCTCTGCCAACCCTCCTCCAAGATGAGCTCATGGAAACAAGATTGTATAACTTCCTATATGAATACATATCTATTTGGCAACTGGCAGCACTATGTCACACATTAAGAAGTCCATGTCAGCCTCATACAAAAGGATCACTGAGCCAAGTTACAGAGTCCAGAAAATGTTTAGTATAAAGTTTAACAGTGTCTCCTTTTATCAGCTTACACAGATGGCTTTACATCACTCACATGCCTTGGAAATTAAGCTAAACTAAGCTTGAGCAAGAAGATAAGCACTATATTTATGTTGTGCATCCACATAAACGTGTGTTTTAGAAAGCATCTACCTTGCTGTCAGCGAGAGCTTCCCAGTAACTATGGTGGCTTATGGCTGGAAGTGTATACCGAAAAGACAGGATAGCGGGGCCCAAAAATGTCATTGCATAAATCATATCACTATCTTTACCCCAGTGAATGGTATTTTAAAGGAAGGTAGAAATTAAAGCCATGCCCCTACATGCATAAATTTCTCTACAAAAGGAAAAAGTGGAAGTAGCTCTGACGTCAGAGTTTGGTGACCTGAGAGTTTGGCTGTGGGCGATTCTCCTGCGGAATCATGTGAAATACAGGGGTGAGGGGATTGTAGGGCTGACGGGGGATGATGTGGCCCAGCTGCTGGGTCAGTGACTCATTATTGCCTCCGCAGGGAACCACAGTTTCCCACTCCAACAAGGAATTAAGCTGTCCAGCCGGCGAAGAACACTATCCCAGGCAGTGTACATATTTATGGACTGATCCATCAGTCTGGAATGAAAGTTTCCTACTGAAAAATTGCGGCTGTACGTAGTGTACATACGCTGCATACTTGCCCAAGATTCTCACTGTTCTTCTGTAACAGCATCTTACACTGTTGTTAACAATGCTCTTAAAAAGGCTGTCATGGGCAAATGTAAATGAAGAACACTTAATAGGTGTTATTATCAGAATTAAATTTTGCAAGGAGATTCAAAACATCTACATCGGCTCTATGCTTTGGAAATGTAAATGTGGAAACCAGACAAGAGCAAGAAGATGAGCACTTCATTTATGTTGTTGATCCACATAAACGTGTGTTTTAGAAAACTCCTACTAAGTTGTCAGGTGTTGACAGGTGTCAGGTGTTTTGCACCTTGTGACGGTTGAGTGGTACAAGGCCAGAGCCACCTGTGACTGTGTTAGTTTGGCTCACCACCATGTTAAATTCTCAACCTCCATTATTCCTCATTTGTTAGTTTCGTCATGTTTGTTAGTTATAATCTAGGTAGTTGTGGCCTATTTGGCCTACCTAAAAGATGTCAGCTTCTTCATTTTGCATTCTTTCCTATTATTTATTTTCACTGTTCTGATTTTTGTCATTAAAAGTTGAATTAATATGTAAAAATTATTTTACTTCTTTTTGTGAGGATTCAAAAATATAGTATCGCAACTCCTCAGCATCTGAACTCTCTACATTTGAATTTTGGGCTCGTGAAGTCATGGCTTGATGGTTATACAGGTGTTTTCCGATGGGCTGGGAGCGCTTTATTTATTTATTTCCCCCCCATCTAAAATAATGGGAAATAGGCGCTCAGTATATGAAAACTTGGTATCTGATGCATTTTGAGGGAGGAATTACATTCGTACACCAAAGAATTATTGTAGTACAGCACAACTAATTCAGGGCACTGCCTTGACATGGTGTCCGATGTATAACTGTTGAAGTAACTGTGTTTCATTTTATAGCAATTTTGTGGTAATTTAGCTCAAATGAATGTCAGTTTTGGGGCTCAGGAAAGCACATTTTTTTAAACGGAGACTAATGCATCTTTGATTTATGAGAATTCAGTCTGATCAGGGTTTCTGAGGAATAAATGATTTTTCCAAGGTGGGAGGGTTGTATTTTTTTAATATGGTAGAAGGGCTTAAAAAATGACAAGTGCCAATGTCATTTGGTATAGTCAAAGATGGGGGTCTGTAACACTGAAAACTGTGCACGGTGGGAGTTTATGAGTTAGTAAAGTTTTGGCTGGAAAAAAGTGTGGGTTGCTGGGTGGAATGGGCCACAGTGGACGGGTTGGAAAGATGTCAGGGGAATGGGTGCGGTGTGAAAAAGCCATGTCTATGATCTAAATCCAGTGAATGGCTTTGAGTGCCAGAAAACACCTCTGTTTTAAACAGACTTAGGTATCTGTGGAGAGGAGATGGCAGTTGCTTCACACTCATCCCACCACCACCGACACATACACAAAACTCTACTCCCTGTTTCCCGACTTCAATGTGCCCACAAAAGTGCAGCCAGCGAAGCTCATTGGCGCAACGCTTAACCTTGAGCCAATATACATACATACTGAATCCAAAGTCACACAGATAGAACTCATAGTAAAAGATCTGATGAAGGCTGAGGTCAGTGTTCCAGACATCAGTGGTCTGTTGCCTCTGGTTTTCTTATCTGCAGGCTGGTTGTAAGTCACGTAGCTACAATTTGTTTTGGCTTTATGTTTGGTTGTTCAAGGCAACTGGGAGCTAAACACAAACTCGTGAACACAGCATCATAACCACATTCATTTTGATGATGAGACTCCAGGAAGACCACTGAGATTGCGTGTTAGATCCACATACTTAGAGACATATTTGGAGAATATGGTAGACTGGAGGATGAGACAGTGAAGCCACGCCTGCCTGTGCAGTGTGTATACCATCTCTGCCCAGGAATTCCCTGAGAAAAGGACAGTTCCTTACTGAAACCGGATCTCCGTCCTTATATGGCTTAGACTGTCTGTGGGTAAGGCAGCCGGAGCTCCGGTGGAGGGAGGGGAGCACATTAATTACATAATAGGTTTGGCCTGGACAGAAACGTAGCTCCAGGTCAGCCAGGGCCTTGCAGTGAGCAATGGTCAGCAGGGTCAATGGAATGTTTGGAATGCCTTGGGACTTGCTTATTAAAGTCACCATGGAAACACGTCACAGTTTGTCCCACAGAGGGACAACAGACTGCCATTGTTTTCACAAGGGAGCCAGTAACCTGTCTGCCCCCCTCACCAAAACTATTCCCCCCAGACAAAGTCCACAGAAACTGTTTTTATTTTGGGACAATTGTTTGAGCACTTGCCTCACATTGAGTGCTCGGGAGCATCAGTTACGATGCCCACCAAAATAATTTCTTATCTTCACTGTGTCTTCAGTAAACACTCATTTGGGTTGTGTCTCCCTGGGGAAAACACTGCATGTGTTTGTTAAGGTGCTGGGAAATTATACAGCATCAAGCCTTAAACAAATTGCTGCGTCGTGACACATTACACTGAATGCTATTCTTGGGCAAAGTTCCTAAAACATTGTGATAAAAGTAAACTAAGGAAAGGCTGCTGCTATTTGACATCCTCAGAAGCCAAGATTTTGGACAAATGCTGCCAGTTAAGAAATGACTTGTCCAAAATCCGGGGGACATTCATGGTCCAGCATGTATGTAAAGACACAGTAACTGGCGTATGTGCGCTTTCCAGGATAGCTTTGATTATTGCTATTGAGGTTCTCCTAGCACCTTGACTATATTCCAGCTGTGCACAGGTGTTTCATTCATATAACAAAAGGACAGAAATAGATGTTTTACTCTTTATATTTTTATCTTGTGAGGAAAGTACTTTTCACAAATGGAATATATTTGTAACATAGTTTTGACCAAAGGAACAACTTGCCCCCGTCACAACCCTGAGTCTGCAAGCACTTAGACGTGTGGCACAGCCCTGGGATTCTTGATGTTATTAGTGAAAGCCGGTGATGGTCTGTTGGCCAGAGACAGCAAACTGTGTTTTTCTCTCTGACAGATGCAATGCTTTGCTGCACCAGGAGGCATGCCATTGAAAAAACCCAACTGGAACAGCTGAAGCTGATGGCAGGGAATGCTGGGACGAGCTTGGGATGGGCTTCCATGAAAACAAACCACATTAATGGGAACCATGACAGCTCATATAAAGAGACATTGCTGCAAAACAGGCCTAACAAAATGTACCACAGGTGCCTTTAGTACAAAAAACCAGATATTTTTCACATTGTTTTCCTTAGTTTCTTCAGATAGTTATAAAAGCACAAATTACAGCTGAAAAAGTATACATTGGACAAGGAGCAATGAGGTAAGATTAGTCCCAGCTGAGTTACACAGTATTACCTGGGTAAAAAAGGATGCAGTGGCATTAAAAATAAGTAATAACACATCATATATCACTAAACTGTTTTACCTTTGATGTAGTTGTATTTAGTGCATAAGTATTGTTTGTGGTGCTGTTGGACAGACGAATGCAACAGCTGAAGTCAAGTGGAAAGTAAAAAAAGCAAAATATGCATACATCACCAAACTTATTCTTACATCACTAATATGTGCAGTTCCAGTGGTCCCACAGAGGGACAACAGACTGCCATTGTTTCCCAAGGGAAATGCTATTTAGTCAGTGTGTGTGTGTGTGTGTGTGTGTGTGTGTGTGGAGCAAGAAAATCCGTCAATGTCATATGTGTACATTCAGCGTTTTCAGTGTGTGACATCACAACTCTGATTTCTCCAAGCCTTGCCAAGAACCAAATGTAAAATTTTTAAAACAATAAAAAGCCTTTTGGCACTTTAATGAACTTCAAACTATGCAAAAACCTCACTTGGGTTGAGAAGTATTTGTGTGCAGAATTTCAAGTCCTCTGGCTTGAAACAAAGCATTCATTAAAAAAACCAAGAGATAAACAGAGAGCTTTATCCTACAGATTCATAATTTTAGAGAGCAGACAGTGAAAAATGTTGTTATATAAAGCAATAATTTAACACTCATCTGGACCTTCAGAATACAACACTGAAGCAAGACAGTATCCTGGACAATGAGAGGACTGGTTGCTCCGTGTAACATATATTACAGTAGTGGTGAAAACACGTCATTGCCTTTGAAAAGCAACTTTCTAACAACCCTACCGCAAGATGCACCCTTCCTGCCCACCCAAATCCAACTCTACTTTCAAGCTAACCAGATTGTAAACTGCCACATAAAATGAAGGTCTCGTGTAAATACTGCAGACAGTCACACCCAGAGTCGTAAAAAAAGTTGCCTGCCTCTTGGATTTCTTTTATGTGAAGACACCTGATCAAGAAGAGAAATCATTCACATCCTCATATGAAGAAAAGTTGACTAGACTTTTACTGATGTTGAAATTTCTAGGTTTGAATTTTCCATTCTACCTAATCAGTTTATTCTCATGTAAATAGAAAGCCTGTGGAGATGTAGGCCTCCACTGGCTTCTATTTATGGTATGGTGTGGATTCTTTAACTTCCTGGAGAGCTCCAAAACAAGGGGGTTGAATTCTTCCGGAACTGTACGGGGATTAAAAAGCTCCATTTCCATGCAATGAGCTATTTCCTGCTTGTTACTGGTGTCAGGAGTCCGCTTCTGTGAGACGGAACTAAGGACTGGTCAATTCTAAACTCATATTTCCACGCACTAGTTGAGCAGCAAAGCAGCAATGTGACAGAGCCATCAGACAAAGTCCGTCACACACGGTCAATTCATGCTCAAATCTGCGCTGGGGATCATGTGAGGGACTTTGTCTCAGTTCCGGCTCCAGCTTAAGCTGAGAAGAACCAGGAGGGGAGTCATGCACTGGGGCCGAGAAACACTTAAAGACATGTGTGATAAATATAAAAAATATAAAACACAGAATGGCAAATTTAAAAAAAATAATGCATACATACATACACACACACATATATATATAGAGTTAAACTTTCCTAACTAACCTTTATTCCCCTGGACAATACAACAATATCCTTGGATGATGTTTTTATGCAGATTTGTTTGCATGAATGTGCACTGAGTGGATGTTTTGGTACCTTTCCATTTTTTCCAAAAAACTCACAATTTTCTCTGTGAGTTTTTTCAACTGACAAAAGTATTTGGTGTCCACAATTCTTTCTTTCAGAAACTTTGCTTTTGATTTATGGTTTAAGGTTGTTATTTTAAGTAATAAAACAATAAGAACAATAAGAATGGCATGGACAAAATATTGGGACACTTAACTTTGTACTTGGTAGCATGGCCTTTGAAGACAGAAACTGCAATCCAGCACTTTCTGTAACCCTGAATGAGAGTTTTACATTTCTCCACTGGTAGTTTGGCCCACTCTTATTGAGAAACTGCTCCAGTCCTCTCAGGATTGATGGATGCTTCTCCCAGCTGCAAGTTTCAGCACTTTCAATAGATGTTCTATGGGATTTAGATCAAGACTCCGCAGGCCACTTCAGAACAGTCCAATGTTTTCTTCTCATCCATTCTAGGTTCTTTTTGAGTTATGTTTTGGGTCATTATTCTTCTGGAGGACTCCTGCAATTGAGACACAGCTTTCTGACATTGGACTGTACATTTTGTTCCAAAATGCCTTAATAGCATTCTGATACCATTGTGCCGTGCACAGATTCAAGAAGCCCAGTTTCAGAGGCAGCAAAGCATAAAAAAATTACTGAGCCTACTCCATGTTTCACAGTAGGGATGATGTTCTTTTCTTTGAAAGCTTTAGTTTGTTTTCTTGAACATAAAGTTGGTGTGATTTACCAAAAACTCTAAGTTTGTTTCATCTGGCCACAAGACTTTCTCCCAGAAGGGCTGTGGCTTCTCAGTGCACATTCTGGCAAACTCCTTTTGTGTTTCTCTCTTAGAAGTGGGGTTTGCATTTTCATTTTCATTTACAGTGATGGATGGTGTGACTTGCACCTGTTGCATCTTGAGCTTGAAGTTCAGCTTGAATCTTTTTTGATGTTTTCCTTGGTTCTTTCTCCACCATTCACACTAACAGTTCTGTCCAATCTTGGGTCAATTTTCCTGTTGTGACTACACTTGGGGATCTTGGCTATAGTCCCATGGGTCCAAACCTTCTTCAAAACATTGGCAGCAGTGGTCACAGGAACATTAAGCTCTTTGGAGATGATCTTGTCACCCTTATGTTAACCATGGTTGGCTGTTACCTTCTTAAATATTGTCCAGGCTATTTTAGAATATCTTTGTGGCATAAGCAAGCTTATCACAGCTTTTTGGGTTTTGTTCCACTGCAAACCAAAGAAATGCATGTATGGATAACAAGAGACCTTTTAATTCCAAAACTTTTTCAGGAAGAATGGTGCATTATTAGAATAAAATGCAAGGGTACGATACTTTTGGCCACATCTGTACAGCGGAACTAGAAAGTTAAAGATGTTCTTAATTTCTGCATACATTTTCCAGTCCATATTTTCTGCAGGCCATCACTACAATCCACAAACCAGCATCCAGACCACCTACAACAGTGTGTCAGGAGAGCTCTCACCATCACTGCAGACCCATCCTCTACACCATTTGTTTTCACAGCTGCCATCTGGGAGATGATATTGGGGCCTGAGGGCTAAAACCACCAGGGTCAGGAGCAGCTTTCTACTACAGGCTGTCAAGCTGCTGAACTCCAGCATCTCAAGCCTGATCACCACCACTACCACCACTGACCACCACTGACCACAATCACTGCACATGACCACCAACTGTTTGCACATCTACAATGGCTTTATATTATGTTTCACTGACATCTCATATATATTTGGCATCGTGGGTCAAATTACCATTACAGAACCAGTTTTTCCTTCAGCCCAGGATTTGTACTTTTGTATCCATTACACTTTTTATTACAGGAGTGTAAAGGATTCCACATAACACCGAGGCTTGAATTTAGTAACCATGTTTACAACTTCACAAAGCACAGGATTCATCTGAGGTTCTGTGAAACAGTCAAATCCCTACTCCATTTATCAAAAGCAGGGGGGCTTCAAACTTTACACTTGCAACTTAGATTGACCATAGAACATGCATTGTCTGTAAAAGGGAGAGAAAAACATGCTTCCTCCCAGGTTATAAAACCTCAAGCGACACATTCTGCCCTTATATACTCTCCATCAGCATCATCTTTATAGTTGGGAAATCCTTTGTTGAGCCATTTGACAGTTTCATACTGGTCTCAGACAAGCAAAGTCTAAGAAAAAAACCAAGTGAATGATGTGACTCCTTTATAAAGATTGACTTCGAAGATGACAGTGCTCCAGCTGAGTTTTGAGCAAAATTGTAACCATCAAAAAAGTCTAGCAAAAGAAATATAAGCCTGGCAGAGAATGCTGAACTAGATACTCCAAACAATGCAAGAGGATTCTAGGACTTTTAATTACTCCTTGGAGGTGTGGTGGGAGCATTGTGTAAGGCGCCCATAAAACCCACAAGCTGTGGAAATAAGTGTTCTCCAGTGCCTTGTTTTATTTAACTGTGCTGACCTCATGGTTTTTCTGTTCCTCTCTTCAGAAGCCCCTGGCCATGGCTCCAAGGACACCAAGCTCACCCAAGTCAATGGACCAAAGGCGGTCTGTTGGTTTGATCAACACCGTCACATTTTAAGGTTGCAGACTTGGGTGTACTTTTCTAAGGTTCATGACAATATTCGATTAAAAATGTCAAAAGTTAGAAGTATTAGACTACTGGTGTAGACTGAGTGTTCATTGTTTGAACGTATTTTTACTAATAATAAAAATTTGCTGTTCGGGGCCCCTTGTGTAAAGCCTCATGTCATTCAGCTTTTGTGAAACATGGTCATGTTATGCAAAAGAGGGTCCTGCATCGTGCTAATTGGTTGAATGTTTATGTCCAAAAAATGTAAATGTTTCTGCACACAGAGTTCATCTAAAATTGCAGTTTTGACTCCATTGTGTGAATACAATTGAAAAAAGTGGTCCAGTTCAGTTTATGGGAATGCAAAGAGAAGCCATAGCCATTCCCTCCAGTTTAATGAGATTTATTTGTAAGCCTCAAGCAAAAAACAGGGCCTAAGAGCAAGTAAACAATATAAATTCGATGGAATAAATACACCTGCATACATAGTGGGTTCTCATGAACAAGAACTGAGAGGCAGACAAACTGACTCAAAGCTACTACATGTCATAGAATGTGTTTGTTTAAATTTCTTCTATATTCGTCAGTCTGGTCCTGAAACAAGTTCTATTCTGAACCTGGTTACATACGTGGTGTTTATAAATGTATTTCCTGTGGGATTTTTTAGTATATATTTTCTTTTTGAAAGGGATGGTCTCTAGCAAATTTTTGCCATGCTACTGGGCCTCCAACGCTACAGAAGCACGTCAGACTAAGATCTTTACAAAATTTATAAGCCTTTTTGGTTTAGTTTATTTTCAGAACTAAAAGAAAAGTTTGCATCGCTGATAATTTTAACCACCTTGTGTTTTTTTAATTTAGATTTTTTTTTTTTGTCAACGAACCGCAACGTTTTGTAACTGGAAACGAAGGCAGTTCGAGTAATACACGCAAACCGACCACAGAGATATGCTGATGATCACTCCTGCCAAACGTTTGTACAACTTTTGACAAATTCCATTCAGCTGACTTATCTTTCATTAACAAAAAAAAAAACTAATCATTCTCTGACTTGAAAGTCATTTTGAAATGGGTCTGACAGGAAAGGGGACATTGGCAACAGACAGTTTTTCCACCATTAAAATGAAACATGCTGTTTAATAATAGTTCCCAGCTCTTAAGTAAACTATCACTATAAATATGGTGGGGACTACCAAAGCGTGAGCATTTAAGTTCCTTGTCATCACAGGCCTGATAGTCATCATATGTTTACACCGATAAAACAAAAAAGTCAACATCACAACGTTGGCTACTCATTCCCACACTTCCCAGTCTGACTTGTCACACTGGCAGATTATGAACATCTTTATCAAATCTTAAAAAATACTTGTCAAAGATGTGTGTTGACCCAAGTGGAATTCGAAAATTTGGCACGAGAAGTATTGAGCGAAACACACAGGCGTGCCCAGCCATCAGCAATGCATATATTTGTATAAACGTGCAAACACCCGATTTCTTCCTCCTCCATGGATGCTACTTTCTTCAAAAAACCCACTACCACCCCACCTCCGCCTCTATTTTGTTCAACAGGTTCCAATTGGAGGGGTGAGGCTCAATAACACTGCTCAACAGTAGCTCCATGCCCTGCAGTGGACTTTGTCCAGATGGAAAGTACACCAAGCACCCGCCCAAACACGCAACCAAGTGCTTCTAACATATTTTGGTGTGATTTTCCACTGAATGGTTGTGATTCTCAGACGTTCTGAAAAACATCTCTTTCTATAACACATATCATTTCTCAACTGCAACAAAATTGACGTAGAAAGGTTGAAAGCATCCACACGTGTTTGTGGCCACCTCTGGCACTGTGGATGGTGTCTCCTGTGACACGCTTTGGTGTCACTAGACAGTGGAAACGTCCTCCCAGTGCAGCAACACAAAAATCCGACAGCATGTGAATGAGCGAAAAAGCACGATAAAATCAACAATTAAAGTTACTATTGATCTCAGTTCAGTATTTAATGTTAATGTTAAGACTTACCTTTAGATTATATTAATAAACTTATGACAGCAGCTGTTTTTGCAGCTGTTTAGAAGAAATTACAAAAAATGTTTTGGTTGTTTTTACTGTAAATTTAGCATCAGACGTGCACTTGAATGTAGTCTCAGACGTACGCTGTAACATAAAAGTGTAATGCACTGCATGTTTGAAATGCCTGTGATTTATTTGCGTATTTTGCATTTGACCACACTCACAAGCTGAGATAAAGTGCAAATACTTCTGTGATGATGAGCACAAAGAAGATTATGCCACATATCAGTCACCCTTAATGGGCACTTCACCAAGAATAGCCTAGTTAGACCTTCAGCAGGTTCTTATTCAGATGAAGGTAAAAAGGCACTCTGGAATGGATCAGAACTGTATAGATAGCAGCATTTCATCTCACATGGACCCAACAAAGCGTGAACAAACCGCGACAGACACACGCTGCACAGGCTGGTATACGCTGCGAGCAGACATGGTGACAGTGCACCGATATGCTAGAAAATGGTATTTTCCATCTGACTTCCTCTGACCGACACATTTCTAAATATCTAAGCAGATGAACATTAACTTGTCTTTGCTGGGGCCAGTTACTGTGTTAAAATATTTTAATATTAGTATCAGTTTGTTGAATTTTCCTGGAATTATGGCATCAGTGAAGACAAATGTCATTAAGTATCCATTTTTTGTATGTCTTCCTTAAGATGATATCAGCTGGATGGAAACTACAGAGCAACAACCATGAGCCACAGGGGAGCCCTGACAGTCGGGATCATATATATGCAGATCACACCCTTCGGTTAAGTCAAAGGAGCACTTGTGGATGTCCAAAAATTAGAAGATTTCTCAACTGGAGTGCAAACAAAACAATACATTTCCAAATATGTCGTTTCCTCTTCTCCCTGACCGGAACAGCCCTCCAACAGATGGAAAGCCTCTCTGGAGGGCTTTGACAGGAGCCTCAGGAATTTCCTTCTGCTTCTAAATATCTGAAGTGTCAACCGTTGTTACCACTGTAACACAAGTCACTCTGTACTACATGCTGGCCTGGACTGTTTTATTGTTCCTTGAATGTGAGCCGCGTGGCTGCCAGGAATGAAATCACCTTGCTACCATGACCCATGACTAATGGAGGTGGAGCCTCCCTTGAGCTTTCTGTTTCAGAAATGTTCAATCTGTCAATGACAGCTTATCCAAAAAACCCAAGTCTACATGCCATAAATTGTATTAAATCATTGTTACAGAAATAGTCTTAAATATATTAATCTGTATATCTCGCCAACTCTGTTTCTCTGTTTGCTTGTCTGTATCTGAATTTGTGCTTCACGTACAGCTTTGTATTTTAATGGCAGAGATTTGAAATTTGACGCACAGGTTCTTCTCACCCTAAGTGAGGTTTTTGCATAGTGAAGTGCATTGAATGCCAAAAGGGCAACTTACTGTCTTGAACATTTCATATTTGGTTTTTGAAATAAGGCTTGGAAACCTGTAGAATTTTCACACAAGGAATGTATGTCATGTTGTCCAAATGACATGAGCATGAAGCTGATACTCTTGCTCTATCACACACAATAATAAAGTTTGGTGGTATATCATTTATTACTTCTTACATGTCCACTTTTCCATTTTCTTGCCTGGACAGTACTGGGTAACTCAGCTATTTCTGCTTTAAAATGAATTGAGTAGATTTCCCTAAGGCCCAGTCCCTCCTTATTGGGGTATTTTCCAATAAAAATCACACAGTTTTGACCACATAGGCTTTCTGCAAGTTGTTTAATGTAATATCAGATTTTTACAGTCTTTGCAAATTCGGTTCTGTTGCAAGGGTGGAAATAATGGAAGTTTCCAAATTAAAATGCTGCAACTTCTCGCTGTTGGGAAATAGCTGGATAATTTAGACATCACGCTCCTGACATAAGACAAGACAAGAAGAAGGATAGAATAAAAATATGTTTAGAGCAAAAGAGGCAGAAGTGCCTTATGGGGAAATGGGTTTCAGAGGCCACACTCATAAAAACCTCGTGTGAACACAGCACACAAACACCACACTGTACAACACCATCTCCTCCCAGACAATTGAAATATGTCTGCTGACTGAAAAATGACCATTCAACTTTCTCCTGTCCTGCTGAGATACAAGCTCTCCCTGGTTTGCCAATATTTCTCTTCTTCAGAATCATGTTGACACAATATGGACACTGTTCTCCACAGAAATCAGACCTCTGGCCAACCCTCCTACCCATCATGCCCCACGATGAATTCTCTAACGGAATTCTTTCTCTTCCTTGCCTCCCTTACAAATAACTTTCTGAGAATATTTGAGGTTGTGCAGCTTTACTAGTCACCAGCGCATGTCTTCCCGGCAGCAAATGGAACATGTTTACATATTTCCCTTCAGTTTGGGTAAAATATTCTCAAGAAAATCACTGCCTCTTTGTTCAACAGCAGCTCTCCGTAACACAGCACATACTTTGCAACCAATACGTCCAAAATGTGACTATTAAGCACAGTACACTAGAGCATCCTATAAAGTTGTGAAAAAAAAGTGTGTGAATCGTGGAATTATCTGGAATTCTGCTTGAATGGCTCCAAATATGCAATCATTATAGTCTTATTCAACACACAACACACACTTTGAACAACACACCTCAGAGTGACCAATGAACATGAAACACACATGTTTGAACTGTAAGGGGAAACCTGTGTGGACAAAGGGGAGAACATGAAAAATTCCACACACACAGACTGAACTAGATTCAAACCCATGTCCAAACAACCCGGGTTCTTTGGGGCAGCAGAAGAGCACGACCACCAATGGCACCTGAGAGCAGAAAATAAGGACAGCAAAATGAGTAAAAGTTATGCAGATGTTTGCTCACTTGCTTACTTTAACAAATTACATATATCTGTGAATCTTGGAGAGAAAATTATTTCAGCAAGTGGATTTTTTTTGTCAAATTAAATAGTTCAGTGCTGATCGTATTGTTATTGTATTATACTGCATTACAGGAAAGCAAAATGACTCTAAAAAAATACCTTAATGTTTTTTTTTTAAATAATTGTACCTGTCAGTATTTCCAGTAAACTCAAGTTATAATTTCAAAATTGTAAAAAAGAAGCATTTATACAAGTGTAAACAGAATTTTAGGACATTTGATGGAAATGGAAATAGTTGAAATGCTTTGCTATGTCAACAGACATTTAATGTCAACAGGTGGAGCTGGAAAAACATCCTTCTGGGCTGTGTGAGGAAAATCATTGAAGTTTAAGTCGTCCATCTGGTGAGCTCCACAGTAGTTCCGAAGGAGCTCAGGCCACTATCGCCACCATCAACTACCACTGAACCTGAGAGCACAGCTCAACCGCCCCACACTTGGGGATGGAAACACCCAGTTTGTAAATAGAATGATATTTTAAAATGCACCCAGGCCCATTACTGGTTTCAGGAGTTTGTTCCAGATTCAATGGCTGCCAGTCTGCCGCACTGATGTGTATCTGCCCGAGGGCTTTCCACAATTCAGATGAAAATTAGTTTGGCATTCTAATTATTTTTCACAGATTACAGCTGTCAGCCGGGACACGGAACTCCCCACTTTTCCCAAAACACTGGAGCTGAAGGGTTTATTTGATGTGATTCCATAAGTGCAAATGCTGCCCAGAGGGATAAACACAAGTCCTGGGCAGAACCAGTTGTCCCTTTTTCCTCACAGTAGATGATAGCGTGTTTGCATGAAGCCAAGGGATGCCGTGTTTATACGCTGGAAAGTTTATCAGAAATGTTGAATTTTTCATTAATAACAAGTGTCTTTGTGACTGAGTCCCCCCACCGGATCGTCACAGCCGCTCCACGGAGGGGACTGTGGAAAACTGGACAGAGAAGCAATTCAGGTACTTTAAATGTTTTGTCACACCGTCGTACTTTGAGGGATGCGCGCACGCAGCACGTGCTCCTGCATCAGGGTCGTGGAAAGTGTGGCAATCTGTTGTCTTCTAACCACACATCTCAGAGCCAAGAACTATTCTCGACATATCGCTTTGTGGTTATGTGGCGGTGCTCAGGCAGCCGCAGGAACGCTGGACGGGAAAGCCTCGTGAATGTACAAAGTGGACATTGCTCTGGGTTTGACTGCACGCTCAGGGGGAGATGCAGCACAGAGTGGTCAGAGCTGGAAAATCTCAGCAGAGAGTACAGGAGGAGGGCGCTAGACAGAGGCGTGGAATCAAACTGAGCATTTGTGCTTCATTTTTGGCTCTGCATATTATCAGAGTAACAATAATTTTTTTTTAAATTAACAAAAAATTATGAATCATATTTGGAGGAATATTTGCACAGGATCATGAAGAATCGCTTAAGAACTGACCTAAGACCTTAAATTTTGCTTTGTTTCTATGAGGTAAATGATACCATAATGTGGTCTACATCTCTAAAATGTCATAAAAAAATGTTGGAACTTTATTAAAAACTCATTTGGAGGCTGATATACCAGTAGTACAGCAAATCGGCTTTTTTCCCCACTTTACAAAGTGTATGATGACTAATTTCAGTTTGGGATGAAGAGTAATCATTAATTCCTTTTCGTACGGATAATTTCACATAATCTCGCTGGGATTTTAAACAGGAGGCACAGCAAGTCATGCTGCTGTCTCAGAGCACCCGGGCTGTTCAGGTGTGGGTTTGAATCTGGCTCAGTGTGTGTGGAGTTTCTCACTTCTCACCATGCCTGTGCGGGTTTCCTCTGATTGCTCTGGTTTACTCCCACAGTCCAAAGACATGTTTTTCAGGTTAACTGGTGACTGCAATTTTCCCATAGTGTGTGTGTGTGTGTGTGTGTGTGTGTGTGTGTGTGTGTGTGTGTGTGTGTGTGGTCACCTTGTGATGTCACTGGGTGTTGTTTCCTCTCCTAGCACACACTGATTCCAGGCAATAACCCTGATCAAGACATTTGGTTCATGAAAACCAACTGATGATTTTATTATGACAGGTGGGGAAAAAATGCATAAATTCGCCCGAGTTTAGATGTGAATCATTAATAAGCATTTTCTCAACTTGTTCCAAACCCTGCTGACTTGACACAAATGAGTAATTCTGAAGCTCTGCTAAAAAAAAAAAAAAAAAACGGCTCTTACAGAAACTTGGCTTCATTCGACCACCCACATCGGCCACTTCAGCCGCAGTCATGCATTTTCGGTTATACATGGCATCTAAATTAAGATTTTGCACTTCTGAGCAGGTGAGGCAAAAGATTACCTGTTAATACTAAAAAGCTTTATTGCTTTCAGAAAAGTATAACATCCGAATAAAGGACCTGGTGTTTAAAAGAGCCCTGAAAGGCTTGCAATCTGAAAGAAATCTGATGCGATTTTCTACACCAGAGGGCAGGACCTCATATGTATGAGTTCTAGATAAAGTATAAGCTCAGTTTTACATATGAGCCTAGAGTGATAGGTTCACAATAGTCTTCTGTACAGGGGTTATATACAATAAGAGCTTATTGTCTTTAGTCCTCCATACTTTCATATTCAGGTCTCCCACTACTGTACGTAGTTTATTCTTTATCATTTTGACAAAGGAAAAGTACAATAAAAAAGTCACAAAAGCTGTGTGATTTATCTAACATACAGTACTGTGCAAAAGTCTTAGGCACCTGTGGGAAAAATGCTATAAAGTGAGGATGGTTCCAAAAATAATGCCATGAATACATATTAATCAATAAACCTTCTAAAAAGTGCAGTAGACAAAAAAAACCTCAATCAGATCAATATTTGGTGGGACCACCCTTTGCCTTTAAAACACCATCAATTCTCTTATGCAAACTTGCATACAGTTCAAGGTAGAGGCTGGTAGGTTCTTCCAAACATTTTGAGGAACTGGCCACAGTTCTTCTGCAGACTTTGACTGTCTCTGCATGTCCTCCCAGACTGACTTGATCATGTTGAGATCCTGGCTCTGTGGGGACCATAGCATCTGCTGCAGGATTCCTTCTTTTTGCTCCAGATAGTTGTGTATGACTGAGATTGGGTGTTTGAGGTTATTCTCAGGCTGCAGAATGAATTTGGGACCAATGAGAAAAACTCCCTGATGGTAGATAAGAATCTACCTGTACTTCTCAACACACATTGAAGTTGTATGCCTAAGACTTTTGCACAGTACTGTATATAAATATTACACATAACCTTAGTGTATGCATTACAATCATTTTCCCAATGGCAGTTATTACTTTCACAGCAATATATGATGCTGTGAAAAGAAAAAATGTTAACAGTAACAACATGACAATCAAGCAATCCTAAAATATTTTAATATCGAGGGAACAGAGACTGAAACCTTGATGAGATTTTAACAGCATCCTCTTTTATTAATATTTAATTTAAAAAAGCGCTGATTAATCACTAAACTCAACATAGAGCTACTGAGTCTTAAACACATGAAAAGAGTTCATCTTGGTGATTTACAAGCAAGCAAGAAATAAAAACATAGCTTTGCATCCTCAAAGATGTGGGGAGGAGAATTAATAAAGAGATGTGAAGGAAATTCTGGAAAATTTGTAATCATCTGAACACTCAGCTAATAAAATAATAATGTTCTATAGAATTTCAGATTAAAGTCGCAAACAGCTTTTCGCAACACAGCAAAAAAAACCAGTGTGCTGAGGCGAAAGAGGACTTGCTCCCTCCTTCCAGTCCCTCCATAGCTGTGGGTAACCGCAGCTTCATTCCACGGAGAGGTATGTATTGTTTTGTCATACCTGACGGTACAAGAAAGCCACAGCGAACTGCACGACGCAGCCAAGTGAACATCAAGGGAGCTGTTCTCAGGACACGCGTGTGTGTGTGTGTGTGTGTGTGTGTGTATACATAGTACATGACTTTCTAGGCAACAAACAAAACGGCACAACAATGATGGTTCTGGCAGGAATTTTAAACATTTAACTAAATTCATGCTCAAGACATGTTCAAGGAATGTATCCAAAGATCCTGAAACTAGAACTGGCCCAATGCGACAAATTTGCCCCGATTGTGACGTCTGAAAATACTTATTCCAAATTGGACTATTTATTATTAGCCAAATCAATTGCTACCTACACTATAGGGACCTGATCTTTCCAGGATGGTCACATTTTAAGTAATTCAGGACTTACTCTGATTTACTCCAGCTTTTTTCAATTTACTGCAGTTTGGACTGTTGCAAATTCACAAATTATTATGATTACTGCTCATTTACTGCGCCTTGTATCAAACCGAAGAAACGACTGAAATGTCCTATAAACCTCATGAGTTCAGATTCCAAATATTATTGTTCTGTAAACGTTTGTGAGTTTGTACAATTTACAAGCATCCATACATGTTGCATTTTACATCAGAGATGCTCCTGCTTGCGTATCTTAGGCAATAAATACCATATGCATTTGCTCTGAGGAAAAAGTGCTTTCTGCCAAAATATATACAATGAACCTGATAAATGGAGGTATCCGAAGAAGCAGAACCTGGCACGTTGTCAGAACAAAAGAGGAATGAGCGTGAAATGATCAGTTAACCCGTCTCAAATAGACTGTGTACGCATATTAATATACACAGGATTGGATTGAGAAATACGAAATATTTATTAGATGAAATGGTGCAGACTTTGGGAAAAAAATGTATCTGTGCACCAAAAAAAAGTTCCTCCAACGTCCAGCAAAAAGGAATCGGCTCATTTTGAGGAAAATTACACCCCGACTTTGCTTCCAAGAACTCATAAAGAAAAAAAAGTTGAAAATTGATGAGTCAATCAATTGAAAAGAGTGGTTTTTAATAAAACCCATCTTGCGCTGTTTATTTGGCTTCTGTGTCATAGCTTTGGTCTGGTCAGAACTTTCTTTCCCTCAGCGGCTTGAAATGCTAAAAAAATGGCATATTAGGGCTACTTAGGGCACAATAAAGATTTAACAAGCCTTACATAACAGGTTGTGCACAACACCAGGTTATATTTCTTCTGTGCTTCGTGATTATTCTCTGTGCGAGACTTTCCCAACTGAAGGAAGCTAACAGCTTCATTTGAAAAGAAAGAGCCTCTTTGTGTAAAGATATGACTTGTTTCCTGCTATGGGGGAAAACGCTGACTATGGAATCATTAGAATATTAATATTTTAAGTCTAATGAAAGACATGTTCGGGAAGGGTTGTTCAACTTGAGTTTGCTTTGTTCTGAAAGCCAGCTGGGGCCCAAAGTTGTGTCTTTATTATGCACACAAGTAGTACATGCGTACGCACATTCCATTTTTACACCCAGAGGACGACAAAACCACAAATTGGCTCCAAAAAGGCCGAGCTGAGAGGATGATCGAGACTCATTCTTTCGTCCCCAGCGTGATCCGCGAGGGGGAAACGCGTATTGCGTTTTAAAACTTCTCTCCAAGTGGCCTAGGTTCTTGGCAGCTCAGTCAAAAACACACCAATAAAGATGCTGTGATGAGTTACTGTGGGCAGATGAGACATATGTATGACAGGACAAGAGGGCAGGTCTAACAGAACATTGCAGATTGCAGGATTCCCCCCAGTGACAGTCAGTTCTTGGCAACTTGGCGTACTAGTAAAGTAGGCATGTGAAGCAGTAATAATTGTACAGCTGAATCACTCCTTTTTCACAGAAAACGCAGAAACAAACTACGGATACAGACAGCTAAAGAAACAGCTTGCGTGGATGATCTTCGATGAGCCCTAACCTGACACTGCGGCATTATTAAGGGAACAGAAGAACATACAAATATTTGTCTTTATGTGAGTCCAAGCAAGTGAGGTTACACCTCCTATTTCAGTATAATTCGCTCTACTTTTTGACACAAATGCTTTGTGTTTGAGGAAATTTGTGCAAAAGAAAGGAAACATACATTGGTTCTGTTTGAGTTCCGTCATGATGTCATTTTTTTACTTAGATACCAAATAAAATGGAAATTGCACAAGCCCCTAAAACAAGAGTAATCATTAGACACAGCAGTACAAAAGTATTTTTTGGAAGTGAATTTTATAACATTTTGGTGGATTATCTATTTTCCATGGCTAAATAGGCTGCAACAAGGGAAGAGTGTTCACCTATGATAATAATGCCCACACTGTACTGCGTATTACTCCTCGCAGGTACTTTTCACACATGTCGTGCAAGACTCTGCCCACCACAGATGGAACCTTGTACACATCCACACCTGGAACCCCCCCACTGGCCACCACGCCAGCCATACCACATATGCCTATTTGTGACAAACAAATACAGCGACACCCCTATTTCTGCTCAGAATAAGAGGACAGAAAAGTAGACAACTCTCCTGAGCCACGTTTTCCCAGCAACTTCCCCAACCTACAAACTCCAGAATAATGCGATACTAATCCTGAATTCCTGAGTCTGTGTCCTCTTGTCCCACAAATCAGGTGTCGCAGCAACACATCCTTCTTAACTCTGAAGGTTTTTCTGGCAGCTTGTCCACCTTGACTTAAAACTAATGTGCTGTGGGTGTCTCACTCTTCCCACGTACACCTCTTCTACACACAAATTCATCCTCACTCTAAAAAATATCCTCACTACACATTCACTTGTAGCTCACGCTTGTAGTTCGCCTTCAGCAACGGACGTCAGTCTCAGTAGAGAAATTTGCCCTTCTTGCATTGTTTCGCTATGTTGATGCCAGTGATGTAGCCACCAACTCTGCTTGCTTCCTAACCAGGATCAGTTTTGATGCTTGCAGTGGAATATCACTTCAATAGCTAAGTTAGACAACAGCCACTTGTTGTGAGCTAATGTTCTTTACGTAATTTCGAAGTCTTAAAGGAACCATTTGCCTGGCCAGATAACTATCGTATCAACTAGGTTCAACTAAAGCGAGTTCATAGAATGAGAAGGAGGTCTATAGGGTTTTCCATTTTGTTGGATCTTGGACATCATAACTAACTGGCCCTTTTCATTTTTAGATATTTGAATAGTCTTACTATTTATTTTGTTTTTTGTTATGAGATAGTTACTGGAAAGCAGTTAAGGACAATGACTTGAAACCTCATGGCTGTCCGTTCAGACTACGTTTCTACTGGCGTGTTTCGCACGAGCAAAAGTGTTTAACGTGAACTGCTGTATAAAGGTGTAAACATAAAACTACTTTGGATAAAGACGGCAGCTAAATGAAAAATTAATCATTGCAACTTCTCTTTGTCAACAGCTGTGTTTTTTAAGGTCAAAGGACACAAGCTGAAGCCCATTCTTCCGCTCTGAAACCTTTGATAAAGTTTATTTAACTGAATAAACAATCTTACTTAATCCGAGTAAATAATTAAAGCAGCTTTTTGTACAATACTGATATTTTGAAGCGAACTTGGAGAATGGGGGTCCGCTAAATAATGTTTAATAATAAAACCCGTGCACGGTGGACTTTGTCTCGCATTTAGTCGATTAGTCCAATTTACAACATTTAAGTTTAGTTGCTAGTTTTAGTTTCGTGTAGATTTTTCTATGGAAACATGATTTGTGAAGCAATAGTACTTTTATTTGAATACTGTTTGAATACTGCTTTTGACTACTCTACCAAACTTTGCTCGCAGACTGCAATGCTGTTCATTTTTAATCTGAAGATTTAACTGTAAATGTGTGGAGGAATACATTGACCCCCAGAGGGTACGGATGGCCTGCATTCACAGAGGGGGCTTTCACAGCAGCAGGCCGGCTCTCTGATGTTTCAATTGAATCAGCCACTCAATCACAAAGACAACATTTCCCCGTGGGTGGTGCGCACCATAAATCGACAGTGGGCCAGTCCCAAAGGCAACAAATAGACTGGCATTCCTATGAGCCATTAAATCACAGGCTGCCTCTGAAAAGGACGTTTTTCCACTTAAAGGCCGTATATTTCCAAAGCTTACAACATTTCATCTAATAACTATTTCGCATTTCTCAATCCAAAAAAATATCACAGCCGGGGTGCTGGACTTGACTATTGTGGGCGATGATTTGATATTCGAAAAAAGCAGAAAAGACAAAAGATATATGTGCAACGTGTTCCCAAAGAACAGCTGATTTTTTAAAACAAAAAACCATTACAATAAGTTGTTGTTGTGTTTCTTTAATAATTGCAGACCACCCATCACGGTGAAGAGGTTAAAAAAAAAATCCACAGAATTTCTCCAACTATTTGCTTCTATAGCCATTTTTCACTTAACATTTTTACTTGACTATACAGCTGAGTTTTGACATTTCAAGAAAATGAACAGCAGGTAAGAGTTGAGCTCAAATTTAGTCCAAATGGATGTGGCAAAACCAGATAAGTTCGGAGGTTTTCAAATAATATTATGGATTAAAGTGAAATACTTGAAATCGTGAATTTGGCTTTCGCAGTTCAACTCGAATCATGAAGTTGTGATGTTTTGATGATGGGTTTCTTTTCATTCTTCTGAATTGTTTTATATTCTTAGAACATGAATGTAGTATTTGCCTTGACTTCTAGAAAATATCAAGGTGTGAAAGCTTTAGGTAATTTTGGAAGAATGTACAGTGAATCATGTTGTTATGACTAAACGGAGATCTGATAACCCTGACTGTCATTTCCTAAATGTTCAAGATAGGAACGATTCTCTGTTTGAGGTTCATTTAAATATATTCTAGATTAATAGATTAGTAGATAAATAGATTACTGACACTTGCATTTTTCTGGGCTTTCCAGGCTGTACAATACATTTCAAATAACTTCTAGTAATTTAAGAGGTAAAGCATCTTCCGTACTTTATAACTTATTAGCCAAAACTGAACAAAAACTTCACCTCACACAATGGAGGAGGTACCTCAATGATGGAATATGGAGTCCTTCTCATCATGGTGCTCAGTATTTGCTACAACTGGACCACTTTTTGAATTTTTCATGCTTCATGGCATTCAGGGGCCAGATCACACAGTCTTCATATATGAGGACAGACAGAACCCCTCTTCCATTGGGAAACTTGGCTGCGGTATGGAAAGGTTCCAGAGAGATAAAATTCTTCTCTCCATTGCATTTCTGCTCCACACCAAAGAACAAAGGAGATTGTGTTTTCCACTTTAGTTCCAGCTGTTTATAATTATATTCAGCCATGTCTCCGATGTCTGCAGTGTGCAGCTCCTATTTGAGTCAACATTGTTTCAGACATGTATATGACTTTACCATTATTATGTCAGCATCAAGTTAATAACTTGGTTGCCTGGAAGCACAGGAGCCCCTGAAACAGTTCTCCTGATATGTGACGCAGCACTTCGTAATGAAATGGACTTTTCGCCATAACACTACTCCTGTATTTCGACTCATTTATTTATTCATTCTTTTTAAAGACATTTACAGTAGCCTGGTTTCAATCAAGGGCAGTGATTCATTGTGTAACCAGAGGGAGGTACAGACAATTAGTAACTGGGATGGAATTTTCAGTTCTTCAAGAAGCCAAGATAAAAAAGCAATGTTAGAAGGCTTCAAACTAACGCCCCACGTATAAATGCAGTAAACTTATGCAGCAATTTCGACTGAGGTTATCCTGAAAGTTGCGTGTTTGTTTAAATCAGAGAGCTTTATTCAAAATACTGGAGGAAATGAAACTGTTCAATCACGCCGACTCTCGGGAACCTAGTCGGTTAACTGGGGCCTTACAGGTGTGCAAATTTGTGAAGCAGTTAAAGAACGGCTCCACTTACATTACATTTGAACTCTTATAAATAATGAAGCCAACATTCGGGGCCAAAAAAAACTCATGATTCATGCAGAGTTCGCAGACCATCTGATTTCTTCCCTTCCTGTTTCAAAGTGATATTTAATTGTAGACACGAGTCAGGCCACCACACAGCCACTGGCTTTTTGTTTACCGTGCAGAAGAACTTCGCAGGCCAAGCTCAAACCCAGACTGTGGCATTCAGGATGGTGCTCCGTGGATCCAAGGACAAAGAAGCCATAATAAATATCACAGGCATTAAGTAACTGTCTGTTGTGATAAGCATATCAGAAGTGGATAAGAGAAACCACAGGAGAGACCAGCTTCTAGTTAAATACCTCAGTCCACACAGGAAAGGTTAAGCAAGTTGCATCATGCGAAACCCATCTTCGGGATGGTAATACAGAAACACCAACCCAAAACACTTACCTTAACACAATCTCTGCTCTTGTGTTATCCAAACTGAACCAGAACGCAGGCTGTAAAGAAAAGTGTACGGGGGTTGAGGCAAACTACTCTGTGTGACAGACACCCCAGGAAAAGAAGGGACATGGAGGGATTGGACATGGGTCCTCCACGGCCACTTGCCAACCACATGAACAAGTAGGAATTTCTGCTTAAGCGACCAGACTACCGATCGTCTGGTCACTAGGTGATAACAGCACTACTATTTGGCGAATTCACACAGCCTGCTGCCCACCTGTCAGCTATCTATCGCACAAGCCGCAGTTCCTACTAGAGAAGGCAACACGCTCTCACAATACACTTTAATGATTGTACTGTCTATAGATTGAAATGATGTCCATTAAACATTGATTTTTTTTCCATTTAAAACTTTTGAAAAAGAGTCATTTTGGACCATAGTCTGAGTGTCACTGTTTTTCTCCCATATCTGCCTAGGATAATCAGATCTGATGCAAAATCCGACAAATCCCAGCATATCAGTGAACTGAAAGGTACTGAAGATCTTTTTATGATGTGTTTGACACAGTAAAGGGGTGCAGTGGTGCTGGGCTCCTCTGTCTTCTTTGGGTGATATTTTTTTGATCTGTTAGCACAATTCAAAATGGACACGAACCACCTGCCCTAAGAAAATGTGACGCGGTTATGAAATCCTCAGCTGCTATATCGTTGCAACCAGGGACTCGTGGGATCATGGGAAGGATAAACTTGTAAACAGGGGATGGCTTTGTAAGTGTGTGAGCAATAGGCCGCCAGGCAAGGTTTGAGCCCTAAATATTAAGAACAAGTGAAAGCATGTATCTCAAATTATTAACCAGTCTAAAACAAAGTCAGTATTCAATTACTAGTGATAGTAAAAGTGTTTTCCTTTGGCTGGCAGTCATGAGGCATGTCCTTCACCTGAGAAGAACGTGCACCACACCTGGGAAGGGTAAAAATAAGAATCAGAGAGACATGAGAATCAGACAAAGCTCCTGTCAGCAGCATTTCTCCAGTGCCTCAAATGTGGTTTTTTAGTTTGTCATTTTATAATCAGGTCTGACTTTGATGGAATCTATAATAAAATCTGGCAGCTCACCCTGGTTCACCAGAAAATCACTGGAAGTGCTTTCGCTCTAATAAGAAATGGCATAATTCCATGTAATGAACAGGACAGCTACTGATTCATGGAAGCATGGCAGTATGAGATCAGTCATGTTTCTGTGGAACGACTCAAGGTCTAACAAAATAGTTGACTCCGTAGATATATCTATGCAAAAGATAATGGTGGTGTTTCAAGGTCAGTGTGTGGAGAACATTCTGTGGCAGTTATCTTTGGGAGGCACCAGGACGATACCTTAGTCCATGTATTATTTTAGATGTGATCTTGTAAGAGCACAAGCAAGTCTGAACTTCTACGGCATTTTGGTAAATGTTTCTTTCAACCTATCCCTTGCAGTTTCCTGTAACATTTGCATATCATTTTCCAAGGTTGTGGTATCACACACATTAGCCTGTAGATGGAAAAGTAAAGCTTCCCACACCCAGCCTTCTTGTTAAGCTCAAGCATTACTTGCATTCATGGAAACAGTGGCCTGCTGGTTCTCAGTGGATAAAAAATGACTCTCCACCCTCTATTTTTTCACCTTCACCAGCCTTTCTGGTCCTTTCTGGATTTGGTGAGAGGGATGACTTTGCTTCTCAAATAACGGTTATGCAATGCAAGGTACATAGTTGTTTTTCACCTGGGAGATGCTGGGGAGGGTTGGCAGTCTTTCACGTAGCATGTTGGGATGGTCTACTATTTTTTTCCAGTCTTCCTAACCCCTACACATCCTGCATACCTCTCTACCCTCCTGTGTTTAATTCTGATGGTTTTTTTAATGTGACAGCTGCTGTTTTTTATGATCCTTAAAGACAACCATATGGCATTCGGGATGTTCCCTTATTCAAAACACTAAGTGATGCACAAGAGAATCCTGGGACTGTTGAAAATAGGGGGAGGGCTTTTACAGATATTACAACTAGACAGTCTTCACCTTTTCTGCATCATTCCATCACAAGGGTTTTCACTGATAGCTTGGAAGAAACACAGGGTAAATGTGCATCCAAAACTCACAGAAGCCTGTAGTTATTGTATAAAGCCTTCTGGGAATGACTTTTATTTTTTAGAAGCCAATCATAAGCTTGGAATTCTTGAGACGCAAAGTATGTTCCAAGGACTTTTTTGCATGATAGAATGGGATGTGATTTCATGGCCAGTTCCCACCTAACCAATGGAAAAATGAGTGCGGTTCCCTGTGGTCTTCCTACAGACTCTCCATTACAAGCCGATGCTTGTTTACTGCAGCCTCGGCGTAAAAGCGAGCAAAGAACAGATTTGTCAGATTTGTCCTTAAAACGTTCTCTCCACATTCGCAGTAGTGTGAAGCAAAGAACAAAACGTTCCTCCGCGAAGATACCTCATCATTTACAGCCTTGTTTACTTTTATAGTAACCCATTGTATTAAGTGGTATTGATAAATTGTAAAACACTTTAGTGCTTTAAGCTTTGTTTGTTAATACAGCTATGCACCTTTCTGAGAAAATGGAAATTCACTTCATAGCTCAAGGGTCTTGACAGACTTGCACTTTAAACCTTCAGGTTCCTGCATCTACCAAAATACCTCCAAAACTAATGCCCTGATCTGTTCGATTTGAGGAGTTAAAAACACAGACACTGTACTATAGAGTATTAGTGGTCCTTTTTTATCCTGGATTGTACACTGATTTCGTCAAAGCATCTACTAAATAAATACTGTACGTGTAAATGTAGACATACATCAGAGGACACAATGCTTGCATGTCCTAAGGCATGTAAGAGCTAGCAAACTAATCCAGCTGTACTTTTAGTCTAAATTTAGCTTAGATGTCCTTACATCTAAATTACTGAAACATCACTAACTCAGTCCATTCTGGACTGTAGTGAAAATGAGGGCTCCTCCCAATGAAGCAATGCTCGTGCAATGTAAGCAACACGATAGACAGCGACCACAGCGTCATCACCAGTAAACCGAGAGGCTTAATGTTGTAAACCATCAGAAAAACCCTGCATAAATCCTGCGACATCTATGACAACAAGTATGCAAAGTGGTAAAGCAAGAAGTTCCCTTTGTGGTCAAACACAGGCAGTCTTTGTTTGACAAGTATGGCAGACACCTTCTTAGTGGAGTATCATTGTACAAAGGAGACGTTCAGGCAAAGACTTCATAATATTTTTTTTTTTTTTTTTGAGGACAACACCCAGTGTACTGGACAGATTCCATTCTACAAAGCAGATCCTGACTTGAAGACTCTGGGATTTATGTTTCCTAGTTTTATTAAAACAAACCACATTAATTAGTCATCTATTTTTTCTTGTTTATAGCAGGTCAAGCTTAAGAAAGTATTTAGAGTCAGTGGCTGCAGTTTATATCCTATCATCAAAACCTTA
This sequence comes from Arapaima gigas, assembly GCA_900497675.1. Taxonomy (NCBI): domain Eukaryota; kingdom Metazoa; phylum Chordata; class Actinopteri; order Osteoglossiformes; family Osteoglossidae; genus Arapaima; species Arapaima gigas. The sequence goes on along the minus strand of UFQX01000491.1, from coordinate 278,013 downwards.
GAAACATATTTGCTTTTATTTCTCTCAAATGTTCCACAGAAGTACTGTGTGGATGAAACAGCTGACAAACATGCTTTAGACAGAAGATTAATAAGAAAAACACAATGAAATATAATCAGTGGCTGAAGGAAGAATAGGTATTGTTAATTCGGAAAGGTGTCCTCATGTGGGTCCCTGAGACCTCTGGCCTCCGGGTGGAAGAAGTGCTATCTTGCTTTTCAAAAGGAGGCACTCAGTTGTTTCTCCAAGCCAACCGGTCAATCTTGAAGGGGCAACTATTTGAAGGAATCTGTTATCCACTGACTGTTTTTTTTTTGGAATGTTCAGCTGAAAACTGTGGCAAATTCAAAATCTGGACAGCTAACAAAGAGCCTTTCCTGGGGAACCTCAGGCATGGATGACAAGTGACAAATAGTCAGTCTCCACTTGTTCATCTCACAGTTCCAAGAAATTTTTCACAAATATTAAACCTGATAAGTATAAGCATAACTATACACTGTAAAAGATGGCAGACTAAATGAAATACCATGTCAGGTTTTTCTCTCTGAGTAGTACTAACTCCCATTTTACTCTCAGTCACTACAGGTACCTGCTAACTAACATGTTGCTGAAAACAACCTATTATGATGACTGACAGCCACATTCATAAGACAAGCACACTGTGTGGCCTTTTAAAAATAACAGAAATAGGACCTTTGGTTTGTGGCTCTGTGTGTGGTAAAGGAAGGAAGTGCTACATGACTGTTTTGGTTTGCAGTCTTTTATGAAAAACAGGAGCCATCAGGAGTCTTTTGGTTGGTTCTTGGTTTATGCCACCTTTTGCTCCCTCATGTCTCCCTCCCTCATGCCTGATCTTTGTAGATGGAGTATTGGAATAGTTGTTAGGAACTCAGCAAATCTTTGTAACTACTCTTACCTTGTCTGGTTAAGCTTTCATAATCTTTTGGAGGACTCAGTAAAACAGCTTGAAAGTGCTTTCTTTTACTCTTCCATCTTCTCCCACCAGCATTGCTGTAAGCATGGAATGAACAGAATAACAGTGGTCGACTTACACTGGACGAGTCAGCTCCTCTGAACCTGTAGTTCCAACTTTGCCTTCACATAATAAAAAACATTAAAATGTAGATTTGTCACATTAAACAAGGGTCTCATCGGACTGGACATCTCTGAGCAAGAAACATCCTGGCCTGAGATACTGGCGTTCAGATTCTCAGACAGCTACCGCCTTAAATCGACCACTCCTATGTCTGCTAACCAGATGTCATTAAGAAAGCACCTGAACATTTGAAAAGAACTGCATGGCAAATGGAGAAGATTCGAGTGTTTACTTTAAACCACAGAAATGCTAATGGCTTGAATTAAAGCTGCGAAAAAGAAATGTCTAAAACCATACCCCCATACCTGGTTTGGATATGTGTTTCACAGTAACTGTATAACTCCTAAATTATATTAAAGTGTAAGATGAGACTGCATATTATCTGGAACAGAGAGGGATTTAAAGTGCCTTCAGAAAGTATTCACAACCCCTCCTTGGCGGTTTCTCGTTCCGAAGTCAGAAAAAAACATTAAATGTAGTAATGTGCTAAAGAAACAGTGAATACTTATGTTTATCAGAAAAAATAAATGTTATAAACTGAAGCATGAAAGAACACATAGGCCTGTCATACAAAATGAAAAATATATTAAACAATAAAGTTTTCATCCTGCATCAAATTTCCAAGGACAAAAATAGGAAATCTGCAGGCAGCTGAACAAAAAAAAACATTAGCAAACATAATTTATAAAAGAAATGCTGAATAATTAGTTAAAATGTGACAGACGTTATGTAAACTGAAGCAGGCAAGCGCACGTGGGCCTGTCCGCACGCTGTGAAATGAATGTAATGAACAATGCGTTGAAAAGCAAGAACTTCCATTTCTGAGGACAAAAACCAAAAAAAATCTACATGCATGAGGCTGGATGTTCGATTTTTCTACAATAGCATAGTAAAGCAGGGTTTCGTCACCCGAGGCACAGTAGACAATGGCAGGAAGAAACACCTCTCACTAAACAACCAATCTGCATATGTGCCCCTCTTTTCACACATTTTGTGGATTCTAAACTCATTCTGAGCTTTTCAAAAGATTTTTCCTCCATAAAAATATAATTGCATATTTCTGGGTTGCAAGATGTAATATTTTACATTTACAACACATTATGCAATACAATCCATTCTGACTGTTTCCAGTAATGTCATCAAAAATCTAAAATATAATTATTTTTCTAAAATATGGACACAAATGGTCACATAAAAGGTAATTTTATATTTTATATAGCATTATGTAACATTTTATGTTTTTTTACATATCACGAAAAACAGTACGCCATAATGTAATTCTCAAGACTTCTAAATACTTGATTTCATTTTGACAGTATATAGAGTTACAGTACTGTGCAAAAGTCTTAGGCATGCAACTTCAATGTCTGTCGAGAAGTAAAGGTAGATTCTTATCTACCATCAGGGAGGTTTCTAGTTGGTCCCAAATTCATTCTGCAGCCTGAGAATGACCTCAAACACCCAATCTCAGTCATACACAACTATCTTGAGCAAAAAGAAGGAATCCTGCAACAGATGCTATGGTCCCCACAGAGCCCTGATCTCAGCATGATCCAGTCAGTCTGGGAGGACATGCAGAGACAGTCAAAGTCTGCAGAAGAACTGTGGCCAGTTCCTCAAAATGTTTGGAAGAACCTACCAACCTCTACCTTAAACTGCATGCTAGTTTGAATAAGAGAACTGATGGTGTTTTAAAACCAAAGGGTGGTCCCACCAAATATTGATCTGGTTGAGGTTTTTTTGTCTACTGCACTTTTTAGAAGGTTTATTGATTAATAAGTATTCATGGTATTATTTTTGGAACCAGCCTCGCTTTATAGCATTTTTCCCACAGGTGCCTCACACTTGCACAGTACTGTATGTTTGCAGGAGTGAAAATAAAATCACTTAAATATGCTTTAATCTGGTACTGCAACAGAGCAGAATAAGAAACAGTTGGGGGGGGTGAATGCTTTCTGAAGACACTGTATTGTCATGTCAATTCTAAACACCCTGAAATGCAACTTTTTGCAGTGTGTTGACTTGGGACTTAAACCTCACCTGATCTGTTCTAAAATGGAGGACACATTGCACATTTTTACTTGAAGCAATTTGCATGGATTGCAATTAAAAATGTATTGTTTATACAGCAGGACAGCAGGGGCAACATGGTAGATGGTAGTGCAGAGGGTGATGTTAAGAGTCAATTAAAATCCATCTCAGTCTATGTAAGGCTAGTATGTTCTCCTCATGTCTTTTGGGTTTCCACTGGATGGTTCAATTTCCTCCCACTGTCCAAAGACATGTGTTTCAGGTTAATTAGTGAATAAATTGGCAAAATTGTGAGAATGTGCACATGTGGGGCTACTCCTCAACAAACTGGCATCCTGCCCTGGGTGTACCCCTCCTTGGCTAGTGAAGAGTGCAGCTGGGATGAACTCCTGACTGGCTTGACCTGAAGAAGGGCAAATGAATAACCTGCTTGAAAGTCAATGACCCTGAACCATCAGGTAATATGTATTGCTCAGAGCATCAGCAACAAGGTCTCTTATAAGATCTGAACTCTCAGCCTTTTGATCTGGTTGGTTATGCATTCAGTGGGCTGCTGACACCCATCCATAACAAAATATCTAGTTAGTAGTTAGTGTCTTGCCATGTGATTTGAAAAAGACAGGAATAAAAACATGAAGGTATAATATCCGCATCTAAGACTTGGACCCAATGATCATGCGGTTTGGTGTCTGTCTGGTGGTGTGCAGTGGATCTGGCACAGATGCCACACTAAGCGTTCTAGCAGAGGAAGGTCTGTGGTCTCCAGGCAGTCAGGTATGCCAGTAATGCAGAGCACAAACACATGGGTTACATCATTTGAAGTGTCCTGCCGAACTGCTATCAGGGCAGGTGGGAAAGAGGATCTGTACAATAGCAGATGTGATTGCCATTAGGAGAGTTCAGTAGTCCAGGTTCAAGGCCGGAAAGCATTTCCAGACCTTCTGACCAAAGAAGGGTGTGCTCATCAGGGTCTATGGGACTGAAAAGGTCTGGAAATCAGACCATAACATCGCCTGGAAAAGTTCTATCCCTTTTGCTAGGAAAGAAAAATTCTTTGCAGGGAACAAGATTTTCTTGTGTGAGCCATGTGAAACACTTTGGGGAATTAAAATGGAAATATGTCCTGGAAATTCAATATATGTGTATGTATATATAAAACACAAAAAAACGGTAAAGGAAGAAACAAGATGAGGCACACGACTTTCTCAAAGCAGGGGCTACGGGCAACTGCTGAGCTAGGAATAGAGTCCTAGCCACATCCAAGTTTGGGGGGAAGCTGAGGCCCAACATAGGGACTGTCTTTCAGGTTGCTTTGCAAAACTCCAGGCACTTTACAGAAACATGTGCATGCCACATGGGCAAAGCCCACCAGGGAGCAGCCTGGCAGAGGTATGCATCCTCAAGGCTCCCTCCAGCAAGCAAGGCCCACAGGGAGGCAGAACATGGGATGTGGTATTGCTTTTGGATCATTTACAGGTTTATAAGCAGCATTATGTCCAACGTTTGAGTGCTGAAAGAGCTACTCTGTGCTACTGAAGTTTCCCTCCCTTAATAATTTATCATAAGATTTTTCAGGATTTCTTGGTCAACCTGTAAAGAGAAGAAGATCAAGAAGATGTTGCAGATATTATCAGACTTGTTTAATGATGCAGTCTGAGGACGTCACCCATAGGTTACGGAACCATGCATTGAGAAATATACAAGCACCGAAGATGGAAAGCAGCAAACCCACTTCAAAGAAAGCCGTTCATGGGGTAGTACATATGTGCTCTTGGTAGGGACTTGATGGTTCTACCCAGCCCTCAACTTTTGCATGCTAGTGAATCATTATGGAAAAAAATTCCCCTTAGGAACCCATCATTGCTTGGGGTGCAGATTCTCTACCACGGTGGTCCTGGAAGGGGGGTAGTGTTAGACTGTGACAGCAAAACAACAACTCGTCCCATTCTGATACAGACATTATCAGACTTGTTTAATACTGCAGTCTGAGGACATCACCCATAGGTATGGAACCATACATTGACAAATATACAAACACTGAAGATGGAAAGCAACAAACCCACCTAGATTGACATATTTAGTCAAGAATCAGAAGGACATGGCCACGCTTGATCTTTCAACCAGAAACTTTTGACATTTTTATTTTCTTATTACTTATTCATTTAGATGCTTATTTTGCCAAAGTGACTTTTTGCAAGTTAGGCTAAGCACCTTGACCAAGGGTACCACAGCCGAAGCAGAATTTGAACTGAAAAGTAACACCTCTAACTCTTATGCTACCTGCTGCTCTGGACGTAATCCATACACAGAATGTTCTGCATGATGGTCACTTAGAGCCAAACACTGATACATTTCAAATTTTCAGGTGTATCAGAGACAATCTGTACCTGCACACCCATAGCTGCAGGTAAGCAAAGGGCTATTCACTTGAAATCTGCAAAAATAACAAATGTTTGGAATTGTTTCAGCAAAGGCTCCCATAATTTCGATTTGATGCTCTGACGCTGAATTGCTTTGTGAGGCTGCAGTTTAGGTTAAACATCTCCAATTACTATGGAGCTTCAAATGTTTCCTCACAGCTGAAAGTGAAGTGAAAGTTGAATTTATTCTCACAGCTGGAAGCACAGTAAAAGTTGCACTTACAACCATTAGTGTGAAGTTTCTATCCATCATCATCCCAAAGATATCCAGAAAAACAAAAGGAAATAGAAGCTAAATTTAGACGTGGCAGTTGCCTTGCTGACTGCTTGTTCTTGTGTAGGGCGCTCCGTCAACGTGGCTCTAGTGTTTTTCAACAACACTGAATGATGCCAGTGGCAGGCTTAGGAACAGCCAGGATTTTCCAACCTTTCAGGCAATAGGAGAAAGCTATGCTCTACACATAGGCCACAGCCACACTGGAGAGTTGCTGAAATGTTGCAAAAGCATTTACTGGCCAGAGCGGGGGCATGCCGAGGAGCCCTTGGAATACTGAGGTTCACAATATTAAAGGCAGCCGGTGTTGTGGAAGTCAGAAAGGAGCATGAGCAGCCAGCGGAGATCGTTTCTCATGTTACTGGACATAATAGCAGTTGATCATCTTGAGATATACACACCTTGAGTGTAACCCGAAAATCGTGCCGACACATTTGTGTTCCCAAATGTTTCTGTTAACCAGGCAACAGCACTTGGTCACAGCAATGTAGAAACAGAAACAATACACCAGAAATTGCAAATATGTCCACATACGTGAAACGGGGAAAACGTTATAACATTTCACACTTACGATCACTTAGCACTATGCAAGATGTTCCACAAGAGTCTCTGCAACAATTCTTTGGACTATCATACAAATTTTAATTTTTCTAGCAAAACTTTGATCTGTGAATGATATTTACAGAGAACTTCAGGTGTAGACCCTAACAATAAAATATAAAATTTCCTTTGCCAAGTATGCAAGAATACACTGCCNGGGGGGGGGGGGGGGGGGGGGGGGGGGGGGGGGGGGGGGGGGGGGGGGGGGGGGGGGGGGGGGGGGGGGGGGGGGGGGGGGGGGGGGGGGGGGGGGGGGGGGGGGGGGGGGGGGGGGGGGGGGGGGGGGGGGGGGATCAAAGTTTTGGTAAAATCTTATATGGCTCCTTCAATCATAACCAAAAAACTGGTTTTTTGCTGTTGGTTTTTTTGCTTTGTCTAAAACATGCCCTAAAGAAATGAACGCAGTGTTGCTCCTGAAATTGCTTTGTTGGTTTAATTTTCCATAGACTTAAATTTAGAAATTTTACCTAGAGGTAAAATTCAGAAGTAAAAAAAGAAGTTTAAAAAAAAGTTCCTGAAAATGGAACAACACCCTGTGCAATTTTTGTTTGGGCAAACAGGAAAGCTGCAGCTCACTAAACTGTTCTATTTAATGGCAGAGTGCACTAACCTGTTGCATGTGGTGTTTTAATGGAAGAGACACAGTTTTCCTCCTGATATTATGAAACACCAAATCCGCTGTGGAGAGATAGGGCTGCCAGAGCTGGTTTTTTTATAGAATTGACAATGTTTATTCCTTGCAAGAAACCGTTACCCATATCTCAATTACAATCACATCCACATTTGAAAATTGCTTGCAGAGTAGCTCCATATGTCTACAGATGTGGGGGGGAGTACAATCTAGGGGACACACCTGGTAGGCAGAACATACGGGGGAAACATCAGATAAAGGTGGAGGTGAAAGCAACTGAAAGTTAGTTCAGGGCAGACTGATGGGTCAAAGTGTATTAGTCCACACTATGACTAATGATTTTTCTGACTGCCATTTACCTGAGGAGGACATATGAAGGCTCCTGTGCTGAAGTTGAAGACATTTTTCATGATAACAACCCTGGATGTTCCATTTGCCTCAGTGCCCTCAGCATACAAACCACCAATGTCCAAAGTCCATCGGTTGCTCATGATCCAGCCCTGAATTAACATCCTTGGTTGCCAGCCAGCTCTGCTCAGCTGACCTCTGAGACTTTGTCCGTCTCGGAAAGTTGTGCGAATGGGATGTTTTGATCAGTTTGCGATGGTTTTCTGCCAGCTGAGCTCTTATAGGAGTTCCAATGCTGGCACCAACTGCTCAGTGAAACCCATGAGTGCCATGGAAATGTGATCTTCACTTAGCAACAGTTAAGATGCAATAATTAAAATTTAATATAATTAATTCCTTGACAGTTATACCCACTCAACGCATATGGCAGAAATTATTATTCATCCATTTTTCAGCTGCATGGAAAGAACATCTGGGCAACATATTTTGCCTACGGATCAACAGTGCAGGCTTAGACTACTTTCTGTGAGCTTAGTGGACCTGAATTTGAATTTGTAGTCAAAATCAACATTTGTCGCCGCTGCTAAAGATTGTGGGTAGGTGGAAAAACAAAACGTAGCAGCAGATTAGAAACAAAAACCATTGCAGAAGATTTCTTTCCACCATGTCTCCCAAATTTCCAAACTCTGAAGCATGGAATGGGTTTACATAACAACCTTTTCAGAGGACATGGATTCACGGGCTTCATTTGTCTCTTGGGTCTTTCTACTTGTGCCTGCAAATCTGCTTCAGGCTCGTTGAAATGTCCCCTTTGAAAAGAAACAAAAAACAAACTTCTTTTCAACCCTATGATCACTTTTTCTGCTTAGATCTAAAATGTCAGATTTTTTACATTTTCTTGCAGTTTTCTTTGACTTAAGCTTCCTTTCTTTGAGTTTTCCAGAATCCCTCTTGGATTTCTGCTTGCAAAAATATCAGCTAAGCCCTTCACATACAAAAGACCTTGAGCCTTTAGGTGTGCATGCCTACTGAGTGCCTACGCTCTGCTGGTTCCTGGGTACTACCGTTGTGCCCGCAGTACTGTGCACCCACTGTTTTTTTGCCGTTTTCATCTCTTTAAGAGTTGCTGCAAGAAGTTTTGCAAGTGTTTATGCAAATGTTAGGCAGGCAGTCAGTAGTATAATGCTTAAGGACATGCACTTGTAAGGTGAAGGTTGCTATTCTAAGCCCTGTGCTGTGCCACTGCAGTCATACCCTTGAGGAGGGTACATGCCCTACATTGCTTTACTATCATAACCACGTAGCGAACGCAGCAAGATGCTAAGGGCCGAAATTTCAGCTGAGAACCAAATGCATTTAGTTTATCTTCCTCATGAACTAAAATAATATTTTCCAGATTTACAGTGAGATTTTATTAATTTTTTGTTTTACATTGCACTGCCCATTTTGGTCATTCCAAGATGCTTTAGTGGTCTTATTTGATAACAAACAGAATTTGATAAGAAAAAATGTTTTCCTCTCTGACCCCTGGTAGCTATTTGGGACTTGATAGCATCTCCCTTTGAGTGTTGAAAAGCACACATTCCACTGCATTTCCCTTCTTAGACACCAGTAGCTAAGCTGCTATGATTAGTTCTACACTGCATGTGATCAGCCTTATCTTCACAAAGGCTGCCACTGAAGTATTTCCCTTGTTGTTCCAGATAGACATTTGTAATGCCATGGTGGGGCTTGGAGATAGGATCTAAACCCATTTGACAAACAAGCTGTTTTGGGCCTTTAATGCAAGTTCAAGTTGTCTAGTGTAATGGACTGCTCACCCTCTGTCCTCAGGTTTAAGGGCACTGGCCTAAAGCACTTGAACTCAGGATTGAAGCCTTATTACAGCCATTGTACCTCAAGGTGCAAGTTCAAGGTCTTGTGAAAAGTCATGACCAAGATATACATTTCTGGAGAGGACAAGCCAGGATGGTAGTTATGCTGAAAAGTGCCACATCTGTTTGTTGCTTCAGCAAGCGACTTGCTGCCTTTTGAGGGTTTGCAGACTCTGCAAAGCTTTGAAAAGCTTAACCGAACTTGTATGTCTCTACAAAAGAACAACAACAACAAAAAAAGCACTCACTACTTACTCCTTTAAATTTGCTACACCTGTTGCTCTGGCAAGGACTACAATAAATGGTGTTGTCTAAACTCTGTAAAGGTGTTTTTGTTTACTGATAATTCTTAGAACCAACACTGAATATATTTGTTGCTACAAATTCCTGAGGTTCACTGAAGCGCATATAATTCGAACAGTATAGAACTTTCAGGTCCACTTCTCTACACGACAGAGGTCTTTTTTGCTAGAATACTGGAAAGACGTTGTTTTTGACAGTCCGTGTTACGTGTCTCAGAGGGTAGAGAACTAAAGGCGCGCAAAACTAGAAGAATCTTGCAGAAGAAAGCCACAATTTTCCTACTTGTATTGGCTGACTTTTACGAATGCTTGACTCAGAATGTTAGACATACACTTGTCTCCATCTCAATACAGCTTTCTAGCTATGCAATGACACAGAAAATGATCCGCCAGGAATTCTGAGCAGTATTTCAAAGAATTGGATTATTTGTTCTCCAAATTAGGAAAAGTATGCGGTTGGCGGTTTCAGTGTCTGCCAAAGGGTGCTGGTGACCGTTGTGTATCCAGACAGTGGCCTTTCGTACTCCACCTGCCCTGCCCTTTAATCTCTAATTTATGTGTGCCTTGTTCTGCAAACACACATCTTGCAGCTAATGTCAACAAGTTCCCCAACCTGAAGGGAAATTCTAATACTGAACTGTTTTGCAGATGAAGACACAAAAAAAAAAACTTTTCTGAGAGTGACTGTGGCTCTGAACTGAGAATAATGCCCCTGTTTTGGGGTCAAGATCCCTTCGCGCTTTTGGACACCAGCAGGTTTTGTCTCTTGCGTCTGCTGAACACCCCCGGCCTGGTTGGATGTTGGCACATTTTGAAGTCTGCGTGTGTCACACAGACTGCAGTGGGTAGCATACTGATGAACATGTTATAAAAATTTTTGAATAAACAGCAGTTTAAACATTGTGCAGGTTCTGGAAATCCTAAGTTTGAACAACCGCTCGACATTGGAAAAAGTTTTACTGGCATCCATATGAAACACATTAACACGCGAATGAACTGACTTGCTGTTTGTCTGGCCCTATATTACAGTTCACATGGTTCATGGAGAGAATCCATATTTCTGATGTATGACATAAAACTCCATTGCTAGCAAAACAGAGGGAAACACGGGACATAGAAACAGGCACAAAATGACAGCAGAGCAACTACACAGTGTGGACAGATTCAATATACAGGAGGTACAGAAGAGGTCAATTATTAGTACAAATAATAGCCTAACTTCCAGTAAGGAAATATTCCGAAACTGACGCCACTGCAAAAACAAACGTTAGAATGACCAGTTATGAAAAAATGGGGATTAATACGTTAAGTTAATCCCACCCAAAAGGTGTTTATCAGAAAAGCTTTGACACAGTGTATATCACAGTGCTAGGGATAACATTTTATTTTTTTTCTCATTAATGCTATAAATATGACTCAGAATTAATTTTTTCTCGCTGTTTCCAGACTGCTAGACTTTGTTGCTTTTTCTAATGGACAAAAATTTAAACTGAATTTCTAAGGTTTTTTAATCTCCTGCTATTTTTTTGTGTTCCCTTTGGCACAGGGCAAGTCTGACAGCCGAGCCTGGACATGAGGTCTCCATTCATACTTTTCTTCCAAAGGACCCATTAATGATGTATTATAAGTTGTTATAAAATAATTAATTAGATATGGACCAAGTTGCCAACAAGTAACTGTGTGTTAGCTTCATAAGTTACCTTTTAAAATTTTAACTTTTACCAAATTTTAGACATATTTGTTATGAATAAATAATTCAGTTTGGTGAAAATGGCATCTCTCCTGAACAAAACTTAATAATGACATTACAGCATAATAATAAATTGATGCTGAACCTCATTGGTTCAAATTCCAAGTCTGATCTTGCTGTAGTATCTTAAACAAAGAATCTTAACATCCGCTGCACCACTGAAGTATCCCGTAAATAAACCAATAAAATTGTAGACTGAGCAAACTGCATTTTCAAGTGTAAGAAAATCTTTTAGCTTCCTCACCAGTGGAAAAAAATGCCCACCAAATAAGTAATTAAAATAAGTAAATAAATAGCAGTTAAGCTTAGAATAGAATATAAAATTTTACTCTTGGCATACAAAGCAGTAAATGTCATTCTTCTGGTTTATCTTAGTGCTGTTATCAGTTCTCATGCTGCAGAAAGTTCTTCTGGATTATTAGATGTTGGCTATCTTAAAATACCAGTGATCAATCGGATTACAGTAGGAGGGAGTGCCTTTAGATATAAACCCCCAGAGCTTCTGAACTGTCTGCCACTTTTTGTGGAGAATGCCCCTTTTGTCCCAGCCTTTAAATCCAGACTTAAGATCTGTTTGTGTTGGCATATTCAACATGACTAATGTTGGATCCTGCATGCTGCACCTCTGCATCTCGATTTCGGCTGTAAAACTCTTATCGTTTTATGCCACTAGTTCTTGTTTTGTTTGTGTTTCTTGGTACTACATGGTGGTCCTGGAGCCACTATTAGCTCAGAGAATTTCCCCCCCCCCCCCCGACAACATCGGCTGTGTCACCAGTACTCCATGTTGAGGGGAATGGTTGACTACGTGCCATGATGGATGAGACTGCCATACCTCCACCTGCAGGCTTCTTTCCTCTTTTAGCCATAATGATAGACTCTCTTTTTCTAGAATACTCAGGAGGAATGAGCAGTCACCTTGCACTTTGACTCTCAAAGGTTTCCTTTTCTCCCTCATCTTCTTGCTGGGAGTTTTTTTTTTTTTTTTGCTTTTTTCCCCTCTTCTTAGTTCCCAACTGGCTTATTTTATACCTTTTCTAGCTAGTATAGTCCTTACAGTCATTAAATGTTTAGCTAACCTTGTATCTATAGGCTTTCTTTACATCTGCTTTTGCCCTGTCTCTGGATCTTTTGTTCAGTGTTCTGTGTTGCTGTGTGAGAAGAGTGCAGTATAAAATTAAATTGAATTAAATTAAGATTAATATCAGGGTTCAATGGACAAGTGAACCATACCTTCTCCCATTTCTTTTGTTAATTTCATTTTAGTCCGGTTAATTTATTTTCATTTTAGGCCAATAAAAAAACCATTTCTTTTATCCCATCTTCTCCCTTAGCATTGGGAAGACATGGCTGACATGTGTTAGCGGACTGAACCAGATAATGTAATCAGGGTAGATGTGGTTCAAATAGAAGAGAAGCAGACTGCCCTCCAGCATGAAGCCCAGACAAACTGCTGCTACTCCACTGGCACAATGTGCAGGCATGAAAACGCTGCTCCAACTTCTCAGCAATAGTCCCTCACTGTTTCTGAAATCTTCTGACACAATATAAACCCTCAGGTTGGCTGGTTACAGTGACTGAATTTAAAGTTAGGCTTGAGGATGGCACACCTGGTGAGCAGAATCCTTCAGCCCCAGAAGAGTGGTGTTCTGCGGGAGTGCTGAGCTGCCCTCAATTCACAACAAACCCCCAGCAGGCTCTTTATTTAGGAGCCATGGAGTCACCCATGACATTGGAGCTTTTGTAGTGAAGGAGCACTTCTTTGGCAGAACTTCAAGACACCCGATGGTCTCAGACAGAGTGCGTCCAGCTGTTCATCGACACCGTGTTTGTGTGTTTTGGAATGTCCAGCAGGAAAGCGATTACAGTTCAGCCTTCTTCTGCCCTCAGTGCCAGGACCACAGGGGCAGTGAGGGAGACCCAGACATACAGTTCTATTGAAATGGGATCACAATCTGATAGTGGCAAAACAGTTTAGAATGAAAACTGCAAGGATTGCAGAAAATATCAACATATACTATAGCATACTATGTTAAAAGTTATAGACAAGCAGAAAGGTGCAGGATTATGTAAGAATGAACACTCAAGCGCTCCCTTTGTCAGATGTGTTCATGTTATTTCTATGGTCTGCACATGTTGATCGGGCTGATTCAAAGCCTACATACTGAATACAGTTCTCATTCCTCTGCCTTTTCTGTCATTTATCAAGAGAGTAAAGTACCGAGCAAAATCTTAAAAGGTTCCAGGATTCCCTTGATTCACATGATGGACTGTGGTCTCAAATTTGCAGGTCAGAGTGATGCCATAGTTTCCAGTCTTGAGTTCTCTTTTTCTTTAAAGCTTTGATAAAGGAGTCTTCCCACCACAGAGGTAACCTTCCTGGCCTTCTTTTGATGTTTCTCAGATAACAGTTAATGACCCTGATTGTCTGAATGTTGTTTTCATTGTTGTTATGTGACCTGCATGTAGCAGCCCGCCACTAGGTGCTGGATTGTCTCAGGGGCTTCTTTGCACAGTCTGCACCTGGGGTCTGGTTTGATATGGTACCTCTATTCCGACTGACCTGGTGCTGAGGGCTTGTTCTTGTGCTGCCATGATTAGTGTCTCTGTACTGTTTTTCAGGCCTGCATTTCCAGTAATTGGTAGGATCTCTACATGTTGGCCACCTTGGCTGTTGGTGGTACATTCCATCCAGCTTGTCCTGCTATAGCACCTCCTTTAGTCTGTTTCAGACTTTCCCCTTTAGGGGACATTACTATCAGACAGTAGTTGTAACACGTTCCAGGCCCCTTCCCCGTTCCTTCCAGCTAGTGTACAGTCTCTGGGTGCTGGATGGAAAGCTCCATGTATTGTAAGGAGTTTTTGAGTCTTGATGTTGGCAGCTTCTATTTCCTCCCTTGGCAAACTTACTATGGCAAAAAACAGCAGTAGTGATATAAACATCAGAAAGAAGGAATATGAGAAGCTAGAGAAATACCAGGGATTGAGGGAGGAACTTGAGAGAATGTGGAAGGCAAAAACCACTGTAGTGCCATTGGTGATAGGAGCACCTGGGGCTGTGACCCCAAAGCTTGAAAAGTGGTTCCATCAGTTCCCAGGAATGACAACACTGATCTCAGTCCATAAGAACACAATCCTAGGAACAGAATAAATACTGTGCCACAGTCTCAAACTCCCAGATCTCTGGTAGGAGGCCTGAGTCTGAGGAAAGATACCAACTACAGGAAAAAACTGGGTAAAAAAGATTTTATTTATTTTACAATTGTTATAGTAATAATCATGTTAGTATATTGCACATATAGTAAGTTGTAAAGTTAAAATTAAGGCAATTTCACCAAAAACGCAGTTCATGATGTGCTGAACACTGACATTGTAAGTTTATGTATATGGAATCGACTGACAAGTGACTGTTCTCAGAGCAAAAGTAACTTGTGGCACCATAAAAGCTGTCAAGACAAAAATGAAGCCCATCTCACAAATATCATTGCATAAGACTGAATGTTGGCATTAGAATCGGAGGAGCAACCATGATCAGTGTCCTTTCAGATGAGAAGCCCTTCAAAGTGGCTTCACAGGTGTTTAAGCAATCCAAACAAGAGGACAAGGCTGTACAGGAAATCCATTTATTTTTCCGTTAAGCTATACCACTTTCCTCCCTTACCTGGATGTTTTGAATTTTTGCCCATCCCAGACATTCTCACCAGAGTGAAGCTGTGCTCCATTGAGCTACAATCCCCCGATGAACTTTTACCTTTTATCAGTCTCTTCACATTTATTCTCTGCAGCTGCCTGTCAAAAAGAGTCTTTATGCTGCATTGCTCAGCTGCATGCAAACACCCTTGCGATCTTTAAAACACCATTTTTTTGTGGGAGGGAAAGTAAATAAGTTTTTGCAAAGCAAAGACAGACAAGCCTTCCACTTCCAGTAAGGTTTAAGTGACTTGTGAATGTTTTATATTGGATACCCCCTCTGACTTTATTAAAAAACTTACCCACATTTGAAACCAGGTAGGTGACACCTTGACTGAGAACTGCATCAGGATATTTAAATAATCAATTTTTTTGTGTTCATCACCCCTAAAACAGCTGCCACGTTCACAGCTGGTTGTAACAATGGAACAAACATGATCACCACAAGCATTCAAATCCTACAAAAAGAGAAGTGTTTGTTGTGAGCACTTGTAAACAGTGTGTATGATTTTAACATACAACAGGGGTTCAAATTTGGAAGAAATATGGGCCCTGATCCAGCTGCTGCCTGCTATATAAAGAACTTCCAGTCAGAAAGAAAGATACAGAAGTGCGCTGGGGAAGGTTGCTCTCACCAGTTCAGGCCCACCTCCTCACAAAGAATCACAGTGATGGATGCTCATAACCACAGATGACCTGTACTGGGCCAATACAGTCGGAGGGAGAGGAACTGGTGAGCCTCAGGACAAGGTAAGGTTAACAAACTGAAGCCCTTTCAAATCCTTGGCAAGACTCTATGGGCTTCACAAAACAACAATAAGCTTACTGAACTGGCTAACTGAAAAAAAAGGACAGCAAAAATTTAACAATGAAAGGAGGTAAAAGCACTGGCACAATGCTGATTCATACAATAATAATTCCAGGCAGGACAGAGTGGTTGGTGATCTGTGAACAACCTGATGTTCAGTTTCTCATTCTCAGTGCAGCACTCCTGTTCCTGCCCATCCTGTCCATAGAGGTCCCCTGTGATCTACGAGAAAGGGAGAGACATCCCAGCTCAGCTGAGTCAACAGAGGTAACAGCCAGTCTCTGTGCTTCATAACCCAAAAGAGGCCTTAAAGACGCACAACTTAAGAATGTTTTAAAACATCGCTGAGCAAAAAATTCTTTTCGGCACAACTTTACCTGCACGCCAGACTACATGATCCAAAGGTGCGTCAAACGCAGCCCATGTTTATCACTGTGGCGCAGAGCCACACACGCCCTGCTGTGTTTAAGCCCTATACCAGTGTTTCGGTCCATTATTGCACCCGTTCATTTAGAATCCAGGAGGACATTTTGGCCGTTTTGTTATACAAAATATCACTGGTTTCTGGCCTTTTTGTTATGAAACTCTAGCCTGTAATTCTAACACACTGAGTGTGGTCTCTCACCCTATGTTTTTTTGCACACGTTAAGCACGCTGAATGCAGGGGTAGAAACTGCCTATTGCGGCTGAATGATATCATCCTTTAAAGACAAATGAGAATAAAATTGCCTTCTAGCCACTGGAAAACATCTTTTTATTTTACCCCGTCCCATGCATTTTTTCAGCCTCAATCCCACAAAAACACAAGCCTTTAAATGTCTTTTGAATTATTGTATGTATACAGAGTGAACTCCTGCATCCTCACTAATGTGTCTATAGGGGTTCTAGAGACCACAAAAATGACAAAAGAGCCTGTTAGGGCAGCCAGTATGGATTTAGCTGCAGTGAAAGGGAGACAGCAGTAGCTGAATCTCCATCATGCTGACTGACACTTGTGGTTTTGTGTGTCCTGCTGTCCAGAGGACGTAGATGGATCAACACACTTGTTCCAGCACCTTCTGTTGGGTGTTTCCATTATTGTGAAAGGACAAAGTTAAGAGGAACACTTGCACGATATCACTCGGGAGGATTTTTTTGGCCGGCCGTGTTGTGCCACTGACTGTGCAAATGATAGATCAACAGCTGGGTCAAAATCCAGATGTATTATTTCATTCTTTTCCTATAATATGATGCCATTTCCTACTGTGCTGCTCTTTTTCAGTTCCAGGCCTACATTTCTCCCAAAACAACTATCCACTGCTGCTGAGTGGGTTTCTTTACACTGGTCTCAAAAGAACATACTAAAATTTGGATTTTATTTTATTGACTTGATTTAAAATTTTGAGATCTTGTTTGGTATCTTTCTTTTTGGTTTTTGTGTATAGAAATAAATACTATCAAGGCTTTTCATTGATTACATTGCTTAAGAGACTTATTATTAAGAGTAAATATCCACATTATATCTTAAGGTATTTTCAAAGATACATTTTTAACTTACCCTTGTACTTTGGTCAGTGACCTTAATGTCATTCATAAATAGTCAATAGTGTGGTGAAAAATACACATGTACAGTTCTGATTTTGTCCTGTGAACCTATACAGTTTTGGGACGTGGTTCAGTATCTATCCCTTCAGCCTTGGTGTTTTGAAACTAAATATATTTTCAGTGTTGTTTGTAGATTAAGAAGAAAATACATATCATTTTGTTCGGAGAGCTTAATATTATTCAGTAATGGAAAATAGTAATTACATTTTCTACCAAAGACACAGTTAACATTCGTATTACATCCTATGGACTTGTAACATTTTGAGGCTTTAGCATCTTATCTTTAATGTCTTGTTAGCCTTGGTGTAGTCAAATACAAAATAAGGTGTAGTCATAGGCTGAATCGCTTAAAATACAGTGGAATAGGCAACACTTGGGGAGAAGTGAAAAGGTAGGAATGCTTGGAGAAACAGCTGTACTGTATTTGTATTTTTGGAAGGTCACCATATGGTACTTGAAATTTTTTTCTGGAGAAAACAAAGAGAAAATAGGAAAATTCTGGAGTGTGAAAGCTGACAAAAAATAAGCTCGGCATCTAAGACTGACTACTAACTGGGCTCCCTGGTGATCGCAACACAATGGCACAATTCAGGCTAAGCTCTCCATTCACTTTGAACGCAGCCCCAACACAAACACGCCGATCAGCACCGAAGCACAGAACCACCTTAATTCACCAACTACAAATGCGGGAAGCCTACTTTTCACCTTGGTCTGAAAAGCAGGGAGAAGGCAGCACCCAGCATGGGTTCATATCAAGGTTTCTGTACATTTTAGATGTTGAAGAGGGTTTCTTAAAACTGTCCCCCTGCAGCTAGCAACATAGAACCAAGATCAGCAATCTTTTCCCCCCTCTTATTTATCTCCGCTGCCAAGGTTCATTGTGTTTCCAGCTTGCAGTTGTCAGCACCCCAATGTTGCGCTCCGTATTTTCCCATTAAAATTGTATCACTGGCTTAGCTTCTGTTTTGGTATTATCCCATCAGTCTCACTGTCCTGGATTACAAGGCCTAATGTATAAAGCAACGATTCCCAGCCACAGGTCACCCTCAGTCTCCATTCCATCCTTTGTGGGAGGCAGCAAAGGTTTCTGTTTCTGTGGATAATGATGCTATTCCATGGGTAATCCATTCCTTTGACACAGCAGGCTTTTCCAACGGCCTCTATTTCCTTGCGTGCAGGAGAAAGTGTTTATTTTTCTACCTGGGAAGCATAAAAAAGCCCCGTGAAAAAAAACTGTCTTTTAACTGGTTTTCAAGGCTCACCATACATCCATACACAATGAAACCATGTCTTTGATTCTCATTAAAGGATGTATTACAGGAATGCAAGAAAACAACTGACTCTGTTTTCCAAAAAAAAAAGAATAATGTCCTCTTGATTTGTTCTGTGCTATGGACATGAATAGCATACTGTAACAACAAGTGGAATTGTGGCTCCCATCATGCCTTGCCTTGTGTGCATAGTTAATGTGTCCAACCGTGATAAGAAGTCTAGGGCTGATGATGACCCAGAGGCTGTGTTTGATATAGAACAGTTCTGTGGATGGAGCACGTCATGGTGCTTGTTTGGTACTGCTGTTAGTCATGTGGCACAAGAATAATGTTCAAGTTCCCACAACTTTGTCTCCCAAGCCCTGTGTCAGTAACAGCGTCGATGTGGAACTTTACAGTAGCCAAGGTCAAATCTTTGATTCATCTTTGGTGACATCAATCAAAGAGGAGGTTGTTTACCTTTTCCAGATCACAGACACCTGTAACAGTCTGACGAAACCTTAAGATCCCCTCCATAAATTAATCTTTCACACCGATTTACGTCTCTGATATTAATTTTTGTTGTGGATGGGTCACTCATTGCAAGGTCACCTCTCTTGGAAACTCTGAGATGAGGCCGGACCCATCCTGCAGGGGATGACAGTCCATCACAAAACGCACAGACACAATTTAGAGCCACCAATGCATGGTTTTGGACTGTGGGAGGAAACCAGATCATCTGCCAAAAACCGATACCTAGAAAGTAACATCATACTAATTTTAAATTATTATTCTAAGTATTAACACAGAATGGCTGCGTTTTTGTGCCAGTTTTTATGTGCATAATCTTGTTCATAGAATTACATCATGAGATTTCATACTCATGAGACAAGCACACTCTAAATCAAAATTTCGTTTAAGAGGTGTCCATCTAATAAGGTCAGGGATTATAGATGCATAATGAGGCAAAGATCCATCCATCTTTCCATCCATTATCTTTAATCGCTGTTCCTGATCAAGGTCGCAGCAGTCTGGAGTCTGTGCTAGGCTGGGAGATGGGTTGCCAGTCCATTCCACCGTACAAGGCAAAATCGCTGCTGTCAACTCCATAAGCTCCCCGAGGGTAATAAGCACTAGGACAGCTAACTGTTGCAATGATGTCACTGTGTTATATGACTGACAACTTTATACAATGCTGTGCAAAAGTCTTAGGCATGCAACTTCAATGTCTGTGGATAAGTACAGGTAGATTCTTATCTACCATCAGGGAGGTTTCTCATTGGTCCCAAATTCATTCTGCAGCCTGAGAATGACCTCAAACACCCAATCTCAGTCATACACAACTATCTTCAGCAAAAAGAAGGAATCCTGCAACAGATGCTATGGTCCCCACAGAGCCCTGATCTCAACATGATCAAGTCAGTCTGGGAGGACATGCAGAGACAGTCAAAGTCTGCAGAAGAACTGTGGCCAGTTCCTCAAAATGTTTGGAAGAACCTTCCAACCTCTACCTTAAACTGCATGCAAGTTTGCATAAGAGAATTGATGGTGTTTTAAAGGCAAAGGGTGGTCCCACCAAATATTGATCTGATTGAGGTTTTTTTTTGTCTACTGCACTTTTTAGAAGGTTTATTGATTAATAAGTATTCATGGCATTATTTCTGGAACCATCCTCACTTTATAGCATTTTTCCCACAGGTGCCTAACACTTTTGCACAGTACTGTACATCTACTGTTGACATTATGGAGTCAAGTACCCAGTTCTGAGAGTCACAGATGCTCTCCTGATGGTGCCTGACACACTACACAAATTTGAAAGGAAAGAATTCTATATGGCATTTTTGTGCAATCTGACACATTAAGTTTCTTCCCCCATTTTATAACGGTGTAGGAACCTTGTTAAATACACAAAAATAGTGATAAATAGTCATATCTAGGGGCAGCCTTATTGTGTAATGCAGGGAACGTCCAAGACCCACACTGAGGAAGTGCATAAAATCAAACCAGACCGGATAAAACCAAGCAGACAAAAAACTACATCTGCACTTTTAGCAGGCACAGATGTAGAGGTTCTGCCAGCACTGCACTGACAGAAATACACAGATCATTTAATTTCCAAAACCCTCAGATGAAAAATGTGATAAGGATCTGTTGAATTCAGAAGTATTTTGGCAAAAATAATGAACCCCCTCAGCACTTGACTCGAGAATGTTAACAAAATGTTCTTTTTTGTAGAAAATTAGAAGTTCTGACCATGATTCCTAGTGATAGGGAGAGTAAAAGATGATAAAACAGCTTTTTGCAAGGTAAGAAATGATCTGCTCTTATGAAACTTTTGTTTACCAGGCAGAGGCTTGTTGTTAGTAACAGTAAGAAAAAATTGAATCTTTTGGATGAGCTGCTATACCTCCTGGGGGTTTGGCTCTTCTCAGTCCAGTGCAGTTGTGTGTGTTTCCCTCCTCACCAAATGAACCACAGGAGTCCTCACATCACATGAGAGCATTTCTTCTGTTCCACTGAAACAGCAGCCCCCAGTCCAGTGTGTCGCCACATCCTGCCCAAATATGATCTCTTGTCAGGGCAGTTTTAGGGAATATGTCTTTTCCCAGGAACTCCACAAAAAACTGTGAAAAGAAAGCTGCAGACACTAGCTGTCAGCCCACTGTTGGTTCAGGCAAGTTCGATATATACAAATTATATCTCCTGCTGTGTCAATCTAGGTCCAGCAGTCTAGCCTTCAACAATTTGTTCTCTGCCAGCAGGCTTCCTTCACCTCTGCCTTGTCAGTTGGGGCGTTCTGTAGGGCCATCTTTGAGATTGAAGATCCGCCATGTCTTGTGCATTCAAGGTAGCCTGAGTGGATTCACCTTTAAAGCTCAGAACTTCCACAGAGGGCTAGAAATCAGCCATAAATGCCATTCAGAATTTTTCTGCCTGGGCATTAATGTCCCCTAATCTAACAGTAAACTGCCAAGCTCAGCTGGTCACACGCGATTCCACAGAGAATGGACAAGATCAGAACATCCAGGGAACCCTGCAGGGCTGGATGGCAAGAGGTCAACGGCAGATCGATCAGACAACCACAACTGTCCACCAACCAGGGTCACCTGAAAGCCTACATAAATACATTATTTACTCAGCCCATTTCTTCACACTTTATGCTGAAGAATCTCATCTGCTGCCAAAATGTCCGCAAACAGTTCAGCCCTGTGAGTGCCTACTAATCCAAGTGAACTTCCTCTGTCCCCTAAAGCTGCTGATCCCGTTCCAGCAACTCATGTCTTTCTGACCCCATTTCCCTCAAGAGCTACTTACACTTTTACACATTAGTATTTCACTTCTCTTCTATGCTCTTTTTTGTACCTAACGTTTGCAGGTAGCTACTGGAATGTGTATGTTATGAAAATGGCAGCATCCAGCAAACAAGTTGTGCTTCAGTAAGCATTTGTATGCATCTCAGCCACGTGACTGTTGTGAGATGCATTTTTGTTTACACTGACTTGTACATCATTTTGCACAAAAGCACCTGTCAAATGGATGAATGTGAATGTAAATGTAAAGAGGACCAAGTGCTTGTGTGAAAGATCCAGTCACATGGAAACTGGCTTGGCTGCATCCAGGCTGTCTGCGGCAGAGAGACTCATCTGTCAGCAGGACCTGCGTGAGTCCTTCAGCTGGATGACAGAACAGCCTTTGACAGGGAGACCCTGCAGCTCCCTCTCTTTATAAACAAACTGAGCAGCGGAGCATTCTGAGAATCAGGGAGTGATGCCAGCTTTAACCTGAAACCTTTGAATCCTTCATCGCCGTCAAGGGTTCCTGTGAACGAAAGCCTTCTATGATACACAGAGTTCTCAAAAAAGCTTGGTATTCTGACCTTTGATGGTCAAACTTTCCTTGACCCGGTGCAGCTTTGCACTGAGAAGAAAGACATATAATTAAGGCACCACTGTGCAGGGATGCACTAAACAGCCCACAGTCCCAGTCAGAAGAGATGTATTAATGGGATTCCTTGTTCAGCTTTTTGATGGATGTCCCCTCTTTAAAAGCCTGACTAACACAGCTTGAAGGTGCACAGGAGGTAAGAAAAACCAGAGGGAGAAAATGATGATGTAGGTGCTCTCAGTGAATTGCCAGAAGGCCAGCACTTTACAGTAACAGTTGTGTCAGGGGTCAGGAAAATGCCGCTCCATCACCGTGAGCTGTAAAACGGCCTTTCCTGTGTAATATGCATTCCACACACCTCATTGCCCCCCACCCCCAGCGGGATACTTCTTCCCCCATAGAGTAGTACAACTCACCAATCGGTCACTCGGACCAGATTAGGGATGTCTTTTACACACTGTCATTTCGTATCGCAGGAAGCATCACCTGAGGCTTGTGCTCCACCCCCCCAGCCCTGTTCCATTGCCCCCCTCCACAGGTCCCCTAAGGTGCCTCACAGATTTAATGGCTTACACAGACAGATTAGTTTTAGTTGAGTATCTCTACAGTGGAAATGTAAAAAGAGGCTTGAAGAATGTGCTTTGGGGAGGTTGACCTGTGCTTCTGGCACAAGAATCAAATTTTGTTCACTGAGCAGAATCACAGTCACTCAGTCTGTCTACAAATAAATTATTCCATGAAATCATCTTCAGTGAAAAGGACAAATCGGGCATGCATAACAATTTATCTTCACTTGTTGTGAAACGCTTAATGCAATGCCTGTGATGGGCTTTGCTGGGGGGCACAGCCAGCGATGGCTTTTACGAAGCTCCACCACATCTGCAAACTAAGGCATTTAAGCCAGCAATCAGTTTCCAACCCAGCGCCTCTGATTCATTTCAAAGCCTTTACATCCACCTTTGATCTGACTGAAAATGACAGACGTAAAGCTAAATGTGACCAATGACCTTTCTGACAGCAAAATAAGAAAATATAGATACATTAAAAAAAAAAAAACGACGATTCCTGTTTGCTCAGTATAATGAATAGTAGTGACAGGGTAGGTTTACCTTTAGTCGAAAGGTGCCAAGAATCCTAGGGCCCTGTGACAGAAGATATTTACATTTATATATGCATAGATTTTTGTTTAAACTTTAAACAATCATGCCAAATTTGCTGTCATAGCTATTATTTCCAGGAGCCTACTGTCGCCGTGGGCCCCCCTTCAGTCCAGGTTGTAATAAAATGTTCAGTGTTGTTGTGTGACTACAGCTGACAGAGAATAAAATGTCATGAAGCTGTTTAGCTTGAAGCGTAAAGGGTGAATTTCGGACACACGGATCAACACAAAGTGGTCACTGATGATGGATGGATGGATGGATGGATGTGTTTTACACACGTGTGCAGTGTGAATTTTAACAATATTGCTACGCGCCTGTTGCAGGTTGGAGCCGTGAAAGTGCCTGTTGGCCATTAACCTGGTCTGTTGCAGCATATAGTCAGAACAAACTGTTTGGGGATCGCAGGTGCTTTTTAACATTTACTCCAAATGGAACTCGCTTTAATTTTATTTTACTTATCAGCCATCCTCCTGCACACAAATTAAAAAACTAGTTAAAACATCTAGATTTAAAGAGCTGGTATAACACTTACACACTCAAAAACAGGTTTGACAACAGAAAAATGCACTTGACAATGGTATATTGGTTTTGTCTTCACTTAAATACATAAATGTAAGGCACTAAGCTTCACATCCATCCATCATCAGCTGCTGCATCGTAGTCTAGGTCACAGTCCACAGCCTGTTTTGGAATCATTGGGCGCTAGGCTAAGAAACAACCCCTGGATGGAATACCAGTTCAGTGTTCACACTCACACACAGAGACACCACAGAGTGGCCTGTTAACTCGAAACACATGTCCTTGGAGTGTGGGAGGAGACCCACACAGAGACAGAGCAGGACTCGAACCCACACCCCCAAACAGCCTAGGTGCTGTGAGGCATCGTCCCGCATCAATAATCGCTACAGTTATGGATTTGTTTCTATGTTATTTTAATGTTACATTTTTTCCCCAAATATTTTATTTGTTTCATCACTGGTTTGACAAATGTGACTTTTAAAGATTAAGTATATAAATACTCAGACTGAACATGTGTGATGTCGCAGCTTGCTGTCTCCACCATTCTTTAACCGTTGCTACTGTGGGTTTGTTATCACATGCAGGAGTCTGTAAAGCGTGTTGCTTGTCTTCAGCAGGAGGCACTAATCGCAAAGCCTCAAAATCGGCACCTCACCGCCCTGCATGTTAACAGTGTCACCACACACCAACGGCAGGTTTGAAAGGTCAAAGCAGCTTTTCGCCGATTGTTAACCTGGTGCGAGACGTCAGTTATATCTTTCCTTGGCGGTTTTGCCATCAGACATCGTCTGATGTTTGGCAGTGGCTCACAACAGCTGATTGAGTGTGAGTTCAGATTTTCCCAAGTGTGTGTAGAGTTTGTGCGCTCTCCCTGTGTCTGTGCGGGTTTCCTCTGGGTGCTCTGGTTTCCTCCCATAATCCAAAAATGTACAGTACTGTACGAAAGTCTTAGGCATGCGAATTCAATGTGTGTTGAGAAGTTCAGGTAGATTCTTATCTACCATCATGGAGGTTTCTGGTTGGTCCCAAATTCATTCTGCAGCCTGAGAATGACCTCAAACACCCAATCTCAGTCATACACAACTATCTTGAGCAAAAAGAAGGAATCCTGTAACAGATGCTATGGTCCCCACAGAGCCCTGATCTCAACATGATCAAGTCAGTCTGGGAGGACATGCAGAGACAGTCAAAGTCTGCAGAAGAACTGTGTCCAGTTCCTCAAAATGTTTGGAAGAACCTACCAACCTCTACCTTAAACTGCATGCAAGTTTGCATAAGAGAATTGATGGTGTTTTAAAGGCAAAGGGTGGTCCCACCAAATATTGATCTGATTGAGGTTTTTTTGTCTACTGCACTTTTTAGAAGGTTTATTGATTAATAAGTATTCATGGCATTATTTTTGGAACCATCCTCGCTTTATAGCATTTTTCCCACAGGTGCCTAAGGCTTTTGCACAGTACTGTCCATTTCATGTTAACCGGTTACCCTAAATTGCTCCAGTGTGTGTTGCCACCCTGTGATGGGCTTACAATCCAGTCTGGGGCTAGTTTCTAATCCTAACACTCTATGATTCTGGGATAGGCTCTGGACCACCGCGACCCTGCTTTGGATTAAGTGGTCAGTGATAATTGACAGATGTCCTCTAGTATTACTTGTATGCAACTTAAAACACTGGCAATGATGGCTAGATTTCAGCCCTAGCGTAGCAGTCTAAGCAGCCTGAACAAAGAAGAAAGTAAGTGCAAGGATTTAAGAGTGTGTAGTGAATTGTACTGTTAAATTTATTTATTTTTTTAAATTAGTGACTACATTTTTTTTCTCCCGGGTTAACATACATACAAGATGAAACCTGAACCGTTAAAGCCGCTCTTTTACTAAGAACCCCAGGGCCAGAGAAAAGGTATTTTTTATATCTACGCCTGCTTGTTTAGACTAATGAGTAAAGAAAAGGGTGTGAAGTGGGACTGATGAGGGCCCAGTTCATATCTTTGCCTCCAGCCCCCAAGCCATTAAACTCACTGACTAGTGAGTATAATGAATGCCCGGAATTTTGTTAGGATATTTTAATGCTCACTTTCAAAAGAGCTTATTGTAATCTCACTTTAATAATCTAACTGTATACAAAATACCCTGCGGTAGACTGGTTTAGAGTATAGACTGTACGCCTAGTGCCTGGTGACTCCAGGATTGGCTCCAGACCCCCATGACCCTCACCCTTACAATCGGATAAAGAAAATGGATGGATGAATGGATTGTATATAAAATATCTGGCGTAGGGGACTACTATACTAATTGTATTAATCATATGGATTAATTTTCAATGCATTTTTTAAAAAATCAGTGTTAGGAGAGAACTGTCCCGTTACCTGAGAATAAACAACTATAAAACAACAAGAATAAAAAGTATGCCGTAGTTACTGTTTAATCGCAACACTGGATTATGGGAAATCCGAATGTCTTGTGCAGTTATGCTTTGTTTTCATTCCATGCATTGAAAATAAATGACAGGGAAATGGAAGTTGTTAGGAGGGAAAGAGAAAATGTTTACATAAAAATATATAATCTTTGTATAAGGTTGCTGCCTTTTGTAGCATGAGGTTCTCATCCATTTTTCTGGATATACAACAGCAGTGCCAAATGTGACATTTAAGTGAATGAAACTGTACATTTTGCAAACTCCTCATTTTTCTGTGGTTGGACTCAGAGAAGCAGTGGCTTATGTGCAGCTGACATGATGTTGCTCTACGCGTATATTTAGTATAATTTAGAGACTGCTGTACATACGTGTGTCTGGCCAAACAGCCGTTGGCCCATTTTTGTCCAACTTCAGCAACGATCTCACTCCCAGTATCCTGGAAATAAAAAAGCAATCTGAAGCACACTAAAGATGGAAGCAAAGATGCCAGAACAGTAATTTATTCTGTTCTTAGTGTGCAGCCCAGAATGCAAAAAGGTTTTCTTCGCCCATCCATACATGTCTGCACTAATATTCCATTACATGGTCTACTGGTTGGCCAGATCCAGAGTTGTCAAAAACTTGTGTAGAAGGCCCCTTGTTTATTGCTTATTTATTGCCGTTGCGTAGAGGAAATTTGTATCACAACCAAATGTACCCTTTCTGTGTCACATTTTTTCTGCTAATGTAAGTGGATATGTATTGGAATAGGGAAGCCACATCAAAGGTCAGTGCTATGACAATAAAATGAAGCAAAGCTAAATTTAGGTGCGGTTCAATTAAGCAGCATATTTGAGGCTGAGATTGAAAAGTGGTAGGAACATCCCTACGATGCGCTGAGATAAACAAGCTGCTTTGCACATTAATCCCTGAGTTCTGCTGCACGCGGTAGTTTAGCGTGTCGCCTTTGCGGAACCCTTTGAACCTCTGACAGTTGTTGAAAGGACTTTTGCATGGACTAATTGTGTTTAAAACTGTTTTTTTGTTGCAGCACGTTAATATCACAGGTCTGAGTGAACTTGACACGTTTATCCTCAGCAGCTTGACGCGAACACCTGTTCTGTGAAAGGTGCAAATGATTGCATTGTGTGTACAGGAGATCCTGGGGAACTTTGGAGTCCTTGTCCTGGGGAGACATCTTTTTACACAAGGTAGTAAATCAGACTAGGTAGAAAATCCAGCAGAGGGGTCACTCCCAAAAGGGCCAGACCGGCCCCAGTTTAACTGACCTTTACCTAATATGATTGGCTTGACTTTTGGTTTCATGGAGCACCTGTCTCATCTAGTCCAATGGTATGACTGAGTTTCTTAGACATTCACCACATAATAGCCATGAGCCATTGGATGGTCTCCATGAAGCGTGGCTGTTCTTGTCTTTTGTGCTGTGCCAGAAACTATACCTTCAAGTATTTGATTACCTGTCCCTTCTTTGTCATGGCAGGTATTACAGGGAAATGCTTTTCTTGGATCCAATGTGGCGTATATGATTTTTAATCATTTGCGGTAGTAACGGAATCAGTTTCATTGTTTTGACAGCATGGTAGAACAGCAGACCCAACATCCACTGGCTTGCAACAGTTACAAAGAGATGTGTACTTACATTTTTTTTTGTTTTTGTACCCAGCTGGGTTTGAAAAACTTCACATTTGTCATTAACTAGTACATAGAAATATATTTTAAAAATAGTTAAGCAGTCGGTGAAACCACTCAGCTCAGTGTTTTGAAAAATACCTATTTGTTTTTGTCGGCATCATTCCACTTCAGTCATGCCCACAAGTATTGAGGATCACTTGGACCCCCATGGGCAAACAAATCTTCCCAACCGGAGATGAATAACACCTGATGCATGTTGCTTTCAAATAACACAAACCACAAATGACTGGTGCCACGAAACAGTCTTGTGTGCAGTGGTGTGATAGCTGAATGAATTATGGCTGGAGCTCCACATGTCATGAAGTGTCTGTTATGTTGCTATTGATCCCCAGGGTAGCCCAAGCAGGCACGCTGAACCACTCAGGCTCAGGGTCCTGTGTACCAGAAGATTTGTTTGAAAAGGAACACTAGATGCCTACCTCCACCTCACACATGGAAGACTGGTTAGTCCCAGACTGTTAAAAGTTATCTTGAAAATAGATTCTAGTTCTCAAAGAATCTTGGAAAGGATGAGTTTTCTGAGAACATTCCTGGCTTCTAACTGAGATGACCAAGTTAAAAACACAGATTTTCATTTTTTCATTTTTTATTTCATTTTCTGGGACCCCAGAGGCAGGTAAATGAATTAAACTTGAGCTATGGTGTGGTGAGGTATTTTAGTATCGACAGAAATGTTTTTCCTTGCAAAATTTGTCTTTTGCCGAAGTGAGACTGTTTATGCCATGTAGGAACCCAGCCGTCACCTTCTGGAAATTCACCCAGGATGCAGTGCTGCATTCTTATGCTGTGCACTTGAGAACAGGTGCAGAAGGCAGAGTAGGTGCTTACAACTGAGGAAACTTCTCTAAGAATTGCACAAAAATAAGATCACTGTGGTGCAGCAGGTAAAGTCTGAATCCAGCTAAGGGTGTGTGAACTTTGCATGTTCTCCTCATGCTTTCACTGCATATGGAAGAAGGCAATTGTAAAAGATGACCTAACGTTTACTATGTATGTGGTCACTATGAGTTGAACTTTACTCACTGCTACCTTAGAAACTCCCCATAAAATCTGTTTCTTTTTTGAGAGCAGCAGACGTAGACAAGAAGGTCAGGAGGACTTCCTCTAGGCACACCCCTCTCCCTGAAGCACAGTGCTGACTCACTTTACCGTAAAGCTGATATGGAACATGAGCTATTGGACTTCAGCTGGAGGTTGTCCACTCTTTTTGGGTTCCCACAAGGACTTGGACCTGACTCTGGAGGATGGAGAGAGGAATTCCCAGCAACCATAAAGAGAGAGGTTGAACTCCCCTGGACCGTTTGGGATAAAAAAAAGCCCCTTTGCCAAAGAAAAAGCCAGCATAAAATGGAACATTCCTCAAATTCCTCCGTTTTCCAGTAAATGCTATTCAAGTGTTTAGCTTATTTGCAGTTTCCGGTTTTAGCCTTCAGATCCCTATTTAACAGCACGCTTTTGTTTGTTTCACGCATATAATTCCGCACGCTGGTCTGCAAATACATAAAACGGATATTTTCTTACAGGCGGGATGTCCATGTGCAGAACACACACTTCTCTCCAAGTTCTCCCTCTAAGAAACTGGATGATTAGTCTGGTCTGAATCACTGTTAATATGGACTCACTGTGAGCTGGACAAATATTTATTTATTTTGCTTTGCGAGATGAAAAAAGCTGTGAAAAACACCTCTGTTACAGATGATTAAAGTTAGACAACAGAACAAAAAAAAATAATGGACAGTTCAGGAGACACCAGCATTTGGAACACTTTAATAACAAAATAGTCACAGATTTCTGCATCTAGACTCTGTAAACATGTGGTTCGTAGTACGTGACCAGCCACTCAGACGGTTTTATTAGTGAATTTCACCGCTGACGGTCAGACTGTGCAAAGTATCTGAGCCTCAGCATTTACATGGATCCGTGCCACATTCTGCTGGATCTTAGGACATCTGTACAGGTCCCTCCATCACACAGCAAAAGGTGCATGCAAGTAAGACTGGACTTTTAGAGTGAGGGGTGCTTGGAAAGGATCGGACCGGAGCGCGGACGGGCCTTGCACAAAAATCATTATTTTTGATCTCCCTCACCTCCAGCTAAATGAAACTCACCCCTTTCCCTTTTATAACAGTGTATATTGTGGTATTCGTTTTCAGCTGCCATGGTAACAGCTGCGTAGGTAGTTTTTTTAGAAGTCTTTTGCACCAGACTCCTGTTGCTACTTGTAAAATAGATAAGAGTGCGGTCAGGGAAAGCTGCCACGCATATTACAACATTATATGAAATCGGTAAATCTGTGCGGCTCACTTTTGCTGTTCTGAGCAGAAATGTGAAGATTCATGGTCAGCTAAAGTGAATGCTGTCATTTCTCTCAAGCCAGCAGGGGCTGCACATGTGTTCTTGCTTTCTTTGTTGTTGTAGAGAATTACTGGAAGTAATACTCAGACACTAGATTTGCTTCATGACAAACTTTCTGGCTCTGAATGTGAATCATAGGTAGGGCAATGCCTTTGTTCTGTATCCTAAATAAACTTATTGGAATCTGGAGCATCCATGAGACTTTCTTTGTTCCTACTATTGAACCTGCTTCTCATAAATCCGTCATAGAAGCAGTCAGCCGTGTTGTGTCTGCTCAGCTGGAACGCACGATCTAAACTAAAAACCATTAAACTGTTTTTGATATTTCCATGGCGTGTGTAGCAATTTTTTTTTTTTTTGCGAATTGTGGCAGTTGTACGCAAATACAGATCCCATGAAGACCCTAAGAAAAATCAATGTGCCTCATCAATTCAAACACTACTATGAAAACTTGACAGTATAGTAGGATTCAGAATTCCATCGTATCATAAGTCCATTTTGGCATCTAAAGGAGCTGATTTCATTTGACCTTATTTTCAAATTTCCAGAATACAATAAATCAAAAAAAGCAAATCAAGGAATAAAAACATTCATTTTTTCCAGTCAACCAAAAATGCATAATCATATATGATGAAATGCACATTTAGCAAAGTTGCACCAGGGGCGCTTCAAAGCTCTTACAAACTTCCTCACTCAACGTGTTGCGAATGAAAAAAATAATAATAACTGGATTTGCAGGTGACTCCGCTTAAGAAGTCATGGTATTCTGGCTGGTTTTCAATGTGGCTGCACTTCAGGAACAGAATAACTCATTTTTGTGTAGTTCTGTGTAGTTCGTATGATTCCCTTTAAAAGGTCTCTTCGGCATCAGCTGAAGGCCGGTGCCATACATGGGAACATATTTGGCTGTCGTGAGAACAGAACAAATGGACGAACACGCTTTGCTCTGACATGGTGTTGTGAGCTGTTACATCTGAGCGCAAATAAATTAAGTGACACATCTCTGAATGTGAGTTTCCAGGAACTGTTACTAGACTCGGGACATGTTAGTAGATCATGAGTGGAACACGATGTTGAAGAGCACAAGACAGTTTCCACATTGGGTCTGTTAACAATCATTAACAGTGGTCTAGGTTTTGCCGTGTGCCATGTGCACACCAGCCTCCCAACATCCATATGGCAAAGTAGGAATTAAAACAGACCGGCTTCAATGGAAGCTGAATGAGGCTTTTACTGACATATAATCTTCTATCAGTGCTTTGTAGTTGTGTAGTGGGGGGGGGGGGGGTCTGTCTGCCCCGGGTGTCATTCAGAAAAGGGGTGCCAGAGCTGTAAAGAAAAGATTGTTTGCAGGGAATTAAAGAAGCATATGCACATGATGAGATCCAATGCAATTTCTGGACATTTGGTAGTAGGCACTAGCAGCAGATTAAAAGAGTTTCTTCTGTGTGCTGCTATCTCTTGACTCTTGACAATAAAGTCAGATGTTTATCAAACATCCCTGCTGCCATAAGCTGCCTCAGTTGTCTGGGGGCGCTTACCTGGCATGTTGTACACATGATACACGATAGGGTTTCCAAGTCCTGCACATGAACACTTCATGAAGCTTTTGTTATTCTAATATTTTAGAATCTTCTAAATGCAGACAGCAAAAATGTCTGCTTGTGTTTTTCCAGGAGGTTTAATTAATTTCTCTCCTTTAAAGATTGAATGTCTTAAATTGTGACATTTTGGAGGATATATTTGCATCAATTTAAAACTAAAGGAAGAATTTTAAACATGCGGTGTTTTAGTTTATGGCCTGTTTATCATCACATCTCAACCCCAAAGACATGTTCAGTGCTCTCCTTCCAAACAAAAAGACAACGCCAAAACAAACCAGATGCACTAAGGCCACTGGCCAAGTGCGTAGCCTGTCTGACAGAGGGTGCAACACCATGAGAAAAGTGCTCCAAGGAACTGCTTCTGTCGCACCAACACGGCACTGTGTCTGTTTGCTGTGGAGATGATGATAACAAAGCCTGTCGTCTGCATTCATACCAAACTCCAGCCCTGGTCTGGAATGATAGCCAGAAGAGCTGCGGTCTTTCAGTAGTTCCACAGAACCAGAAGCATCCTCACAGTGCAGCTGGTCAGCCAGCAGATTACTTCTCGGATGAAAAAAAGTTTCTCCAAAAAAAAAAAAATCATTGGTCTGAAAAACAAAATGTTTCGTTGAAATGTCACTCCACAAAAAAAGCACAGTAAGATGGTCATGCAAAAACATTGTAGTCCAGATGGGCTGCCAACAGGGCATAATATACAGACATATATAATGGCAATGAACATTTTATTGGGTGTGTATTCCAGTCACCTCTCCCAATGGACTTCTATTAAAATAATCATCATCTTAAAAATATCTTATAAAAATACTTTAATGACTTTCTTAGACGTATTGAATTCAGTCCTCTAGTTAAGTTGTCTCAAAGTAAATCCTTCAGCTTTTAAATGGAAACATTCTCTGACTGCTTTAACAGACTTCTGTTCTTTCATAATGTTGATGAAAAAGCCATAATGTCTTAATTCTGAGTTCTGTCTGATCATTGCTTCACCGATTGAAGGGAAACGGATTCGACCAGCAGACGGGTTGAAAGCAAAGTAAGAAGAACCTCAGCGTTTCCCCTCAAGCGCTTTGGTCCCCTGAACCAATGTCCAACAAAAAGTGTCTGAAGTACAAATTAGACTAAAATTGTGTGTATTTCATTGGTTTGCTGCATGGTTGTGCTTCCATCAGTCCTTCAGTATGCAAAGAAAAGGTTAGGGACAGTTGTTCACACTTTTCTTCTTATTTGGCGTTCTGTTCAAATGAAATTTCAGGAAGTACGCCAGTCACGCACAATGTGCTGCGTATCTGAATGACCCTAAATGCTGTTTCCACAAACCCACCGTCACCCCACCTCCACCTCTCCTTTGCCCAGTTATGTCCCAAATAATTGAATAACCTCACTTGACAGCAGGCGTGAGCCCTTCAGGAAGCACAAAGTCCAAATGGAAAGTACACTAAGTATCTGTTCAAAGACACAATCCAACACTTCCAACTCCTGAGTGTTTTTTTTGTTTTGTTTTTGTTTCGTTTTCTTTGCTTTTTACCTCATAAAGCGTAACACTTTTTAAAAAGAAGAACAGACATACAACCAAGGCAGATAAATCCCAAGGCATCCATCACAAGACTCCCTGACACAAGGTCTTATCACCATACTGATTCGTAAACGGTCGACTATTCAAGGCTGTTGTGTTTGTTTACATCCCTTTGAAGCGATGAGAGCAAAAACCAAAGATTGCTGTCTTTTTCTATTCTTCTTTAAATACATTACTGAAACGAACTCTCTGCATTATTTGGCAGGCTAAATCCGCATTCACGCTGCAATATTTGACATTTCTCCAATCCTCTTATTAACAGACTAATGGAATTTAGTAATAACACCTTCAAAGAATTTTAAAAGTGAATTACAAAATGTGCATTCTTGAGTAGGACTCTAGACAGCTTTAGCTCTCTTCACATCCTGAGCAACAGCAACATCTGACTGTGAAGATAAACATGTCTGGGCTTCGTAGCCATGAAAATCGGTCTTGGTCATGGATGTGTAGTAAGCCAGGAGCATCTCAGCTGTTATTTTAATGAAAGCTCTGTAGCTTCCAAGCATTCCAAAGATCTGAGGTCTCCATGATACCTTTGCTTCACCAGTTGGATATTTCCTATTGGTTTCCATTACCCAGACTTATGTCAAAAAAATGTTATTTTTGTTAATATTTTAGTTCTAATTTCCATTATGTTTCTTTTTTCATGCAGCTGAGAAGCTCTCTTTGTTAAGGTAGTATTTTAAGCTGCTTGGACAGATCATCCTGTCCACTACACAGTAAATTGTGTAATTTCAAGTTTTTGGTTTGTCTCTATGTGTTTTTGAAAGGGAAAAAATATATTATAAATACACACACACACACACACACACAGAAATCTGGTCTTCAGATTAATAAATCTGCTCTGTTTCATGCAGGAGGATGGAAAAAATATAAATATTTCACTGTTACTAAATGCAATAGATTTGGTTTGGGATGGAAGTGGGTGAGAAATGTGGGGAACATTGATCTAGTTTGTTCTGAAAACAAAAATAAAGTTTACCCAGATAAGATAAGCATGTAATGCTAGTATATGACTATATATAAAAACACAGACATTTTATCTACATTTTTATGTGGCTCTTGACTGAGAATCTCTGGCAGTTTTTAAGCCTCAGGTGACATATGTGTGAGTGTTATATAGGGGTTATTGTTTAGTGCAAGAGAACTGAAATCAGTTCATTCAGTAACGTGAAGCACCGAACATAAATCAGACATTCTGCAAGTAATACTAGTAGGCTGTCTACAAAACATATGGTATAAGTTGGTCTACAATGGGTGCAGAAGGTGAAGCATCCCACTTTAATGCATCTGCCATGGTCAGAAATGGTTTTTATAAGCCTACTTGATTTTATTGCATTCAGATCTATTGAAGAACTGTATAATGGTTTGCTACTTTCAAATCTTATCAAATAAACGTTGTGCAGTTTTGCAAAAGCACATCTATGGACGACAACCTTCCGCGTGTTTCAGCATAAAGGACATATAAACCTGGTTTTAAAATTGGTTAAATTTACACCAGAAACCTGGCAAAATAGAAATTCTAGCCAAGACCTTCAATATATTTTCAAAACGGCAGAATGACGAAAAGAATTGAACACTATGACTCTAAAGTGATCTCCAAGCTGCTGGATGGAACCCGAGTGTCTCATTTGCTCAGGGAATCATCTAAGTTCTTCAGAAGCAAAGCCAAGTTTGAAATGTATGATTACACAAGTCCCAATCTAGAAAAAAAAATACATTTCTCAGCTGTAGAGATATGCAATCCCCTGTTTAGCTTTTGGACCCCAAGGCCCTGTAGCATCACAGAGGGTTATCATTTACATAAAAGGCTAGCTGGTGTTCCGTCCACAAATGGGAAATGTTCTAACAGAAATGATGGGCACTTCCTGCAAATATTACACCGGCAAACCCTGGCGGATGCAGATTATTTCCTCGGCACAGAGACCACACGTTTCGTGCATTTTGTGCAAGTGCACTCTTTTTCGGTGGGGCAGTGAGTCGGCAGAATGAATTAAAGTGAGCGAAAGCTGCTGCCATAATAGACAGTGCTTTTTGTTTTGACAGCGTGCTTTATTGCCAAGCCAAACCGAGAGCAGTAGCCACAACAAACACACACTGCTTTGGGAACGATTACAACTTGATGGGTTTGTGTTACCGTGGACATGTTTTTCCTCGATTTTGCCTGTGACAGAACTAGAGCGTCATTCACTGCAGTACTCTAGAGCTCTGCCACGAATATGCGGTGGACCCTCATGAAGTCAAGCACCACTAAGCCTTAACCACCCTCCAAATGATCCCAAATGTTAAATAGTGTGTCATGCAGAAGTTTAGACCGAGCACCTTATTTTAATCCCACCCGTGCCAGTGGTCTGATGTAGAGTGCTCTCCTTGGGCAGAGGAGGAAGAAGTTCTACTCCAGCTAGCACGGTTTAGAGAAACCTAAGCAACGTGTGTCTGTGAGAAGGGTGAGAAGAGCCCTTGAAATCTTTGCTGTTTTGCAGTGAAGAATCAACATTATGGCTAGACAATAAAGAAGGTGGTGTGTTGATGGGGAAAAAAAAGATTACCGTCATAAAACGGCTGCTGTTAATTCGTACTTTCGCTAAAAAGCTGACAGGTCCTGTTAATCGGCCTCCAACAGTGGGCCTGGGAAGGGCTGGATCTATCTGTCCCTTTAACAACTGACCGGCCACTATTGTAAATATGTCAGCTGGTGTCCAGCGATAATAAATTTGGGCTTCTGGAAAATCCAAAGGAAACAGGTTCTGCGAATGCAGAAGTGTGCTCAGGAAAAGATATACCATTTAACATCACATGTTGGATTTTCCTTTCTTTTCTTGACAAATAACCCATTTGAATAGTCTTTTGATGTTTGCCTCCTTCACCAAATGCAAAAACAAGACCCCAGATAGCTGCATTTGCTCCTTAAAACTGTGAAATCTGAAAATGAGTTTTATCTCAGAACTGAAGAGTTGGCCAGGTCTGAACCTGGTGGTGAATCAAATTTTGTGCCACAGAAAACAATTGTTATAATATTACAGACTGTCCGCAACTTGGGAAGTACTTGACATGCAACAATTCATCAATGGTCAATAATAATAATAATAATTATTATTTTTTTTTTTTTTAATTAAATGAAGGAAAATTTCCAAAAACATTTATGATTACCAGGAATTCTGGCAAGCGAATGGGCATCTTGTAGCAAACTAAAACATGTATACAGGAAAATTTTGTAGTGTACAATGTACCTGCATGACATCGAACAATAGGGTTTGCTGAGAGCCGTTTGCATTCTTCACTAATTTTTTTGGTTTTCTTCATGGCTAGCAAAAGAAAGTATGATTCTGCATCTATTGGAGGCTCTGACAAGCAGAAGAGGAGCTTAAAAAATGAACAAACTGTACTTTTTAGAAACACTAATAAAGAATAGAGTAGTGAATTATTCAAAAATGGTATGAATAATATACTATGCTCTGGTCAGAAGGACATCAAAATGGGTCAAAGAACAACAAATGTTTCAACAAACGTCTGAAGAAGTTACTGTATGGATGGTGGACTGCATGTTTAGAAATAGTCACTTTGTCATGAGTATAGTCCACCTTACTTGTCTGTCGCTCCCTCTCTTTCCCTGGCAGTCATAAGTCGAAGACAGTCTGTACTTCAAGAACCAACAGCTTCATTTGTATCGTCTTAAGAATTCTGTGTAATATCCTATATATAATCTGGCCTCTTTGTTTTCCTTCCACTGTACACTATATTGGCTCCGGACAGTGGCAACCCTACTCAGGTTAAGCGGTTTAATGAAAATGGATGGATGGATACTATATTTTTAAACATAACCAAAGTATGTTGATGAAATGTGAAAGCTGCTTCTCTGAAACGTATCAAAGTTAAAGTCAAAAGTCAAAGTAAGTGCTGGATATTCTTGTCAGTTAATCGCAATAAAACCTTCAATTCTTGGAGATGCCCCAGCAATCTTCTGGTGGCTTCTCTTGGATGAATGATATTTTTCGGATGACCACATTTTAAAAAACTCTAACATGAGTGATATTTTGGTACAGTGGCACTGTTCTGAAAATGTTCCTTGAATTCAGGTTTGTCTCACATCATTAATGATGAAGAATCCGAGCCTTCCTAACCCCCTGCTGTGTGCCAGGTGGGGATAATTTCTGTGCACTCGCCCATGTCTACTGGTACTTTGACCTCTTTTTTAAAAGAATGCACTTCCTGAACATGGGAGACAGTGTTTTGCCATGTCACGACTTGATTTGTGCCCACAGTGCTATATTTCACACCACCCATGATGAAGAGGAATTGCCTTCACAGCAAACTAGTGGGAATTTTCCTTATTTTATACCCTCTGAACCCACTCAAAACTTTAGACTCATAGCAACCAAACTAAACCTCAAAATCTTGAATTCCGATATCATCACTATTGCAAAAGACTCACAATACATCCCCACATAGTACAGCAGAAAAGAGGGGCATGATGGCTGAGGTCTAAGCTGCAAACTGTGATATTTAAATGGTCTTCAGATTCTGAAGAAATGCCTCCCTGAGAGAGGGAGACAGGGGTCAGTACTGGCCTCATCTCCTAGTCAGCCTCCATTAAACCAGGGGATTAAGGAATGTACAATAAATAATTCCTTCTGGCTAGTTTGTTTGCCAGACCCCACTGGATGACTACCAATGTAAAGAAAGACTGAGGAATTCCTGAGGCTATGTGCAAACTGGAACTCATGAAAATGTGAGTTTCTGATATCACGCCCAGATCTAAAAGGCCCAGATCTACTGTACATGACCTCAGCCTAAGAGTCACAGAAAGCGCTCTGGTCCTAAAAAAAAGTAAAACTAGCCACTTTCATTAGCAATAAGTTGGAATTATTGGAATTATTTCTTTGATTTGTATTCCTGGGATAATAGTCGGAATGCGGCAGCTTGTTGACAGGCTTCCAGTGGAGACCGTGTTCGCAAAATCTTAAATAATAGATTTTGAGGAAGTGTTCAAATTCAAGGCAGATTCAGCAGCTATACCTTCCTGAGGACCCACCTCAAACTTGCTAAAATCTTCCCAAAATACGAAATTAGGAACACGAGGTGACCATCCTTCTTTGGAATCATGAAGCCAACAAAGTACAGAAAAACAAATGAGTAAACTCTGCATGAGCAGAAGATAATGATTGTATTATGTATTCATGTATTATAAGAAGTGGTCCACTACAAGGAGGTAGTCAACCAGAGCTTAACCCAGAGGCACAGGACATGAGGCAGGGTATACTGTGGACATGATACCTGTCCACTGCCAACTAAATACACAAAGCTGTTTGTTGTATGACATTCCATATCAACATCAGACAACATTCATGAAAACCAAAACCTCCTTTATTAATAGTAGACTGTGAATTCAGCTATGAAAATGTTTACTGCTTTGGCATCAAGTAACACCATTCTGCAGTAAAGTATAGTGAGTATTGTAGTGGCGGGTGGAGCTGTTGTGCATGAGTGTAACTAGTTTTTGTGTTCGGCCATCACGGGATGTTATGGGAGAACGCTGCCCCCCTCTCGGTTCAAGGTGTAGCGCCACGGGGGTGGTCGAGCCACGGTGCTCAGCGGGTGCCGCTGTATCGACACGCCACATAAGAACAGATTCCTCTGTTTTTAACACTGCCAACAGCATGGTCGAGGCGGGTCATTACAGTTTTATTTACTTTATGTCATTTAATCCCCTGCCCTGAAAACATACGCATGACAAACTTCTCTCAGTTTCTTTCGCAATACACCTTGTGTGTCAGTCTTCTATTCTCTTGTTGGCTGTTACAATTGTAAGATGTCAAAACACTACCAAAAGAGTTAACCTAAGCAGTTCTGGTCCAAGTGCTCCTTGTCTTTCAACCAACCTAACATAATACATCATATGCTAATTTAAAAGCTAAGCACATAAACTACAGTCATGTCGAATAAGTATATTTGTAAGGCAAACATTGTAAAAACTGTAGAAATAGATACATTTTCACTCTGACAGCCTGTACCCCCTTGGGGATTTGGATTAGAGCGGTGAAAAGAAAGTCTTGACATTTCTTTTCAGCGCAATGTACAAAGTGATAATTTGAATAGCCTCGAGATGAGAAATAAGAATGAACCGCAAATGGATTAGGCTGCTTAAGGTGTTGGCAGGGTCTGCTTATGAGGCATCAGCTCCAGGGGCACAGGCTACTCAAAAAAACCAGTCTGTGCACGTTCTTTGTCCCATTTATTTATTCATTAAGTGTATTTCAAGTGCAGGTAAAAGCCAAAGATTTGTTTGGCTATTCCAATTACATGTATGCTAAAAAAAAAACTACCCAACTCTTACACTAATAAAAACAATGAAATTCATAATTTTCCAATAAAAAGTCATGAACATAATGCTCCCGAACATCTGCTTGTAACAAAAATGATCAAGAAAGAAATCATTATAGTCAATGTAAATGGGAGAAATAGATAATGCATTCTTGAGCTACAAAAGATTTATCTGTAACACTATAATGTAAAGTGAAGTGTGCGACTTCTGTGCTGTGGCGGTTATGATGTGTGACACATATCGGAAAAGAGTGCGAATGGTGTAGGTTTCTCCTGTCTCAACCCACACTCCATGCTCATACACGCTTAAAGAGATAACATAAAAAATTCTGCTTTATTCAATACAAACAGAATCCAACAAAAAAGTAAGCTCAGAATATCAGAAGTGATCTGGGCAGCTATAAGGCAAGGCTTAAGACCTACATGTTCAAAATCACTTATACGTGACATATTTGCATGCTCCTTTTTATATCCCTTTTTCTACATCTATTTTATAATAATCTTACCATTGCTATATTATATTGAATTAGCTAAGTTATCTGGCACTGCCCAAGTGAAAAAGTGGAAAGGCAAATAACACATTTTATATCTCCAAACTGGAGGAGAAATAGGCAAACAAAAATATATGTCACCAAACTTTGTTATACTTAAGAGTCCATTGCTGTGTGTATGTGTGATACATAACTCCCTGTTGACATTTTTGGTCTTTTCTCCAGCATACTTGTCCCTACCTCTCTGATGTGTGTGGGTGTTAGTGTGTGTCTGTATGTGACTGAAGTGTGGCCCGTTTGTTTTCATCTTGACAAATTAACTTGGAACTTCCTGGAGGCACACGTCATCAATGTGTGCGGCGCCGTGTGTCTGCATTGTGTGTGTTTGACTATGCAAAAACCTCATTTAGGGTGAAATGTACCTTTGTGCTAAAGTTCAAGTTTTTGGCTTGAAAAACAAAGTCGTACATAAAGAACAAATCAAGCAAAAAAACTGAGATTCGGCTACATAGATATAGTGATGTTTCTGTGTGGCACAATGATGTGTCAGGTGGCACTGCTGGCTCACATCTGCTGGGTTGTGAGCTTGAATCCAGCTCAGTCTTCAGCATTGGCATGTTCTCAGTAAGTGAAACTAGAGCCCCTTCAGGTGCTCCAGTTTGCTCCCAAAGTCCCAAGACATGCGTTTCAGGTGAATTGGTGGCTTTAAACTGTAAAATTGCTACAATCACACTTAGCAGCCAACTTTCTGCTGAACTCATTGTGAGGTATTTTTTGCACTAAATTAATAAATCATACATAGTCATTCATCGTGAAATTACGTTTCAGGAGAATTCTATGTGTTTTATCACTTTTGCATAACTTTCCTGTTGTTCTAGTTGTAGGGATTCCTTTAAATATTCTTGCTTCAAGAATCATTATTATTGCCATTTTCATCAATAAATCTTTGACCTTGGATGCTTCCTCATGCCTGAGGTGGAGGCATTTTTATTATTTTATCTTGTCACAGTGTGCATCCCATGTAACTATGGGCAACCTATCAACAGAGCTGAACGTGTCCTTGTAGGTGTAAAAAACAAACCAAAGAACTCAGCAGTTTCTGTCAAAACAGCTGCCAAAATATCAGTTTTTTAAATATGAGGGAGCAGCTCTACTGTCCCAAAGAGCAAAATGAATCAAATATGGATTTTTTAGGTGCTTGTTTTGTTGACCTTGGTAAAATGTGATTTCCTTTCTTTCAGAGCAATAGGCACTTCTCAGGAATTCCCTATTTGTTTTTTTTCCTTCAGAATGAATGCAGAATACAAACCGTTTTTGGTTTCAGAAATATAGACATCTGAGCGGTATCTGGCCAAAGACCTCTCCTTGTCTTACACAGGGTCCCACTGGGGTGGATGATAGAGCTTATGTGAAAAACTCCTTATAACCTCCTTCCTTCCAATTGTGTGAGTTATTAGGTCAAATACAATGAAAGCCAAAATTCTGTTGAACTTCCTGGAAATCAATGAGCGTCTTTGTGTGTGAAACACAAGCAGAAAGCACCTCAACTGGGTGATGTGAGCAAGTGTAAGGGTCATGAAATGTCTCTAATGCAAGACAGCAGTACAGTGGAAAACATCAGTCATTGGTTTAAGGAAAAATGCTCTAAAAATGCTCTAAAGGCTAAGGCACAGCGTGTGCCTGTTATCCAGGTGTACAAATTTTATTACTGAACAAATGTCTCCAACGCATATATGCAGCGAACTTCCGTTTCCCATGACCCAAAATTCCAGTGTGATGTCACAAGCTTTCCACAAGCCACTGCGTGTGACGGCACTCTGTTTCCCTGCCACAGTCCATAAATGGAAATCAGTAAACTTTTAACAGGCGTGCAAATCGCTGAGTGAACCGCGTCCACAAATACGTAGGATTTAGAAGGCCGGTGAGAAGACCCACGCGTGCCCCTCGTTCAATGCCTGCGGAACAGAGCACCTAAAGAATGGTCATTCTGTTTAGCTGGGTAGTGCGCCTGGGTATCTGTGACATTTCCGCCTTCAGGACACAGCTAATATGCTGTTTATGTGGAAAACCCGTGGTTTCTCTCACCGCGGTAATAATCCTAAGAATGGATACAGGGAAAGAGTCCATTTTGTGAGGGAGATTAGAGGAGACGACGAGGTCGGCGGGATGACAGATCGCTCCAATGAGGTCACGTAGACCAGACCTGTTGAGAGGCCACGGACACGTGACACACGTGGCTTAATTAAAATCGGCGGATCCCGTGCATTCTCCGTCCACCTGAGAACACTGCTTCTCCACAGTCAGACAGTCGAAGCAAAGGACGGCTAATATTTATGACAGAAACTGTTAGGCAGCTGCGCTTATGAGCGATGACAAAGCTCAGACGCATGGATAAGTAAACAAGCACAAAGGGGTATATGAAGTCGCACACAAGTGACGTCCGCATGACTTCTGTTTCCTGTAAACCGTTACTGTCAGAAAGCCACCTATATTTGGCCAGTTGCTGCGCAGGTCTGGGCCGGTCCTGGCGCTCGGAGTAGGGTGGCACAACCTGGAAAAGGAATGAACCCAAGGGCATTTTGAGAAGTGATGCTGGAACACTGCTTCTTGAACGTGACCCAAAGCACACTCCCAGAACAAGGGAAGCATTATGGCGTCCACCATGCTGAGTGATTAAAAAGGGATCAATGTACTTTCTGTCCGTCCGCTTGCCACCTGCTCGGGAATACACACAGTGATGTCTCCTCAGATGTTCCGCCAATACCCACAACAATGTGGAGAATGTGAGCAGAAAGGCTGACCTTTGAGTGTACCCAAATAACAGTAGCTGATAGATTTTACTGCTGATATTTCGTGCCGGTTGCGTGTCTGTGTACACCGGAGAAGTGCAGCCGTTCTTCGACCCGAAACTAGACTGACCGCATGAATCGATAAAAGAAAGGTACATTGAGAAGCAGCCCGAACAGGTCATACTACATGTAAGCTTGTAAAATGAGCAGTGCACGGCTAGCAGTTTCTTATTTAGAGGGTGCTGCTTTCCAGAGTGACTTACATGTTTATCACAGACGAGTACAGTAAGTGTATTAAATAAAACAAATGTCATTCCTGCAGAGTCTCAACTGGTGCTGCAAATTCTGTGGGCTTTCATGGAGTTTATACCATAGCACA
The DNA here is from genome assembly GCA_900497675.1 of Arapaima gigas. Classification (NCBI taxonomy): domain Eukaryota; kingdom Metazoa; phylum Chordata; class Actinopteri; order Osteoglossiformes; family Osteoglossidae; genus Arapaima; species Arapaima gigas. Next base: position 234,171 of record UFQX01000491.1, on the reverse strand, counting down.
AGTGCTCGTGTTTAAGTGCTATGTAATAGACTGCATGAAACATCGCTGAACTTTGAATATACATCATAACTTATATGTATATATATGTATATATATATATATGTGTGTGTGTGTGTGTGTGTGTGTGTGTGTGTATTCACGATGAAAGAAAACAAATGGATGAAACTAATATGAATATACAGTAATACCTTAATCAGAACTCTGGATGTCTTCTAGAGAAATGAAGTGTTTAATGAAACTGACTAAGCCATCAATACAGTATATTGTGTGAACGGAGCTTGAGAATGGAACGATGCATGACATAACACAAAATAGATTAATTACACCTCTAAGAGTAGGGAATAAACACAGAAAACTGTTTATGCATGAAAACACAATGTTTTGGATTTCTTTAAAATATAATACATCATCTATTCATTGTTGTTAGCTGGTTTATCCTGGTTAGGGTCATTATGGTCCAGAGCCTATCCTGGAATCACTCGGTGCCAGGCTATGAAACTTGACCCTAGATGGAACAGCAGTCCATCACGGGACAACAGGATGATAAATTGAATAAAGGGCTCAAATAAAGGAGCAGTATTATGAAAGCAGTGCTATAGCATATAGCAGTCACTGAGCTGTTACTGAGAATAGCAAGAATTTAAGCAGAACTATAATCTACTACTTCCCTCTCGCTCCTTCCCTTCAGAAGAATCCACAAGGGTGAGAGGAGATAATCACCCCCGCCGACTGGCTTCCTCACTGGGTCCTGTTGTCAGGAGCCAAGCCACGGACATCCTTTCTCTGAAGGCAGCAGCCGCTTATCACCAGTGACACAGCAAACATAAAACTCCATTGTGTGGGTTTACAGAAACCACAACGGAGGCTCTCAGAGGTTAAGGCCATCGCGATTTTAACCTCCATAACAACTGCGGAGCAAAGTCTTCACGTCATCTCTCTTGTCCTCTAGATGGCATGTAAACACGGGTCGGTGGCGAGGTCAGTTTGGGAAAGCTGCGTCACTCTCCTACTGCCTTCCTCAGCAACCACCACAAGACCTGCATCTGTGATGTCAAAGGAGGACGCGGCTCCTCGCTTGTCCCGGCCGATAGGCCCTGTTATCCTACAGCTGCATGACTGCAGCCTGCCTGCAAACTGCGCAAAGTAAACAAAAACAATTATACTACACACTACAGCGGAAAAGCAAAAGTGAGCAGGTAAAAGTTCACCATAGCTGTCAACGCCAGTCTGGTTCAGCTCAGTTCATCATTAACACTGAAACCTGGCCAGGTGTATGGCTGCAAAATAGTGGGGATTTAAACACACCCTGTTTAGAGATTATAACCCCCACAAGAGCTGTCAGATGGCAGCTCTTTGATGCTGAATATCTTCAGCAGACTTTTGAAGAAATCAGAGGACACCTTATCTTTGTGGTCGTGCTGCTGTCGCGTTCCAAGATGCTGCCACGACATCGCGATTACAATGGCGTGCTGATGACTCTCATTCAGATCCTCCCATCTGACACCTGTCACCTGCTGCTTCACCCCTCATTTATTTTCACTGGATAGCAGACGCTGCCTTTATCTGCAGCTCTCAGCCAAGGAGGTGCTGTGTTTGTGTGGCCTCTTCTGCCAAGTTTCAACACATCCATGGAAATAAATTAGAATAAAAATAAACAGCTGCTCCACCTTTTTAGTTTGTTCAAACGTAAAGCACGCTCAGATTACCGCTGAAGGTATAGAAAGCTGTCTTCCTTGCAGAGGACAGAAAAAAGTCTGGGTGAACCTCTCCCAGGAAGTACTTTTCTTGTTCTCACTTCCCGTCTCTCATTTTGCATTTCAAATGATATTTTATTATTGAACATATTGTAGCATGTGATATATCGTCATCCATTCATTGCAGCAATCCGGAGCTTATTCAAGAATCATCGGGTGCTGGGCTTTAAAAATACCCCCAGAGGAGACCATCAACATGCAAATACATTATATTATTCTGTAGTCTACCTCTATTTCACCATTATGCTCCATTAAAATGGTCTTTGAAGTTCTGTTGCAAAGACCTTTATATGCATGCTTAAGCTACTAAGACACTAAGATACTGTTCTGAGAACAGAAATAAGTTCATTGCCACTTTCAACTGGATGCTTACAACTTTTATTTTCATTTAAAACTGCACAGTTCCCCTGTACAAAGTGATCAGAGTCACAGGTTTCCAAAGTCATCCCAACAAAAGAATGTACAGCCCCCCCCCCCCCCCCCCCCA
>UFQX01000491.1:82942-231901 GCA_900497675.1 Arapaima gigas | reverse complement strand
CCCCCCCCCCCCCCCGAATGTAGAAGTGTATGCTGACAGCACATAAGCGAGTTTTCCCGGAACGTTCGTGTGACGGATGCTAACTCCACGTGCAGCACGGTAATCTGACAGTAAAAATGTTGACACATACGTCTGAGACTAAGCAGCGGCATATTTGACTGTCTCTCTTCCTGCCTTTATCCCTCTTACTTCTAACAACAGGGCTCTTCGTGTCGGTTTCCACATAACACCCAACAAGGAAATGTGTAGTCGATACCTAATGACCAACAACAACCTGCAAATAAAACACTGAAGCAGGACAGCGGGTGAGTCAGCTTTCTGTTCAGTTTCGACTGACAGGCCCACAATTCCCTCTGCTTGTGGCCTTTGTTGTATCATGCAGATACATGCAGAGGAATCGGTGCAGTATTCATTTATTTTTTTGAACCTTAGTTTAACACAGACATTTGTGCTAAGGACTGTACATTGTTATTGTCATTGTAGGAACATTACAGGACTGAGCATGCTAGACACCCAGGGCATTATAGAAAGGTCCAGAACACTCTTCTGGGCCATTAAGTGCATAGGAATTATCTAATTTTGTCCATATGGAAAGTTATGACTTTCCTTGTGAAAATGCTTTTACACATAAGCCTGACCATGCACGTCTTCCCTAGTGAGCACTTTAAAGCGTTTTAGTGAAGGTAGTGGGGCAGCTCATTATCACCCCGGGAGGTCTCTAACAAATCCGACCCTGTGTTAGACGTACTTTAAAGGCCTAAAGGGAGAGTGTAAAACCCCGTATTTGCACAACCCCCATACAGACCTGTCTGAGATGGGCACAGACACGCTTTGGACTGGTTCTTACTGGTCATCCACAGTGCCGCGTTTCCAGCGGCAGCCCTGTACTGCTCCTGTGTTTGTCTTAGCCAAACATTGCTGTCCCTCAGTGTGGGTCCGCTTAGCTACGCGGGGGGTAATGTGCAGCCTCTGGGCTCAGCCACTGTCGTTCTGGGAGACTTCACAGTGCAGCCATTATCTCGGCGTGGGGTTTCTTGGAGCAAGACCCAGGTTCAGTCCTTCTACATGGTGCTCAGCAATGTTTCAAACTGCTTTCTTCAGTATGAACAAACCTTCAGGGCACCTGAAATGGACTAAAACCCGCCAAGGGTCCAAAGAGTTTATTTTTTGGCTTATTCTGGTACCCAGCGCCTCTCTGCTGGACAATAGGACATGCAAAGCACACTGGCAAAAAAGTGCCTGTGGGCAGCTGAGAGGACACTCACAGATGTCATCTGTCTGCGCGGTTGAAGGAGTTGGTAAAGGCATCATCTGTACACACTTACATGGGCGTGGAAGCAGACATGGATGACTGCCTCCTGGTATTGCACCCCCACATAGAAACAAGGCTTGTAGGCCACAAATAATGCAACAATAACAAGACGCATATCGGTATCCAGAAAAAAAGGCCTGCTTCCCATTAAACATTATCCACACGAGTCAGAGTGTGCAGAAAATATAAACACTCCAGCACATGATAATGAAAAGCTGCAAATCTCACAAGGAGGGCAGTTCATACATGGATCTATTTTAACTTTCTTCAGATATGTTCCTTTTCAAGATCAAGGTTCCTGTCTATCAATACTGTAGTGTTCTTATGTTCAGATGCTCTTCAGTTCCAGCATTCCTATGTTCCAATGTTCTTATATTTCAGTATTCTTACTATATGTTCTCAAGTTCACATTTTCCAATGTTCCAAAACTCCCATTTTCCAGTGTTCCATTGCTCCGTTGTTCCTACGATCCAGCCGTCCTACATTCCTATGTTCTTAACTTTCTGTGTTCTCATGGTCCAGTAGCCTTCTGCTCCTGTGGTTCCTTACTTCTGACTTATGCCAGAATATCTGGTGGCTGACATTTTTATGGCCAAGGATGTGGACAACTTGCAGCAGAGGTATTAATCGATACCATGTTTCCTTTTACCCCACTGATGATTCCCAGGTATCCCCTGTTGCCCCTTCAGTGGGAAGTGGGTATAATGAACAAAAACAATGGGCTGACTATTCAAAGCCATTTTGGGCCTTTTCTAGGACTGTACTTTTTCTGAGAGATCAAATCAGGAATTCTTCTTTGTACCTTAAGTACAAGCTGCGAGAATTTCAACATATGCTACTGGCAAACACACGCAAAGGGACACTTACACCTTGCTAGGCCCTGCCAGCTGTACATGGATAAAAACTGACCTGGTCTAACTTCAGCAGCTTGGGGCAACCTGTCAGTAAAGAACGGCAAACCACACTGCATGAGGACAGCAGGACAGAAAACCTCAGGTTATCGCCAGATAATTCGCTGGTAATTGCTGTAAAGCCATCTCTTCGCAACTTGCATCCATCAGCGGATGGCGTGTTTTCAGCACACTCCATGTGTCATTGCTTTAACTGGTGAAAAGACAGGCAAACGTATTCCTGATCATGCATGCGGCAGCCAGAGAGGATTTTTTATTCCACTTTTATTTAGACTTTGCACTGTGTAAATGTAAACAGGACATTTTTTCAGAGATGATTCCTTCAATGATTCACTCTAGAGAGCTGTTCCAGATGGGGGACTGGCGACAAATCAGGACAGACAATGCAACAAACTGCGTAGCACCTCTGAAATGCTATCTACAGACATCAACTGAGAGATGAAACAACTGGTGGACAGGTTGGCATGCACACACGTCAGCGCTTCTCCAAGCACTCAACAAACATCACACAGGGGATGTGTGCAAACGCGGTGGCGGAGGAGGCGGACGCTTGTCTGCAACCTGCTGGGTTCTGTCATACGCAACGGTGTTAGCGGAGCCCCTAGCCATCATTTTCACCTTGTACAAACTGCAGCCCCTGACAGGCCTTACCGTAAGCGTCTACTTATAGCTCGGGCTCGGTCTCATACAAACAAAGGGTTCCTGGGCTAGTGCCTCCTGGCTACAGCAGCAGAAGAGTCATGACATACTCATCTAGATGAGACACACCTGTCAGAGGGTAAAAAATTATACTGCCACACGCACTGTTTACAAAGGGTGCACAAATCTAAGACGACAAGGGGAACAAAAGTTAAAATCTAACTGGGGAGAACGTGGGCTTCTGCTTAAATTTAACTTCAGAAACCAGCCATTATGCTCCTCTCTTAAGCCAGCAGGAGACAGAGTGGTGGAAGGATCCAGCTTTGAAACCCACCTCCTGCTGTAGTACCTTTGATCAAGGTTCTTGTCTTGAACCAGTGCGGTCAAAATCGCCCCTCTGTGTAAATCACTGAAAGCAGCTTGACGCTGTAAAACTGCTTCAGAGAAAAGTGTCAGCAGCATGAAAAACATATTAAACTATATTAGTAGGTCCTTTGGAGAAAAGTGATCTTGACAGGTTGCCTTGGAATAAAACATCAACTGTCAATATTTCATTGTAAATAATGACATTGGCAAAAAGGACTGCGGACGTGTTTTGAGGAATGCAGACAACACCTGTTCTTTCCCCTAAAAGGAGTGTTTTTTTTTTAGAGTCCCCTCTATCGCTGTTTTAACGTAAGTTTAACACCAGTGGACGTAAGCAGCAGCTTTATTAGGTTTCTGTCCTGTTTCTGGAAGCAGATTTGAATCTGACTTCCTTCTAAAGTAACATTTATTGAGAACTTAAAAAGTCTCTTACTGAAATTAATATTTCAGTTGCTTTATAAAAAAAGGTTAAATCACCATCTTCACCCTATTTCCTCAACTCCTTTCTTCTTCTTTAAGGTCACTGCAGAAGACTAGCTCCTTGATGCTGGGCAGTGAAAGTGTATGATGAGTTTGTTGAAAACTGCCATTTTATACCAAGTTTGGCAACGTGGGCTCGCCATGAGCATCCCACGGAGCTACACGGACACTGCTTGGTGCAAGCGTCTGGTTTGTACGCGGAGGTAAGACTGCCGGGCCTTTGTGGCTTTTGGGAACAACGAATAGAAATTATGATGAGATACCTGATCCAAGCCCTGAGCCCTGGGAACATGAGCAGCGTAGAATGCGGGTGTCCTGGAAAAGAGATCATTGTTGTCTTGCGGATACAGGGAGGGCAGGAGTGAATTCCAGACACGAATGTAAAGCTGCACTTTTCTGAGCAGTGGATCTATACAGAAACAGAGGCAGTTCTCCTCTCTATCCACAGGACCCACCCCCCTTCCTTACTTTTATATTGGAGTTGGAGGAGGACTAGGAGGCATTTTCTCAAGAGCCTTTGACATGGAGCCACAGGGCATGCAAGGTCCCTAGAGTCCATTGGCATAGGGGTCCCCAGGGAGCCCCTAGTCCACTATGGTACCTGCACTTCTTTTGTCACTTTGCAGTCTTACCCGAACAACCGTCCTTCTGTCCAGCCTGTAACCCGGTTTTGTCCAGTTAATGATCAAATGGCATAGCAGTGAGCAAGCAGTGAAGGCCTTTTGCTGCTGTGTGGTCAAAAAACATTTCTGAGTTCAAAAAAAGACAGAAAAAAGTTTTGATGGATAATTTTAGAATGAATATGATGACGTGAGCATGTTTCACAACGTGAAACATACACACACTATCCCATCCTGAGGTAGCCCAGCTGGGGAGGAAAGGCTACGTATGGTTCGCTTCCGGGCTGAGGATCTGGCAGGCTCCTTACTGCCTCCTCCACAGGCACAACAACCTCGTATCCCACTGTGGGGAATACACGCAGACACACACACACACACACACACACACACACACACACACACACACACACACAAATAGTGTAACCCACATCAGCGTACCGACTCTCTAAGCTTTCACCTGATAGTTTGAAACACACTCTAAGCCACAGAACCAGCTTATAGTCCTAAAAACATCATATGCACAGTCATAAAAAATTAAACAAAAGTCAGGGTCAGGCTGAGGCCAGCTTGCAGTAGAAAGATTCTCCAAAATCCTTTTAAATGTATGGTCCTGTACAGGTATATAATTAAAATAAAAAACATTTTTCATATCTGATTGTTAAACGGACGGTTACAAAATATTAAGTGTTTATAACAGGCATGGCATGGGAGGGTGCAAAAGCAACGAAAATGAAGTCCACTGCTGTGTTCTTTATTTCTTCTGATTTTAATTATTAGTAATCTATTATTCCTGGAGACTATTCACAGACATTTCCTGCAGCTCTTAAATAATTAAGAAATACTTTCCATTAACGTGGCATCCAGCCAAGCATATGTGTGTGATTTATATTTTGGTATGTACGTTTTTTAGGAGGCCAGCTAACCTAGCGGAGTTTATCATTGTCTATTTTTGTCAGAGAACATTTTATTAAAGTAAGTCATAAGAATGACTGCTGCTACTATGTCCCAAGCAGAGGGTCTCGGCATCGGCCCCTTATCAGTCCCTGCCATCAGCTGGACTCTCCGCCATGCTGCTCCAAGAACTGGATTCTTCTCCAGTAAACGGCTGCCTTTTGAGCCAATTCCACAGTTTACTGCTGGAGCTGGACGACCGTGGAGCAGGGAAAAGCTGTGTCACTGCCTGGCTGTGCGCTACGAAAGGGTCACGTGGAGAGGAAGGACACCACGAACAAGCTCCCTGCAGTTTGGGGAGATGAGTCTCACACACCTTTCACCTGCTTCACTTCGGAGGTGCCCCAACCTGTCAGAAACAATAGCAACAATGCTCAGTGGAAGTGGACACATGTACTGGGGGGGGTCACGTTTAGGGCCCAGCACCCTAAAATCCATGAAAACAGCGTGAAGGAAAAATGAAAATGGAGCAAAGGAAAAGGCAGTCACTGCCATATTATTGGAAGAAATAAAAATAAATATTTGAAGCACATACATTATGAAAACTGTATATAATATAATGAAATATTATAATCGTGTAATAACAAATATTATATTTTATTTTTCTAAATATTTAAATATTGAGCAAACTTTGTGATATTAAGTCTATAGAAAAGGCTTCTCCAGTAAAAAAAAAAAAAAAAGTAATGACAACGTAAACAACTAAAGACGAAGTGAAGCACAAAACGACGCTTTTTTGTATATACATATGTCGCAAAAGTATTGTGGTTAAAAATAAATGTGTTTCGGACCTTCCTTTGGGTCGTTGGGTCCGCGGGAATAGTGTTCATGCTGTGGTTCGCGAGCCGAGACGCCCCCTACCGATGGAATATGCAAGCGTGCGTCTGCGTTACTTTCTCAGAACGTGTCTTCAGAGAACTTGTGTGTCATAAATGGGTTTCGTTAGTGCCAATTTTAATAATATTCGCACATTTTATTTATTACCCTTATGTGGAGGAATGAGTTCAAAGTTATGGACATATAAGAGCAGCATGGTGGCACGCGGTTTATTTTTATTCCCCTTTTTTCACAAACTCAATATTACAAAAAAGTGGACATATTAATGACATTCTAAAGATGACAAAAATGAGTGTATAAAATGTCCGGGAAATATCAGACACATGATGTACTTTGAACAGGATGTAATGGTTTGGCGCGTAAATTTCCATAAAAATATTAACGTGCTTATGGAATTTCAGCTGTGGAATGCGCCCCCCCCCCCCATTTTTTTGTTCTTTGTCTGTCTCTGTGTGTTTGCGCGTGTCCGTGAGGTAAGTGGAGGAGCTCGCGCCGTGGCCCCCGCCGCAGCTGATTGGTGCGCGCTGCGCCTCAGGAATGTCCTCGAGCTGTTTAAATAGCGCTCAGTCCGCAGCGGGGACAGTTACCGCGCCGCGCCGGGCCGGACGGACAGAAAGTGACACGAAGGTCGGCGATAAAAGTATTTATTTCGTTTAGCGGAGAGACGTTAAGAAAAGTGTCACCTGGAATTTTTTAAACATCAAAGGGAGAGCGCGGTGAAATCTTGAACACTTGAACTTTAAGGATTTTCCTCTGATTCCCGTTAATTTCGGAGTTACTTTCCTTTGCACAGGTAGGTGGACCAGTTCATTTTACCTGTTGCCTTGAAAAGAACACTGACAAATATTACATTTTTAAATATGACTATTCAACTATTTCATAGTTATTTTAAAAATGTGCACCTTTTATTACTTGTGAGCCCAAGCTGACATTGTTTCCAACTTTTAGTAACGTGTTGGTGCTTTACTTTGCAGACTTTTAAAGGAGCGTGAGAATGAAGATCTCAGTGATTTTTCTCTTGTTGATGCTTTGGGGCTGTGAAGGGAGCAGAGTGGCAGGTGAGAACACCACACCTGGGAAATATTATCGTAAACCTTTATTTAGCCGACACCGGTGTCTGAGGTGACTCACAGTAGCAGATATTCAACTTCACAACGATTTATCATTGCAATGTTTTATTACTATTTGTTATTTACACTGCAACAACTCCGGGAATGTTGATCAAAGTTACTTCAGTAGCTACATTAAGACTTTACCTTCAGACTAAAACAGCAGCTCTAACAGGGTGCAATTTGCGGTCTCAAAAAATACATATTTAGTTTCACTGTAAAGGTTAAATTATAAGGAGACTTACATATAAGTCGCTAATATGGACCAAAAAGGTGTATCTTACAGCAACAGAAATTTTAACGGGATTGTTTTTCCTCGTGATAAATAAGTGCAAAATGTTGTTCGTGTAGGTATCTCAAATATTACCATTTGATGCTAAACTTCTTTTGCAGACTAGTACCCAAAAGCCATACATAATTTAACCACAACACCAAAGCAATTTTTAAAAACTCTGTAGTGCAAAAATATATTTTATGGCCGTAAAATACACTTCAAAAATAAAATGTAGGAAACACTTTCTGTTTTGAGTTGAAACAAGTTCTATTGCTAGACATTTTGCATCCCATCTATGGGACCAGTGATGTATCTGTGGGTTAGAAGAGTCAAGAGTCACAGATAAGGAGAGTGTGTGTGAAGCAGAGCGCAGCAGGATCCTCTGTAATGATGTGTATGGCTCCTCCACAGAGAGCGGGGACGATGACAGCGTGTTTGACCTGTTTGAGCTGCTGCGGGTCCATAGGCGGAACCACGGGGTAACTCTTGTCAAAGGATCAGATCCCTACAGCCCTGCTTACAGGATCTGGAACCCAGACCTGATCCCCCCACTGCCCGACACATCCTTCAGGGACCTCATCGATTCCATCCATAAAGAGAGAGGCTTCCTCCTGCTGGTCAACTTTAAGCAGGCCAAGCGGACAAGAGGAAGCCTTCTGACTGTGGAGAAAAGGGATGGCTCCGGAACCGTGTTCGAGATCATTTCCAATGGCAAGGCCAACACGCTGGATGTGGTCTACTCCACAGAGAAGAACCAGCAGGTGCTGTCCATCGAGGATGCGGACCTGGCCACTGGACACTGGAGGAACATCACTCTATTCGTGCAGGAGGACCGCGTCCAACTGTTTGTGGGCTGCGAGGAGATTAACACAGCAGAGATGGATGTGACCATCACAAATGTCCTCTCACAGGAGGTGGCAGACATTGCGCGCCTGAGGGTCGGCAAGGGGGCTGTCAGTGACTGGTTCACGGTAAACTGCCCATCTTCCTACATTACAGTCTTATATATGAATGTTTCGGTTAAGTAATGTGGAAAGCACACTTTGAGATACACGTTCCTAATACTTCATTTATGTATTGTGTTTTACAGGGTGCTCTTCAGAATGTGCGCTTTGTTTTCGGAACTACTTTGGACACAGTTTTGCGAAACAAAGGATGTCAGCGCTGTAAGTCTTCCTCTAGTGATCATCTAGGCAGTTCTTCTGGCCAGCTGTTGAACTACTATTTAAGACTGTAGCTATTGGCAGGTTCCTTATGTTAGTTAATTTAAAAAAATACAGTAGTGATCAGTGTTTTTCCTAGGAGTGTTTTGGTTACACAGGCAATTATTTTCTGACATCTTGGCAAGAAAATGACAATGTCTCAGAGTTCTTTTAATCAGTGGCTCAAAAATGAGTAATAAACTAAATGGACTTGACAGCTCGTAGAATTTTGAACATTGTCTTCAAGAGTGATCTAGGTTTTTCTCCCTTGACACATACTTGTGCTGTGCCCTCTCCAGCCACTTTCACTGATACCATCACCCTAGACAACCCAGTGAATGGATCCAGCCCGGCCATCAGGACTGATTTCATTGGCCACAAAACAAAAGGTAAGGCTTCGAACCCAGTGGACCCATGGGCACGTCCGTATGTTCAGTGCACTTTTTTGGTGCTGATTTAGACTGAGACGGACTACAAGACCCTAAGAGCACTTTCTTCTCCACAGATCTGCAGGCCGTTTGTGGGTTTTCCTGCGAAGACATTGCTATCATGTTCAAGGAGCTCAAGGGACTCGGTGTGGTTGTTAAGCAACTGTCAAACGAACTCCGCAAAGTGGTAAGGCGGTTGTTCCATATCCCCCAGTAGTCTGTCCTGCACCCCGACTCTCCCAAGCTGCAGTGAAACTGAATAGATTCATGCTGCAAGAATGTGAACAAAAACACCCCTTAACTGAGCTCCCTCCCAAGCCCAGCGTCCCCAGGCAGTTTGCCTTTAATCAAACGGGTTGCGTGTTCATTTACAAATCCTATTTGGTGTAATTTTTATTGAGCCACTTGTTCTGTTTAATGCAGATGCCTAATCCTATTGTTTGGTCATTTACAGCAACAGGAACCGTGACTTGTCTGAACTCGAGGGTAGCGGTAACAGCCATTCTTCCTGTTATATATTGTTTCAGACTGAAGACAACAATTTGATCAAGACCCAGATGAATATCCACAGCGGTGCGTGCATCCACAATGGCATTGTGCACAAGAACAGGGATGAATGGACTGTGGACTACTGCACTAAGTGCACTTGCCAGGTAAGGCTCTAACTGAGTGTCCGCTGGCAGGTACTCATCGCGCCTTAAGAGCGCAGGCTTTGTAATCTAGCCGGTAATTGGCGTGACAGACAGATGGCCGAGATCCCACAATGGGGCGCTGCAATTAACTGTGCATGGCTGCCTTTATTTATGTAGATTCAGCTGAAGCCCTTTGGTGACAAGGGATGTGTCTGCCCTCTCAAACAGCACCTTGCCTCTAATTAGGAATAAGAATGAAATTCCTTTAAGCAGCAGGGAAGAGTTTGGCTCCATTCAGCAAAGTAAAGAAGTAGAAAGGGGCCCCAGTCATGTAACTACAGTATCCAGTGTCTACCATAGCTTACACTTGAAAAACATTCTACACCTCGGTAAAAAAACAGCAATGGTAGATGAACTCACAGAGTTCATGCTATGCCCACATATTCAAAATAAAAACCCTTTGGACAACATTTAACTGTCAGAGGTCATTCAAAATTGCTGACTCTGCAGTGTCGGGCAGCAGTTCTCGAACCTATGGTTGCAACCCAACTAAGGATCGCGGCTCTGTTTCTGAAGGTCCCGGCGAGGTCTCAAAAAATATTATGGTGTTACAAGGGGATTACCTCACTGGTACAATATGAGAGTTATTGAAATGGCAATCAAAGTAGAACAGTAGCAACTATTTATGCTGAACATAATAATGTTCAAGTCCATTCACCTCCAGTACTCACGTGTCAAGGAGCTTGGCGAAGAGCCCATTGTTATATTGCACTCTTTTCTGAATGTGATATATATGGTGCCGAAACTTTCAGAAACTAGAGCTTGACCGCAAAATGAAGCGCCATCGTGGCAGTCTCTGAGAAAGTCTTGTTTTAAGCCAGTGTTTAGCCAGGCCAGAACACTACTGTATATAGGGTGGTCACCAAAAAAGTTTGGGAACAACTGTTGTAGGGAACAGTGAAACTGGCAGGGGGTCAAGCGTGGGAAAAAGTGCGTGGAGCAGTACAAGGGCTTTTATTTATCGTTTTAGGTCAGACAGGCCTGGCACCACTGGCATGTAATTTCATTGTGTGGTTTGTGGGAGCTCTTGGGCCAGTCGGAGCTCTGTGTTCCTTCCTGCCTGACCGTCAGCACTCGGTCTCGCTTGCCCTGACCCCGGAGCAGGTGCATGGGCAGGGGCTGCAGCTCTGCGGGAGCCTCTTCCACCAGCCAAAGATCACTCTTTTGTTCTCAAACACAGCAATTAGTCCTGGCACAGAGAGGGCTTTGCACTTAATAATAAGCCAGCGATCCAGTGTTTTGTTGTGTCAGCTTGTCTGTGAAGAGACCCCCCCCCCCCCACCCGGCAAACACTCATTCCTGCCATTCCCCATGCAGAACTCTGCAACTGTCTGTCGTGAGATTTCCTGCCCGCTCATGCCCTGTGCCAACGCTACCGTTCCAGATGGGGAGTGCTGCCCACGGTGTGGTACCCGTAAGTTTTCCTGTCCCTTTTTTGACGATTAAGGCAATCGTGCCTTCGGTTTTTGTCCACGGTTAGGAACAAATGAATGAATGAATGAATCCCATGGAGAAGCTGCACTTGGTTGCTAACAGCATACAACTTAAACTCATAGAATGAAAAAGATGAGGCAAGAAAAGTACAAGATGTAAATTAGACACAAGAAAGATGTGGGTAAGAGCTTAGGGGTACAGGCCACACTCAGTGCCACTTTTTAGCATGTATTTTGCCATTCAGTTTAAAAGATATAGTTTCCACTGTCAATTAGACAGGGGTGTAAAATCAGAATTTGAACAATCACCTAACAGCAGAGGAGCAGGTGTCAATTTATCTTGAAGGTAAAATTCAAACCCAAATTCTAGGTACAAATATTTAGCCCCGTTCAGCCTGAGCTGTTGATCTGGACATTATCGTCCTTCCACTGTTTGCAAATTCATTTTTACATGAAAAAAATAAGGCATCCTTGTGCCAAGTCTGCAACACTTGACTCCGCACTGGCATCTCATCACTTTGCATTCTGCTGAACACTGCCGGGAGTGACTGGTTTCAAGTTGCCTTGGCTAAAAGCGGCACATTAGGGCAATACTTTAAAAGCTTTTCTTCTGGGCCTTGGAAAGGAAAAATAGCTCTCCTTTTGTCTTCCCCACAGCAAGCGACCACGCCGAGGATGGCTGGTCCCCCTGGTCTGAATGGACCCATTGTTCTGTGTCCTGTGGAAGAGGCATTCAGCAGCGTGGCCGCTCCTGCGATCGCATCAACAACTACTGCGAGGGCACCTCTGTGCAGACGCGGGACTGCTACCCGCAAGAATGCGACAAGCGCTGTGAGTGACGTACCCAACCTCATTATCTCATTATTCTAAGCTTGCCACAGCACTGCTGCATTTTCTTCCCGTTTCTGACAAGCCCTTTTCATTTTTCTCACTCCAGTCAAACAGGACGGCAGCTGGAGTCACTGGTCGCCTTGGTCCTCGTGCTCAGTCACTTGCGGAGTGGGTGTCATCACCCGCATCCGACTGTGCAACTCTCCTACCCCCCAGATGGGTGGCAAGGAGTGTGCAGGAGAAGGCAGGCAGACAAAGGAGTGCGAGAAGTCGCCATGCCCAAGTATGTTCCACATCAACACAATATGAGCACAATTTGAGAAGCTTTGAGTCGCACATGTGCTGACGTCTCCCGCTTTTGTTTCTCCAGTCAATGGCAACTGGGGACCTTGGTCTCCCTGGAGTACCTGCACTGTTACCTGCGGAGGCGGCATCCAAAATCGCAATCGTCTCTGTAACGACCCCGCGCCTAAATACGGGGGCAAGGAATGCCAAGGTGATGCCAAAGCAACGCAGCTGTGTAATAAGCAGGACTGTCCTATTGGTGAGTGATCCCACACATTATGAAATACATGTGCAACGGCACAAAACTGCTGCTCTTCAGCACAGTTCAATTATGCATTATGTTGTCAATCCACAGATGGCTGTCTGTCAAATCCCTGCTTTGCCGGGACCAGGTGTACCAGCTTCCCTGATGGTTCCTGGAAGTGTGGCAGCTGCCCCGTTGGTTACTCTGGTGATGGAATCAAATGCAAGGACATCGATGAGGTAATGGTCGAAATGTTTGAGCCATATGAATATATGGTGGACATTCAGGCAGGATGAATCTGAAATTCTATTTTTTTCCCTCCCCTGCAGTGTAAGGAAGTTCCTGATGCTTGCTTTGTGTACAACGGGGTCCACCGCTGTGAAAACACAGAGCCCGGGTACAACTGCCTGCCGTGTCCTTCCCGATACGCAGGATCCCAGCCATTTGGCAAGGGGGTGGAGGATGCCACAGCTAAAAAGCAGGCAAGTAAACAATCTCCCTCTACAAACGCTGGCAAAGTAGGTTGCATTATGTACCTGTGATGCCTGCTCATGTCTAGCGGGATGCTGACTATATGTGTCTCCACCAGGTCTGTGAACCACGGAATCCCTGTGTGGACGGGAGCCACGACTGCAACAAGAACGCTCGGTGTATCTACCTGGGCCACTTCTCAGAAACCATGTTCCGCTGCGAGTGCAAACCTGGCTACGCTGGGAATGGACACATTTGCGGGGAGGACACTGACTTGGATGGCTGGCCTAACACTGACCTCGTGTGTGTCGAAAATGCCACCTACCACTGCAACAAGGTACTGAGTGCTGAGAAAAAGCAATACAACAACCGTCCAAACTCAGGCTACCTTCACATGTCTTCACATGCAATACACGTGCATATATAATTAGACTGAAGACCCCTTGTCACATATTTTTCAGGACAACTGTCCTAACCTTCCAAACTCTGGACAAGAAGACTACGACAAGGACGGAATGGGTGATGCTTGTGATAACGATGATGACAACGATAGCATCCCTGATGACAGGGTAAGGCTATTTATATTACCTTCTAAAATCACTACAAATTTAGTTCATACCTAATTCCAGAATTAGTTTTATTTATTACTATTACGTCTATCAGTGAAACCTTATGGTGTCAGTAAAAATCACAGGTACCAGGTGTCATTTAAACTCTGTTCTGTACCCCCCTCTTTAACACTAGGACAACTGCCAGTTCATCTACAACCCCAGGCAGTATGACTACGACCGCGATGACGTTGGCGACCGCTGTGATAACTGCCCCTACAACAGCAACCCTGACCAGGTGGACACAGACAACAACGGGGAGGGTGACGCCTGCGCTGTGGACATTGACGGAGATGGTATATAAAAAAAAAACTAGGCTTTCTGCTACGTAATTCAATATTAGAAATGCGTCTCTGCGTTCATGCCAATAAGAGGATGGGAGGGTAACAAGAAATCCTATTCAACAGGTATTTTGAATGAAAAGGACAACTGCCCCTATGTGTACAACGTTGACCAGAGGGACACTGACCTGGATGGCGTTGGAGACCAGTGTGACAACTGCCCACTTGAGCACAATCCAGACCAGGTGCGTATCCCTTCAGGCTGAAGGTGAAAACATCATTTTGAAAATTAAAAGTGAAGACAGAAGTTCTGATCAACGTACAGATAATACATATATCTGTAACCCAAACTTTGTTAATCAACATTTGCTTGGGGCTAATAGTGATACTGTGCCAATATAAAGTACAATTTATTGCCTTTAGGGATAAATAATTCATTATGGTGTGAAATATTTTAAGGAAAAATATTTGCATAAATTGCATAGATGATTGAGTTCTTGTTAACAAGGTGTGTTGCTCGCTTGTACAATCTTGCATACAATCTTGTGGCCTGCACTTGTTCTGTAGTGTAAGGAAGGGAAGGAATGTGCCCCAGAAGTGTGCTGGGACCCAGTTCAAGAAAAATGAAGAAAATGCACAACCTCCCTCCCTTTTGTACAGTTTATAAAGGCACTAAACTGTACTTTATATTGGTTCATAGTCCTGCCAGGCAACTAGCTGAAAGATTTCTAGCTGTCGGAGCATTGCTTGCATGCCTGTCCAGTAGGTCCTGGCTCGATCCCACATCTAAAGCAGTGAAGAACTGCGCTAAAGCACTGCTGGACTGGGCTCATGTGTCCAAAACATCTGGATTCTGTAGTGCTCAATAGAGTTCAGAAAAAGCCTTAGCCACAAAACTGCTAGATCTTATACTCACTGCAATTAAACGCAATTCATGACTGTCTGCCTGCAGGTTGATTCAGACTCAGATCTTGTTGGAGACAAGTGTGACAGCAACCAGGACATTGATGAAGATGGTCATCAGAACAATTTGGACAACTGCCCATACATCCCCAACTCCAACCAGGCTGATCACGACAAGGACGGCAAGGGAGACGCCTGCGACCACGATGACGACAACGATGGCATTCCAGATGATAAAGACAACTGCAGGCTGGCCTATAATCCAGATCAGCTGGACTCTGATGGTGAGCAAAACTGAATTTGCTGTAGTTGCTGAAAGCTCAAATTGAAAACTTTGTTTTCATCCATATAACATCCACTGGCAAATCATTGTACCTATGGAGCAACTTCCACAATGAGCAACAAAATATGTAAGCCCTTGTTTGCCCTTGAACAGGTGATGGCCGTGGTGATGTCTGCAAGGATGACTTTGACCAAGACAAAGTTCTTGACATCTATGACGTGTGCCCTGAAAATGTTGCTATCAGCGCAACCGACTTCCGCAGATTTCAGATGGTACCACTCGATCCCAAGGGCACATCTCAGATCGATCCCAACTGGGTGGTTCGCCATCAAGGAAAAGAACTGGTGCAGACTGTAAACTGTGACCCTGGAATTGCAGTCGGTATGAACCTTAGAAAGACATGCTTTTGTTGTGTGCTAAAAAATGTGAATGAAATGTTGTTGTCAGTGATGAGTCCATAATTGGTTTCTCCTCTTGTGCTTAAAGGTTACGATGAGTTCAATGCTGTGGACTTCAGCGGCACCTTCTTTATCAACACCGATCGAGATGATGACTACGCAGGGTTTGTGTTCGGCTACCAGTCCAGCGCTCGCTTTTATGTGGTGATGTGGAAGCAGATCACTCAGACCTACTGGTCCAGCACTCCTACCAAAGCTCAAGGATATTCAGGGCTGTCCATCAAGGTTGTCAACTCCACCACTGGCCCTGGTGAACACTTAAGGAATGCTCTGTGGCACACAGGGGACACCCCTGGACAGGTAAGCAGTGTTCAAAAAGTAAATCCTTCCCATAATGTACACCTGAAATGTAATGGGTGAAAACGGCTTTGTTCACATGGCTGTACATCTCTCTTCCTGCTAGGTGCGCACCCTCTGGCACGACCCAAAGAATGTGGGCTGGAAAGACTTCACTGCCTACAGATGGCACCTGACCCACAGGCCAAAGACAGGACATATCAGGTGAGCACTAAGGACAAATGTAGTCAAGTTCCTGTCCAAGTTCCCTCAACCTGCACATCAAAGTATCACGTATCTCATAATGTGGTCCTTCCCATTTCAGAGTTGTCATGTATGAAGGCAAGAAGATCATGGCCGACTCTGGAAGCATCTATGACAAGACGTACGCGGGTGGAAGACTAGGTCTCTTTGTTTTCTCTCAAGAGATGGTGTACTTCTCTGACCTCAAATATGAATGCAGGGGTAAGATGAATATTTTACTGATTGCTTGACAGTATTATATTTTTATTACAAATAAATTATTTGCTCCTGTATTTTGGTATAAAATGTAACACCACTTATTTCCCCCCCCCCCCCCTTCTTTTTGCAGACACATTATTGCACCAGTGAGAGGCTTTCTGAAGAATGTACCTTCCTGTATAGATACAAATTTTCATTTTAACTCCTGGGACCATATCCACAATATTCTTTTCTTCTGCGATACTTACACTGGTGGAATGAGAGCATTTTATCAGCTTCGAAGGTAATTTGACGTTGGGATAGAAACCAGCTGACTGCCAGTTGAAGACTAGACCCCTCCACCAAAGGCAGGTAGAACAGAAGCCGCATTCCTTTGTTCAGCAGAGAGTCCCTCTCTGTAGAGGCTCCTTATCTTTCTCAGCTCCAGGTGGGAAGAGCTTCCCACAGATACTTATGCACTTCTGAATTGCTTCTCTCTTGATGGAGGTCCCATGAAAAGACTGGGTATCAGTAACCTCAGATCTGCTGTGGACTAAATTCTGAAAAGGACAAACTTGTTTTGATGATGAAGAAAGCAATAAGACTAATTTCATACCTTTCTGGTAATGGTCAGAGACCCTTTCGAGATGATTGCTGAGGGGCAAAACTTGGAATGTCTGTTACAATGGAAAAGTGTTTTGACTGTGTGATGGTTGCGCGTTTTCTAAGAAGAGCCAACTCGCCTTATTTTCCAAAAATATCTTATCTTTGTAAAACTTTTGTATAGCTGAAGAACGTGCTCGCTTTTTTCACCCGCCTGTATCGCCTTTCCTGTTATACATCCCCAAAGTGCTCCAGGTATTGGATAAGTCCTTAAGAAAAAGAAAAAAAAAACAACAAAGAGGAACTCTTGGAAAATTGAGCCAAGTGGATTGTTAAAAATGGGCATTAAGAAGCCTAAACCTAGTTTTTTTTGGCCGTTGCTGCTGTAGCAATGTGCCTGGCAGTAGATGGAGCTGATTTAGTTCGGTTGACATAGTTTCCTCAGGGTGTGACACGATTTCCTGAGTAGTGTGTCAAGACAGTGCAGTGATGATAAATGATGGGCCCACAAAAAGCGTTTCTGTCCCAGTCAAAGTTTTAATGTTATCAAATATCAGACTGGAAACCATAAATCCAAGACTGCCTACCTCTGCACAGGGTCCTAGTGGAGTGGCAGGAAAAACAGAACATGTAGCAAACATGCTTAGAGAAGCCACAAGTGGAGGGAAATATTTATAAACAAATGAGATATTTATTGTTTTGTGTTGGTAAGAAGGAGAAATGGGAAGGAAGGCAGGGAGCCAAGTATCACAGCGGGTCTCCTTCCAGCATGTTGGATTGTAAATACACCCGTATTTATTAAGTATTTTCTCATTGGGCAAGACAATGCAGAACTGATGTTCTGAGGTATATCTTTATCCGCCATTTGAGTATTAAAAACAATGAGATTCCCCAAACCCCCCAAAGTAAAACTGGAAGTGGGGGTCTTTCACATTTAGGTCAGTCTGTAGCAGACTGCACTGTTTTCTTTTTTTTTTGTCTTCCACAGTCCAAGATGAAAAGACAAACAGCAAGCACTGCTCTTCCGTGTTCTTCTGCACAGTATGTATGACCTGTGTGCCTGTAAATTTCTTTATATTTTTGAGAAAAAAAAAAGAAAGGACAAAGGAAATGTTGGATGTACAAATATTACCTCATTATTGTTGTATATTTGAACCAGCAAAACATGAGTACTTTTTAGCAGCAGAAACAAATTGGTTAACTTCTCCTTTTAGCGCTACTGTAGTAAAGAAAAAAAGGAAAAAAGAGGAAAAAATTCATGCTGTATATAGTATAAAAATTGTAGCGGAAAAATCCTAAGCAGAAAAAAAGATACTGAATGGGAGATTGTTTTATAAATATGTTGTGCTTTATGTATGTCCAATGCCTTTTTAATGAATAAATTATTAAGTTTGTCTTTGGTATTTTAAGAGGTAATTTCATACATGTAGATATACGCTATTTAAATAATTTATCAGAAGATGCACCCAGAGGTGAAAGTGTTTCTGTTTGTATAAACTGTTTGCACACTGACGTGAGGATGTTTTGTTTTTTTGTTCAATTTTCTTTTTATATAACTAGGAGATGCTTTTCTGTAAACATTTTTTTCTAGTTTTACCATACATAAAATGCTGTTTTTACTCATACCAGTTATTTTGTAACATTCAACAGAGCAATAAACGACAGTCCATAAAATGGAAAACATCTCAAAACGCTGTTCATTTTTTTGGCCTCTGCTTTTCTCGCAAAACCTTGCTTTCGAGTTCCACTAAAACCTTTGGCCTGTTGTACACATGTTAACCCCAAATAACTTGCACACACTGCATATAATCCATTAAGTGAAGATGGGAATTGTGGAAGCACCGACACTTTTTTGCCCATTTACACATTTAACCTCAGGGTGAAGCAGACAGTTATAAAGTTGGAGTGTTGGCTGTCAAGATTCCTGTAATTGCAGACCTGCATGTGGACGGGAACCACAAACAACAAAACACCAAGCTGCAAGGACCCAAACACACACTTGAGAATTTTCCACCTGCACTGCATACACCTATTAAAAATATAACTGAAAAAACTGTCTTACTTCACAGCACGTAGTGAAACATTTTAATTCTGCATTAAATTCCTAAAACCATCAGGCATTTATCACCCAACAAACTCACCACAATGCTTGTTAGCTCCTTCAGCTCCTGTCCATGAAAGTAGTGGCACAGCCCAGTATATCTGTGGCTTTTAACTCATATCTCCCGATTTTCCCTAACTGTCAGCATGATAATGATCACTTAATACAGTAAATAACATAAAACTTCTCAAAAATAAATTTCCAAACAACTTGCCACCCACAGTTTACACCCAACTGGTATATTCTGCTGAGAGTCAATCTTAGTGTCGTTTCTCACTTCTTATTAACTGCACTTGAGTGACCTATTAGACACACCTTTCCTAAGAAGGAATCACTGTGCTGATTTGCACGTGCATGCACACACACACACACACACACACGCACACACGCAGTGCACAAACATTCTGTTCTGGGTTGCACTCGGGAGAGCAGAGCAGGGCTGTTAAGTGCAACAAGATGTTAGACATCCAGGCTGCTGCAGGGAGGGGAACGGGTGAGGAAAACAAAAGTGGATTTTGTAATGTTGCCTCGAGGCACTGCTTTCTGCACACTGTCATAACAGCGTAATTATTTTTTAGACTGAGGGTCAGAAACCCCCATGTGAAAGAGTTACATCTCTCCAGGGGTATGTGTGGAAATTCAGCTCAGCGCGATGGGTGAAATCCTGCACGTTGGGGGACCACAGCGGAAAGGCCGTGGATTTGGGGTGGGAGGAGACTGGGCACCAGGACAGACACGTACCAAACAGAACAACTAGAGTCCAGTGATACGTTTATGAGTTTCGTGACAAGAAATATCACACAATCATATTTTGGAGAAACGAATGCCTCTTTTCAACTCCCTCGTCTTATTTACCCTCCAGTGCGACAGCACAAGGCTGGATTTCACTTGAATCATTTACTCATGCTATTGATTTTCACAGTTTATCTCCACGGGAAATGTAGGTAATATAAAAAGATTGCTGGATGATTGTCCTGAAGGTGAAATACTCACTTGCGTAAGTAGAGATGAAGTTACCAGAGTAAACTTTTATTTACATATTTTTCTCCTGACTCCCTTCTTGGAAATATTCTCTAGCTCACCACTCAATCTCCCCTTCTCGTGTTACAGCGTTTTGAAGAAAGGGCATTTGGTCACAACCGAGCGACAGGCTCACTGACTAACTGTCCTTTTTGTGTGATGAATGTACTGTAAGATGACACAGACAACGTCAACATGGGCTTAGAGAGGGTGACTCAGGTCAATACAGAATAAATTCTCCATTCAGCCAGGTGTCGGCCTAGAAATCCTCCATTTCTGAATATTTACGAGACACAGGAAAATCATTCTGAAGATAAAAGATTTTCCCATCATCACAGCCAACCAACAAATTTAAATTTCCACTTAAAATTCACTTAAAACAGCCCATGCAGGCTAGCATCTCTCTCCAGCATATATCATAATGTTGGTGCGCAATTCCATTAACATAAAATAGTTTTTAAAAATGCTTTAAAAATAGAAGACTGATCCTGACAGAACATTTCAAGTAAGGACTGGAACAAAAGGCATTTTTCCCCCCAGAGTTTGTCCTTTCAGGGCTGCCTCATGGGTGCCAAGCTCACCTGTGGAGGGAGGAATGTGGGGAATTTCTTCCCCACCACTTTCACTGCTGTAATAGGGAGGCTCGTCCCTGGAGTCCTGGACGGACCCTTTGTCCCCCGTCCACTGCGTTGAATGGCCCCTCATTTAGTGCACAAGGTGGCCACAGTAACCCCATCGCTCTGGACCCAATTACCCTTCTCCTGCCAAACCCACTGGGGCAATGCTGTCCATGGGCTCTGCTGGGACGTCTAATGAATCCACATAAAGTGAAAAATTCCCATTAAAAATAATAACAGCAAATTCAGAGCATTTTCAGACCCCTTTCAACCACTCGTTTGTTCCATTTTTGACGAATCTGAATTCGTTTACTTCATAAAAGGAAACACCTGTAGGATCACTCTAAATGGAAAATAGAAGCAACTGCATAGCTTATATTAACTGCAAGTCTGCCCTGTTGAGTAAAAAGTGAGATTTTATTGAGAACAAATGTCATTATATCACATTTGCAGGAAGCCAGCTGCTCAGAAAATACTTGACATTAAAAAATGGAAAAAAGCTGTTAATCCTGGTCCAGCACAAATTTGGCTTGGGACAACTAGAAGGTATTTCTGATTATAAGATTGGTTTTAATGTGTCTTCACTCAGTTCGCTATAACAAATATTTGTACGTTAAATGAAAATTTCTGAAATACCTGAGGGGTAATAGTACTTCAAAGTAACAGGCACAGCATGTGTGCAGCCAGCATAGCGGTTAGACGTGTCACCCTGCATCTAGAAGGTCCTGGGTTTGAGTCCCTACTACTGCTATAACACTTCAGTGTAAATTGCCCAGCAGTTCGAAAGGGAAAGTTATTCTAAAAACGTTATTATTAAACTGTGACTCTGGAGGAAAAAAATTATATAAATAAGCGCCCTGAATTTTGACCCCAAAAAGTGCATTAAAATGGGCTGAGGGTCACCTGGAACTTCCAGTGGTCACTCTTGGGAAGCATCACCTCCTCGCATCGTGTTGCCCAATAGTTCAGAGAGCATGGAGCTGGAGAGCCGTGGGAAGCTTCCTGGGAGAAGGTCAGGGCTGCCAGGGTTGTCAGGGCCATCCTGGGGGGACACGCCTGCCTTGCCGTTCCAATGGCCAGAGCTGTCACTCAGGGCCACCATGCAGTCCTCCAGCAACATCCTGAGCTGCTCCCCCGGCAGTGCGCGTCTTCCAGCCTGAGAACCCCGGGAGAAGTGAGAACACCCATTGTTGCACCGAGTTTAGTCATGCCGGCATGACGCTTTCCCATCTGACCTCATCCTTGCGAGCGTGGGGTGGAATCAACCACACTGCTGGCCCAGTGACCGCACATTACCGAGAGCGGTAGCCAAAAGCAAACCAACTTAACTCTTTCAAAATTATGTTCATTTTGTGCTCAAGATTATTTTGTTGATTGATCGTCTTAAATTCAATCATCTCAAAAGCCATCAATGCAATTTATAGAAAACTTGCCTGAAATGCAGCTCAGCACAAGTTTTCCCCCCTAATGTAATACGCATGGGAACCAGATCTCAGCTCCAGGTTCAGAACAAAAAAATGCTGCTGAAACAAAGGCCCTTGTTTTATTCATCTAAACAAGGCAGGAGGCCATCTGGCCAAAATCTCCATCGAGCCTTCAGCTCACCTTA
Organism: Arapaima gigas; assembly: GCA_900497675.1. Lineage (NCBI taxonomy): Eukaryota > Metazoa > Chordata > Actinopteri > Osteoglossiformes > Osteoglossidae > Arapaima > Arapaima gigas. The sequence goes on along the minus strand of UFQX01000491.1, from coordinate 209,616 downwards.
CTTGATATAATGATTCAGTATATCAATATTATAATAATAACTCTGCAATACTGTTCATTGCTTACATGTTCAGGCCTGACTGATGTTTGGGCTGCAGTGTCACAGGATCAAAGTGTCCCTTCTGAGCCTGTTTACTGTTGTGGCTTTGAAGGGACACACCCTGGTATTCTCACACTATAAATCATCCTGGGTGGAAAAGTCTGCCCTGCGTGAGAGTCCACCTGGTCTCCAGGTGAGTTGACAGGGAGCACAGGGCTGAGAAACACAACTCTGATGGATGACACACAGTTTTCAGACAGACAGAGAGATACATAGATAGATAGATAGATAGATAGATAGATAGATAGATAGATAGATGCAGACCCACTTTTTAATGTTTTCTTTTATACATGTGAAACTCCATTAAAGGAGTTACAATTTTCTCTGTGTTTTGAAAAAAATAGACTGCATTACCCTTTTCCTGAAAAAAGAAGAGGTAAAAAAGTCCATCCCCAGCCCTCTGAACATTGCATAGTATTTTTAAAGCTTTAATGTACTTGCGCATCTTTACTTGAATAGCATTTCTTACGTCTGCACTGTGCCCTGTGAAAAACGAAGTGGAAGTACTGGTAAGTCTGTTCTTGTTTTTTGGCCCACAGCGAGTTTCAGGACCTGACCTGATGCCCCTCTGTCAACAGCCGTAATGAGTCCGTGCACAACAACTGCACGGGCAACTTCACCCACAAATCCACAGTTGCAGTGTCTTTCATCGCTCTCTACTGACTTAAACGCAGTCACTGTCAGAGGTGAAGACGCCAGGTCTTTCATGAGCATGACAGTGATCACTCACATCCACCATCTGAACCAGGGCGGATCTGCCCACCATGTGAAACAGGTTTGTTTCTTTTTTTATTGTGATGTGGAGAGGACCTCAGACTTAATGACACCCCCTACATAGTAAAGAAGGCATCAGAGCACTAAAGCCTGCAGTTACCTCCATGGGAGCTGACACGAGTTGGCACACCCCGCCCTGCTGAGACAGTCCTGACCTCGATCCCAAAGCTTCACTACCCCAAGTTCCTGCTCAGAGAAGTTGGTCGAGCTCTGAAATTCACCAGCAGCCTCTTGCTATGGACTTAACCATGTAATTCGCCCCCTTAAGTCTGCCACCAAACTCTCCCCAGACTTCCATATTTTGCCATTTTAAATCATCCAAAAAGATTCTTAAAAGTCTTGTTTAATGGTCATTACTGTAACAAAGTAAGGGCTTTACATGAATCACCCCTGAGAAAAACAGCAGAGAAATCATTAAATACTGACTCACTGGAATGAGAAGAGAGGCCCTATAAGATGTTTAAAGGAAACTGTCCTGTTTTTTAATTTCCTGGGCTGAACGCCTACCAGCTCCTAGAGGAGATGCTGGAGGAAATGCTGTCTGTTATCTTCCCAGCTCGTCCGCTGCCCAGTCGGGCTCTCCAGCATCCTGTTCCTGCACACGTGGGCGGTTGCGGACCACCACACTCGGGGGGGGGGGCTGGACATTAATCATTCCTAAATCCAACCGCAACCCCAGAGCATAAAGCAGCAGTGTGAGATAGCTTGAAACTATTAAAACCAAGCGGAGTCAAAAGCAAATGAAAAATCTCGATCGACACGCAGCGAACGCTGTGCCAAGCAATCACCGCTTTTGCAAATATAATTTGCCAAATTCAACAAGGACGTCGTTATGAATCATATTGTTTTTAATCAATCAGCGCAAAGTCAACTACATCATAAAACGCTGCCAGCAATTGTTCGGCTTTTTGTCTCTGCTGACTACTGGGGCAGAACCTGACAGAATGAAAAACTGGAGCAATTAAGGACACAGACGACGGGTGAGAACTTTGCAAAGCTGATGACGTTAAAGTGAGTCTTACTTAAAACAATGAAGAGTCTGTAGCCACCGAGTTATTGACTTTAACGCCGCGCCTTCATTAGTCCGCCAAGGAAAGGTTACATTAGAGCCGACGCAAAACTAATCAAAATGCTTGTTAAATTAGTTGGAAAATTGCTGCCGAGATGCGACAACCCATAAACAAACAAAACAGCTTTGTTCAAACACAAACATTTCCCTGGGACAGATAAAGAATTTTAAATGAAAACAAATTGTATTGACAGTAGTGCAAGCTGGCGGCTTTAGGCAGATTCATAGATGTAAGTGTGTGTGTAAAAGATATGCAAGTGGTGGCACATCTGTAAGAACCGGTAATGTTGTGACACTGGCATGGAGATGATCATGTTTCCAGACTTGGGAGACGTGAAGCCAGGCTGATTTCCAAAAGCATTCGTCGCTACAAATGTATGATCTATCGATGAAAAGCTGCACAAGTGTATGGTTTCCAAACCCATAACTGTGACCCAAACAAGAGCCATGAGACAGTGAATAAAGCAACACTACAGGGTTATAAGAGGATTCCTTCACTAACACAGTTTGAACAAGTATTGAAAAAGCAACCAAAGTAGAATAATTGTGAATAACTCAGGCTCAGTATAACGTTGGAGTCCATTTGTATCCAGTACCGGCACATGATGGGGACCAGCGAGGAGCCTGTTGCTACCAGCACTCTTATCTGAATGCAATATTATAGATGTTACTGTACTTTCAAGAAACTTGGTGGATCTCGCCCACAACGTGAAGCAGTGCCATGGTAGCTGCTGAGAAATGTTTCCTTTTTATACACAGTAAATGTGTTTTTCATTTCCTCTAGTTAAAATGTCTGGAAAATTATTACTTGATGATCAAACAACCATATCTCAAGGGATTCCTGTACTGCCTAGCTGTGTATCATTGTATGTTCTGCAGAAAAGCGAATAAATAATGTAGTAAGTCAATAAAAACACATGAATAAACACAAATTTTTGGTTATATGGGAGTTTTGGGCCGTCAGACCGAGACAAGGTCGCATTCAGGGTCACAACCAAAAATTGTGGGAAACACTGCAATAAGCTAATTGACCATAAATGGAAAACGGCCACATATATGCAGGAGAGAATGGAAGAGCAGTGGAACATGGTCAGGAAACTGGAGTGTGAAGAGTGTGAAGACAACGGAAGCCCCAGGATGGAGAGACATGATGAAAAGTCTTTGGATGCAGCTTCCCCTTGTCATACCCAGTCCGTTCCCTGGAGGGCCCTAAGGTGCTCAGCGGTCATCTACCTCAGTAATCTACCATAGCTGCTGAGTTCTGAGAAACACCCCATAGAGAAGGAGCTGGATCACCACTGGGACAAGTAATGAGAATTGCAGCTTCACCGTGTACAATTTTGGGAAAGCTCAGCTGAACGCTAGCCAGGTACTGCAGCATAAATCCACTGTCTCCACTCCTGACAAACACTCGTAACTTTGCACAGCCTGGAAAACAGTAAAACAGAGTAACGTTCTTCATGTGACAGAACCCTGGATATGCTGGTTAAATACATGTAAAAAAAACATGTTTGGCTTGCTCATTCTCTTTTGCACCATTTCTATGTATACCACATGTCAGTGTTTAACCGTCACAGACAACTATCTCGAGAAGGAACAACACATATACAGGTAGACCCCATTTTATGCATTTATTTATTATTGAAAACCTATTTTCCATCATTTCACCTGTATAGGAGCATCCAGTTCGTGGAAGTAATTTGTTTTTTTAACCAGTTAAACTGATGTCTTTATTTGACATGGTTTACTCTTTCCGATCCAGACAATGGAAGTGCTGGTCTCCATCACTACTAAAGCAACCCCCTCTTCCTACACATGTAACTGAGGGACTTCCATCTACAGCCAGGTGGCAAAGCCCTAATGCATCTGACCCTCTAAAAATCTGCCGATGACTCCAAGGGGGAATCTGATTCTCCTCCAAGTTATAAATTTCGAGCAAACAGCAAAACCACTGTGCTGACAGAAGACCTTTCCAAAGTAAATGGAACTGTTTTGTTTCTGAAAGGGGCAACACAGAGGCACAGCAGGCTGCATGAGTGCATCAAAGAGCCTCGAGTGCACAATCTGGCAAAGGATGGAATCCTGCTCAGTCTGAGTGGAGTTTGCATGTTCTCCCCATTTTTTGTTGGGTTCTTCCAGGTGCTTTGGTTTCTTCCTACAGTCTAAAGACATGTTTCAGGTGACTCTCAATGATCTTTCCTGTGTGTGGCTACCTGGCTCACACCCTGAGCTTCAGCAATAGGGTCTGAAATGCCATGACCCTGCATTACACAAGTAGTTTTTGAGAGGGTATTTCAAAAAAGGAGTTTATCTTCTGCATTTTAAATCTGAAATGGTCCCTGGTGGATGATGTTGGTATGAAATGATGCTATTTCACAGTGTGAAGGAAAATTACTGCTGTTGGGACAGCTCAAGGACAGAGAACCTGAAGAATGCAACCCTTATGCATGAGGACCTGTTTAAACATGTAGACAGAAAGGCAGCAAAATGTGGCTCTTTACAGCCCACTTCCAGTCAAACAAGGTCTGCAGCTGCAGCGGCTGGCTAGGTGCACCCACAACACATCCTCAGGGACATACTAAATACTGGAGAGCTGTGTGAAATTCCACAGATCCTGCTCTCAGCCGTCTCCACCGGAATAACAAATGTAACACAGTTGTCTGCTAAATTAGAGGTGATATTTCCAGCTTATGTAAAGCATCATCCATCTCCTTCGCTGTACACCAAATGATTTGAATAGGACATGAGCCCTGCCCCAGATTGCAGTGCCCTTTCGTTGGCTTGTTGTCGTGTGAAAATCAAACGTTTTGCTCTCTGCTGTACTCCTCTGAGAGAGTTGCTGAATGAGGTCTTTATCTGCAGGAGAAAGAGCCAGGGCAGTGAGTGACTGTTGTAGCTGCTGATACACATCTAATGGATGATAAGGCTGGACATCTTCACCTTTCCAACAAGAAAGTTTGTCTCCTTTGAAGGTATGAGAAAGAATAAAAAAACGGGGGACACCAACCAAATACTGGCTCTTCAGAACCACCCAACCAGAATCATGGATTGGCCCTGATGTCTGGAGAAACCATAGCTACCTCTGCTGTCTCACTGCTGCAGGAGAATGTTATGCATAACTTCTTGGTTTAGGTTTTTCCTCTTCTGAAATCCCACAAAAGGATTGCTGAATCAGGACCAAATAACTCCATATAGAGGCAGACTGCATTCAGTCAAAGGGTGAGACGATTCCAACCCACTTCCACCCCGAGAGAGATGTACCGGGAGGTCATGGCAGATGTACCAGGAGGCAGGAGACATGTGCTGGAGGTCTGGCTCTCTGTGGGTTACAGAGAAACGTGACATCCTTCTAATGGACATGTCCCCGAGAGCCACATGTCTTCAGTTTATGTGCAGCATCCCAATGAAGCCAGCAGAGCAGAACAGAGATGTCTTATGGCACACATCCCCAATGCAATGTACTATACCCATGTGTCCAATCTTATTATATAGGGTAAAATAAATTAATTCTTGCAGCTATAAATGACATTACCACCCTTTGTGCATTTTAAACTGCATCGGAATGTGGAACCTGTCATAACAAGTCCCTGCGAATGGTGAAAAACTGTTTGCTAAACAATGTCTAGGCCCTATAAGCAAAAGGATTACAGGCAAAGAGCAGGGGATTGACTAAAGGATAATGCCTCTGCCAGAGAGCCTCCTTGGGCTTCTCGTGGGTGACATAACCAGTTCTCCTTCTGGGGTCTCTGCCACTATTTGGCAAGCTGACCGCGACTCATCGTGGAGAGCTGCACCACACAAAATCTTGTGTTGACAGCTCCTGTGGACATAAGCAGCTCGGAGCAGTGGCTCGATCACGTTTTCTACATGAGTCATCCTCAGGATAGACGGCCACCCCTTTCAAATGTTCAATTTGACTGCAACTCCACTACTCTGTCTCCGGCTACAGAGAGCACATGTCTTCCTGACCATCTGGGACAACATAATGCACAAGGAGCCCAGAGGACAAAGCTTTTCATCAAAGCATTCTAAAGCACCATATGTATAATTCATAAGGCAACATCAGACATTTAAAAGTTAACTTTATTGCTCCCTACACATCATATGACATCTCAGAGCAAGCATATATTTTGAGCATATAGTATTTTTTGGGGTTTTCTGATGACTGTTGCTTTCAGGTGGGCAAGGCAGGCTCACCAGCGGCACTTTCCCCGGGAATTTTTGTTCTCGGCAGTAAACTGATCACAGGCATCCCTTCACACAGGTGGCCTGCTGGGGATTGTGTCCATCATCCCCCTCCTGACTTCTTCTAAGGGCTCAGTGTTTTCCTTTCAGAGGCACACATTTCAGGGCCATTTTAACAGAAATTGCGCTGCTCAGGTTACAAGCTTTACTTACATACCTTGCCTTTTTCCCTCCTGCCCAGGTAACCTGGGGCATATTGCTCCTAATAAAGCCAGGGAATTGTTTTGACATGCTCCGATACAGCTGCGAATCTTGCATGAATTTTGAGCTGGAAGGATCTGCCATGTTCCCCAATAGAGTACGGATGACCAGCTACTAACTGACTAATCGAACACCTCATACTTAGCATCTATGGGCCTATAGTTAAACACATGGGTGCTAATGACAAACACCAAACGGTGTCACTGCTGGCATTTATATAGTGCTGAGGCTCAATCTGATTTTGGGTCGGCCACACGACATGGTACCGTCGCAGTGGGAAGAAAGACACGCCAGCGCAGTGAGCCCATTGTGCAACACAAAGCACAGTAGGAAACCCAATCCCACAAAGCACAGCACTTTGGCTGCAAGGCACAGAAATAGCTCTCCTTCACCGGTGGCCCTGTGACGCCCTGGGCCACCTGCAGCCAACAGCCAGGGAGCCCCCTTCTGGACTTCTCTGGCACTTGATGCACAGACAGGGATTACACCTCCAGTTACAGGGTGTTTGTTAAGGTGTTAATGCAAAACTTAGGTGCCTTAAAAACACTGAAGGGAAATTCCTGAGTGGGAAAATAAAACATTAGAAAGCAACAGCCGGATTTCATATGGTGCAGCTGAAGCTGGATTTCAGGATACTTGCTTTGTTGTTCTCTTTTGACCGAAAAAATGTGTGGTGATGTTACTTTAAAGCACTATCGTGGGATGCAGAGGCAAGCTCTTCTTCTGCTTCTTCTGCCAGCTGATAACCACACTCAAGGAAAAGAGTAAATCCATTGTTCTCGTTGTACACTGGTTGCATCATGGTGGTGCAGGGGGTAGCATTCATGTCTATATTTGTGTATTACATGGCTCTGTTGCGTAAATACGTGAACGATTGCATGGAGATCTCCTTGTATAAACGTGCCAGCTAAATACAGACATCCACTTCCTTGTAAGCGTAATGGGTTCCCGGAAGCTGGCTCGTAAGGTGAAACCTCCTAAGCCGAGAGATGCAATAACAATTACATCATGCGCTTAGAAAATTCCCCAGCACTCAGCTCTTGTTACTCATAAACACAAAATATTAGCCTCATATTTGGCCGTCACTCTTTAAAGAGTATTAAATCATTTTATTCGTATGCACAAAAAAACTGGTAAATCAAACAATCGTATCTCAACGAATTCCTGTACTGCCTACCTGTGCATCTTTGTATGTTGTTCTGGAGAAAAGTGACTGCTAAATAAACATATGCAAATGCAACATTACAAATCTCTGGAGAGGACATGTTCAAGTTGGCATGAGGCAAATAATCTCCATAACTGTAAACAAAAATATTCATTAGGGTGGTTTGGGTGTATAAGGTCCGTTACAGACTTAATGTAGTTCAGGTTTACATCAGGCTTCAGTCATGCTGACCACAACAGCCGAGGTATGGCGGACAAGGAGCCACATGCAAGATGTGCAAATAACGCATAAATCCTTTTAAACGATTAAAATTCATTTGGAAATAAATAGAAAAATAAATATTATGAAAAGAAAATTTTCTTTTGTGTGTACATTAATTTTTACAAAAATTTGAAAGAAAGTTCTAATTTGTGCACAAATGTGTCTGCTCGTACATGGATAAATAGTTTTTCAGTACACTGATTATTTTCCTTATTGTCAGTTTTTTTCCATTTTTTATGTAATATTTTGTTTTCAGTTTTTTTCTTGGTTTAACAATTAATTGATTACTGTTTTTTAGTGTTACACTTCTCATCCTCCATATTCAGAGGTGTACATTGTACAGTAAACCTCCATTATGCTAACAAATTAGCTCCTTGTTTGCTGTAAACAAATTAGATCCACTTGTACATCATGAAATGCACAAAAACAGATCATTTGGATTCCAGCTATATGAAGTAACAAAAATATGAACCTGCAGGTCAAAATCTTATCTTCACTGGAATTTCAGTATTTTTTTTTAACAGATCTTACATGTTTAGACTCGTTGCCATTAAGGTAGACTGTCCCTGGAGAAGAGCCTGTGGGCAGCAGGATGATAATGTCTGTGTATAACATCTCCCAAACACCAGTATCTATCACAGCAGCAGCAGCTCAAGTGAAACAAGAACATCTTTCATGAAATATCTATTCTGGACACCAAAAGGCCGTTGAGATTCAGTAAAGCTCTTATAGAGGCGACCAGTCCGATTGAACAGGTGGTAATACACCTACTGAAGGTGTGAGTATAGTTCTAGCATAACATAAACATAAACCCTTTCACTATATGTCCAAATATTTATGACCCAGAAAAAATGGGAAGCCTACAATTTGACAATGAAAAAAACTAATAAAACTAAATAGAGCTTTTTCACAAAAATCGTCTGTGAATCGTAATTGTTTCCATTACAGATTACTACATTGCAGTTGGACGTGTTTTCATTCCTAAAAAGTAGTCAAATGAGAACAGTGGTGTGAGTTTACAAAACATTAAATGGTCAAAGTGTATGATGATATTCTGACAAAGAAAACAAAAGAAAGCCATTTGTCAAGGGGGTTTCGTGTATGTTACTGTCTAAATTGGCACATGGATAGTCACTAGTATTGCTCACGTAACCACTTGCAATTACTGAAAAACAAGAAATTATAACATAATTCTCTTTAAAAAGTGCCCATGTTAAAAAAAAATGTGCTCCCGGTAAATTTAATCAGGGTGGAAAAAAGTTTCCATCACATGAATAGTGGGACTGGGCCTGTAGTTACCTGGATGCCTGTTGACCAGTAGTCACTAAGCCCACCAACAGGATGGCTGGTAATATGCTGCCGTGGCTGCCAACATCTGGACAGATCAAAGCCAGGATGGTACAATACAGTTCTTCCTTCCATATCCTTGGACATCTACCACCTCTGTTTGTCACCCCATCGCATATCCTCACCAACCTTTTGCCAATTATAAAGGGAAAGGTGTTCCCTTCTTCTTTTAATTTACAAAAACTTGCATGAAGATGTGAGCTCAAGTGGAACAACGTGGTCCATAAGTCTCAGTACTCGAATGCTTAAGATCACAGCTGTGTAAGATCTCCCAACTGCTGAGCAAGCACCAGTTGGGCTGCAGTACAGTGCAGATCTGTTGGTCTCGGCATGTGCATCCTACTGCTGCAGGTTTGGGGCTGTTTTCCTAACAGAAACTCCACAGACTCCGAGGACTGAATTAATCAAGACTCACTGACATACAAATAGCACTTTTGTTCAAATTACAGCAAAAATTCAAGGTGTTGTATAGGTTAGTTACACAACATCACATGTTTTTGCCCTTACCTAACCATACAGGCGACTGTTTCAGTTCTCTCATTTTCTCTTTAAGGTCTCCTTGAATTAAAAAAATGCCAGACCTGATGTCACCCCTATTCAGCCTGTGGGCTTTTTGGTTATCAATTACATAAGAGGCTGAGGATTAACAACCTACAGGTCTACAAAAAGCTGCAATAATTTGAGCCAGAAATGCGTATCCAGGGGTACGTTCCAATACTGCTCCTTATGTAATGCCACAGGATTTAAACCGTCTGCCATGGTCAATCGCGGAGGTCGGTTTCCCTGTCCTGTTTATACAGAGATTGTGCCAAAAGCAGGCCAATCTCAAAGGGTGCAGTGTAACAGTCAGCATCTCACCACCACCACGGAGGGCTGCTGCCGACAGAAGCAGGAGAATGGAGTCGTTATTCCCTTGAAGCCCGACTGTTTTTGTTAGCAGAGCCTTAGGGATGGAAGACATCCACACAGCCAGTCAAGTGTGTTTCTGCATATTTCCTAAAACCAGAAATTTGAAAGCCAAAAGCTAATTATTTACATTCCTCTGAGATCTGTAGGGGCTACTGTTAAGAAAACAGAAATCCGAACAGTAGGCCAGTTATTATGGGTGGCAGCTGAGATTACCTGTGTTGAAGGTCTTTGCAAGCATCATTAGCAGAATAGTTCCCCAGACATCCAGCTTGTAATGGCAACACTGGCAGTAACGTGAAAATCTTGTCCGGGTACCTAAACACTGTAACAAAGTTGAGCTGTATTGAGGCCCAAATGTACCTTTGCAGTTTGACAGACTCTGTCCTTGTCTGAGAGATATATTAGTATGTCCCACCAGGTGAACAAACAAAAAAACCACCTCAAAGCTTCTTTTTATCCTTCCCGAATGTCTACCAACATGTTGCTGTCTACTCAGTTTCTAGGCAACACAACTTATTACAGATATAACTGACCTGATAAACCATGTGGCAAAAACTACAAAGTATGCAGTAAAAGAGCACCGTTTTTCCACTGAAGTGGGTAAAGTCTACAAAAGACACTAAAATGCAGTAATTCCTCGGTATCAAAACTCTCTATATCCAAATGTTTGCTTTAATGGCTCTTGAAAATTAATACCTATATTTTGGAATCCGAATGAATACTTTTGTTACAAAAGTTTGTTTGTTTTTATCCAAAGCTTATTCACAGTAAAAACATCAAAATACTTCCTTATTTGATGCTTTTCTCCAAAATGACTTACAATGATGTAACCATTAAGCAGGGTAATTATTACTGAAGTAGTACAACAGGAGTAGTACAGCAGGAGGTCTTTTTTGAACCTGGGTGCTTTGAGTCCAAAAGCACTAACTTTGACCATTAAGCTACCTGGTTCACCATTACTACAACGCCCCTGAACAGAGAATGTTAAATCCTATAAGTTCTCGTCTGGGTTGCACAGCGTCTGACTTCATTCACAAAGAAAGGATGACTCTGAGAAAAGAGATCTGGATTTGAGCATCACTGATTTATAGTATCAGGTTCGAGATGCTGGCAATCTTGACAGGCTGCTAATGTTGCACAAGTAAAAACTGGTGGAAATTAATCATCAGTATGATGCAAAGCAAAATGAATCAATCCAAATCTGGCGAGGTAGAAAGCATGGAATCCAACCAAGGAATCTCTTTCTAGTGATGTACAGCCGTCTCCCATCTGCCAACATGTTAACACTTTGCGTCGTCACTGTCTGGAGATGAAAAATGCTCTCACAATCTTGAGCAATCCCACAGGGAGTCAGTATATATTAGGGTATCACCTAGCCAGCCTGTAATCAGATGTGACACTGTTGGCTCCTCTCCCCATCTGATACAACCTAGACACAAGGGCACCAGTAGATTGAACAGGGCCTAGAAGACCAATTAATACAGCTTCTTTATCCCTCATTTGAACATCTGGATACAGTGATCACTAAATGCAACAACACAGCAGCCTTCAGCCCTCTTGGCAACACTGACTATGAACACAATAGGCTCTCATGACCCTAATGACTGTATGAAATTCAAGCAAAATTTATGATTTTTACAAAGTTCTACTCCATAAAATGTTCAACAAGTGTGAAATGTGGAAATGTGAGAGCACTGGGGCGAAAAAGGAAAGTCTTAAAAGCACATGATGAGACTGGACTCGATGAGGGCAGCCAAAAAGACTGAAATAAAAAAGACTTTGACTTTGTTTAACGATTAATTTCAGAATTTCATCAAAACGGTTCGGAGCACTAAGGCTTCAGACACAACACCACACACAATGTCAGTACCTCAAAACCCTTAAAAAACGTTACTTTAAAAGCGTATGTATTTATTTCTCTTTGGTAAATAATATCACAATTGTGTGTTTTATGTTCAATCACGTATCTGCTCCACAAACTCGCACTACATTATCTGTCATAATTTCCTTTATATATCCCATCAATTCTATATAATTTTGCACTGTCAAGTACTGTTAGATGTCAGGTATTCTACACAGACCTTTGTGCACAGCAGAAGACATTCAAAAAAACAAATGTCAAACAAGAACACACTCCCTTTCAAAATGGAAATCCCATGCATTGCAACATGTGAACACTGATCAACACGTGATGGAGATCAGTCCTGGGCATAAATGTGGACTTAAAGCCTGGGGAATTGGAAAAGGAGGAGGCCACATGCAGGAAAACGAAAAGGAAAGCAGTGCCACCTTAGTGCTCACCAGACTGTGAGGCTCACTCTGTCTTTGTGAGCTGACAGTGGCGGAGGGACAGTGAGCACAATGGTGGCCAACATCCTTGCAGCTTGGCCTCCCTTAGAGTGTAACACTGCCTTTCATCCAGTCCCAGTTACTTACACTGCAGTTTGGGGTCAAGACTGTGGCTCTGTGCAGGAAGAAAGTGTGCATTTTAAAGCCCATGGACAGTTATGGAAAACGAAGGACTTGCTTGCAACAATCGTATCACATGATCTAATACAGCAAGCAGGCTCTGACACATTGAGCACATTTAGTCATTTTCTTTCTTGTCTACAATGGGGTGAAAGGTTTCTTCCCATGATGGGATTTTGGCCTCCTTCTCCTTGCCTGGGAAGATCGCCACAGTTTGACAGCTGCAGGCAGCATTCAAATCCTTGTTCCTCAAAGGCCTGGCTGGGGTTCTGCAGCCAGGACAACTGATAGCATGGGAAGATAAAGAGACTTGCATTTCCAAAAGTATAACAGGTGGCTGTATGGGATCGTCTAGGGGCATCTGTGATCATATAACACATTTAACATTTTTATCCTATTTGTTTGCCTGCAATGGACTGGCATTCCAATCAGGCTGCACCGTTTAGCGCTGAACATTGTGCGATGGGCTCTGGACCACCCCAACCCAGACAAGCAAGTTAGTTAGTCAGTTAGTTAGTTAGTACACAACTGGATATTTTCACTGAAGGTATGTAGGTCAGCAGTCCCATTTCTGGAAATCAGGCTGACTTTAGAATTTACTCAAACTGTTTCATTCATATAAATAATAAGGAGACCCACTACTGTATTTCTGCAAGAATTAATTCCACTTCTGACTTCAAATGACCATAATGACAAACGGCATCTGGTGAAAATTGCAGAAGCAGCTATTTTAAGCACTTATGCTTGAAATGTTTTCAGGTATACTTTAAAATAAAAAGGGAGGAGGGCAATGCAAGTCTTAGACTTTAATCTTCCCACCGGTGTTGTCAATATGTGCTCATGACTGACAGCACATTCTCAACCTCATTTTCTCAGCCCTGTTTTCAAAGAACAAAATAATCACCACTGCAATTTCTCCCGAGCGGGTTTCCCAATTATTAAGCACGAACACTTGGATTTAATGAACTTGTCATTCATCTCATCATTGAAAGAATTAATTGAGAGATGAATAAGCAGAAATTACGGTGAAAATACCTGGCTTCGTTCTCTTCACAATGCATCATTTTTGTAAAGATGGCCAGACAGATATGCTCCATGGCCTGTTTTCACCGAATTACAAGCTGGAAACCATCAGCCAGCTGTGACATCCCATGAGAAAGGAACACCAAAGTGTTGGATCATGAGTAAAAACTGTAAGAAGCACAGTCTGTCCTTTGTCAAAATTTCACTGACAAAAGAAAAAGAAAATAAAGACTTTAAAGTGCTGTCAAATCAGTAAGAACTTCTATCAATATTTTACTTTAAATCAGCAGTCACCCCAGGAGGATGGCACATTCTAGAACTCATACGTATACTTTCATGAAGAATTCTGGACAAGGGGTACAAGTATGGGGCTTCCTCCTGGACAGGCAGGCAGTGGTTTTCTGCAGCATGGCGGAAAGTTTTGATCAAAATGCGCAGAATGGCGTATCTATATGCAGAAAGTGTTCGGCAGTTCAGCTGCACAGCCATCCACTGCATGGCGGACATATGTGCAAAGTGGGCCATTAAGGAGGCAGACTGTGGTAACTGGAACATTAGCCACTTCAAAGGATTAGGAACATTTCTAACACCTGAGCACACAGAGTCAGTTGGAGCTGCTCAGAGGTCAAAATCATCTCTGGACCCCAGGGATGATGAAAGAAGTAATGTAATATCAAAGATACCACAACCAGATTGAAAATGAACTATTTACCTCACTGTTGGATTCAACAAGCATACTAGTTCATTGCTGCTATTCATCTACAAAGCTTCTGCACTCAACAGCCCAGCTGTACGTTTCAAGAATGTACTTAAGATGAATATATTTCCAGTTATATAAACTGGTTAAAAAGCTGCTTTAGACAGATACACTGAACACATTTTGAGAGAAGCCTGACTCGAAAGAGAGAAATGAGGATTAAGAATTGATGGACATCAGTGATCTTTAGTATGCCCAGCATACCATTCTAATCCTATTAAAAAGTCAAAGCTGAGATCAAAAAAGTGGAACATGATTAAAACTTAAGAAAACAGGTCATGATAACTGGAAGAGCAGTGGATCAACGATCAACAGTAATGGAGCTAACAGCCAAAGGACACCCTGAGGACTAGACGTTGGGAGAGGTGCAACGGAACATCTGAAAAATATCGTGAAATGATGATGGACCCACAAGAAGAAAGATTAGTATTGTTAAAATAACAATATTTTGTATAGAGCAATCAGGACATAAACGCTGGACATGAGAAACAGTATAAGGAAAAATACAGAATCTTTTGAACTGTGGTGCTGGCAGAGACTTCAGGACTCCATGGACAGCCAGGAAAAGAAACAAATGGATTTTGGAGCAAAACAAAGCAGAAGTCTCTTTGCAAGCATAAATGATGACGCTGAAGTTATTGTACTTCATCAGAAGACTCAGTTCTCGTGAACACGTGGATGGCAATGTTTGGTTTTGTTAAGAAACAAAATTAACGTGAAAATAATTTAAAAATCACCATATGATAATAGAATAGTAAAATTTCCTACGTTTACTCATTTTCTCATCCTTTTCAAGTTTTGTGGCTTTCTGCAGGTAGGCAGACCAGGTCAAAGAGCAGCAGCTCAGATAAGCCCCAAATTGGGCACCTGTTATTGCAACCTGGTTCTTCTGTCTCCTTTACTTTTGAGCCTGATACTTATATGCTTATTTATTCATGTATGGAAAAAGTCCAGATCCCCCTTTCTCCTGCCTTCAGTCAGGAGCCAGGGTAAATTGAGATAATCTTGAGTAAATTAAATTCGTAAGTGAAGCTATAGTACCCCAAGGGCCCCAGAGTAGAATAGAGCTCACCCTTCTCCTGGGGTTCTTAACGGGAAACACTATGACCTTGTGCCCCAACTGCCACACCGTTCCAGAAGCGATCAAGCAGTAAATCTCAAATTACATTAGTGTTCCAAATGAAGGTCTGCCTTCAAAGGTCCAAAGCATGAAACAGATTGGAGTCAAGTCAATTTTTTATTAAAAATCAAGAGCATAAAATGATTCAAGACATTCTATTGTTCTACGATTTTTCTTTCTATGAAGCAAACGTTTTGCATCCAAAATGTACAATCTTTACCTTAATTGTCTAATAACCATTCAGACTCTAAAAAATATGAATGCAGACCAGCAGCAAGTTGGAGTTGCAGACTGAAGATAATGGTTGAGAAACCATGCCCAGCTCACTCCCATTGTGTTCCACATGAGGAATCTAAATGAGGGTTTGTTTGCAGGAGGCCTTGACTGAGCTCAGTCCCAGGAATAAAAAGGACATTAGGCACACTGACTGCCACTGGGATGGTGCTTTTCCAAAATCTGATACAGCCTTTCTTCCACTCAAGGTCGACCAAAGGCGCGTAGAGCAGGCTGCAGGAGCTCATTTACGTGAGTAAACAAAACCACATTTCTACTTCCAAATGACTACCAAGTGAGCAAAACTGGAAAATGTCAGCATAGTTAAGATTCATTAAGCTTATTTTTTTGTCCCAATTAGCATCTCCAGAGAAGGCTCCATTCAGAGGTATTGCAGCTTGTGAGACATTCCTGATGACCGGACTGAGGAGGGTCTGATCTGGAGTAACCAGACAGCATGGCCTTGTCCTGCAATGTTAATTAGCAGGGATCTCCCCAGATGGGCTGCAGACGAAGCTTTTAATCTATGTTGTCCTCAACTGCCCTGTCCCAGGGGACCAAATAAGTCAGAAGACTGGAAAAGCCAAAGGCTCCATGCGAAAAAAAAGACCTTTGGATGTTTCTCGGTCTTGGTTTTTATATTTTGGTGGAAAGTTCTTTACTGCACCGCAAGCAGAGGGGTTATACAAGCGGCACCCTCAGCTGTGGGGGCATTAGGGGTCTGCCTTTCTTTCATGTGGAGAAGTGTTACTTTTACAGCTCCTTGTTGGGGGGGGGGGGGAAATGAGGCCAAGGAATCCCCCATAGCTCAAAATTCAGCCGATCACAAGTCCTGTCAGAGATGCCCTTAGAGAGAGGCCCTGATGCTGCCAACATGGGCAATTATATCCACCCCAGTCACAGAAATTAGCATGCAAATTGGTCTGAAAGGAGAAGCAGAATGCACCCGGGGTCTGGCGACCTCGTAACCAGGCTGCAGAGAGACCGCCGTTAAGCAGGCACAAGTCAGTCGGATTAAGAGTGGCTGGGCGCAGTCTGTTTGCACTGTCCAGTGTCTGAGACCCATTTAAAGTCAAATGAGGTTGTGGAACAGGGCTATGTGAACCAGCCATCTTGACCTTCCTTGGACAGGGCCCTCACCAGAAGAGCAGGAATGATGCATGGCATAAGTGAACGATTTAGCACAGGCCAGCTTGTAATTCACATCTTTTCCCAGTATCAACGATGCTTGTGTGATGAATGAATAAAGTCCACTTGCGTGCCAGTAAGCAAAGGCAAAGCACAGATCACAGTCCACCACTAGATGCCACCAGGGCATAATGCCATTACCAGCATATTTACTGCAGCAATAAGGAATTTGAGGCACATTCATCCTACAGAGGTGTTAAAGATAAACCCCCAATTACATAATGGAACTGCACGGGTTTTCTCTGCTTCGTTGACCGTCATTATGCTCTAAACACCGCGTCCCTTCAGTAAGAAAAACCCTGCATCAATTACTGACACGGTCAAATCTGCCACTCAGCAAACAGGAGGTCTGCTGTTTACAACCGAGTTTGTACCATTTCCTGCAATTACCTCTCTCCACATGTGGATTAACCATAAATCTTCCATCAGACAGTGGATAATGGTAAAAACCCCTTTTCCCTTTCAAGCAGGTCCGAATCTAAACATGACTCCCAGTATCGTGAGATTAGGTAATGAAGGACTACAAAGAGGAAGTTTAATTATGATAAAATGGGAAAAAGCAATAAACCTGACAAATGGTTATGGGTCAGTAATGAAAGTACTCCTGGACTAATGTGTAGCTCTTTGCAATTTATTTCAAATCAGTGTGCACTTTATATATACTACTAAATGGTTGAGTGTTTCACATTAGCACCCCAAAAAAAATTTTATACAGCAATGAGCTCCAAATTAGTACCAGGGATTGTGTGCTGCAGTTTGTTTTATTCCCTTTTTAAGTGACAGATTAACTTTCTGCATTCAGCTCACTTTAAACTTATGTAAGACTTATTTCCATCACCAATGAAAATGTATGATTTAATGTGGTTGTCGTGCTTGAATAATGTGCAGCTTGGTTTGACATGGCTACTAGTGTGGAAAGCACAGCAGTGACCACGTTTAAATTGAGGCAAGTTTTATCACAGCACTGCGATGGAAAATACTTGATGAAATAAAAAATAAGTACGAGTTGAAAAAAACAGGTAATGGATTCATCTTGTATTACTGGGCAGTAATTTGAATATTATTATTATTATTATCATTATCTTATATTTGGCTGTCCAAAGCAGTTTGCAATGCTAGATACATTACATTGCTTATAGTTATCCACCCATCAACAGAACCGTACAAATTAGAGCACCCTCACACACAGGGCAGAGTTACCAGACTTTAGGAGGAAAGTAACACAAACACAGAGAATGGACAACAAGCAAACAAAGAATGAGCTCAAACTAACCCCAAATCCAAGCACACAGTCTAGCTCTACTTGCTGGGCCACATCATTTTGTATATCAACTTTCCAATCATCACGCTACACATTTTGCTTAGAAAATCTACTTTTGTCTTTATTTGTCAGTCTCTCAAAATGAACTTTGAAAAGAAGGCGAGGGTATTTTGGGGGTGGGAACACCTTTGAATGAAGAGGATTTGAAGTGAAGGTGTCATGGTCCAGGGATGGCAATGAGGCAAGTCGGTATGTGAGGAATCTCAGTCCACTGTTAAGCTTTTTTGCTTGGTGGTTAGGGTCCAGCCCTCTTGAGCTGGTCCCTAAGGCTTGGTGACGGTGACTGTGCATGAATGAGCCCAGCTTGGGACTGTGGGAGCAAGGCTGAGGGGGTGCTGACACACTGCCACCGCACCGGTGAATAGCTCCCCACAGGCACCAGCAAATACCATCAGGATTCAACGTGTGAGGCTTTGTCGAATAGAAAAAGGGTCACAATAGCTTGGACATATGTGCCACAGCAAGTGCCAATAACCCATTACTGAGACAGTGTGTCCACATTTAGATCCTTGGGAAAACTGAAATTCCAGCTGGGTAATCAAAAGACCTGATCTTATTAGCACTATTGTTTGTTCTTTATACACAAAAATAAAATTAACTACTTTATTTTAATCTCCTACTTGCAGCTTGTAGGATAGCCCCACATCAAAAGAGTATTTGGAAGAGATGTGCATCCTCCTGGGATGGCAGGACTGAACAGCAGACATCTGGGGCCTACCTCAGCCAGGCATGGTATCCAGATGTTTGATGAAAGACGTGAGAGTAGGCAGTGGGGGGATATGCCACATCGAAACCCTCCCTCCACCACACAGTCATGACAGCTTAACCAGGAATCTCCTGGTGAAATCCACCCTTTCCCACAACTGGACTCCGACTATTCCCACCATTTGGTTGCACCAAAGGGCCTTCCCGCCAGAGGGAAACGCAGGCCATGATGCTCCCTGACTGCCACTCCACACTCACACCCATATCGGCAAGCACCAGTACCAGTTCAGAAACCAGCACAGCCAGGTTTCCGTTTTCCCTTTTCTCCTGCCAAAGCACTGAGGACCAATCATTCACTGCAATATAGCATCTTCATGTTCCCTCACCATTCCAGGGCCAAGTTTCACAGAGAAGCAGTAATGTAGAGCAGCAGGTCCACATCATTGCCTGTATGCTATACCAGGCTTCCTCTCTTCCACACATCACAGACCAGCAATGGCGACTACAAGTTTCATTCAACTGCAGCTTTAGGTCAGGTTTGAGTTCAAGTAAAGGTCTCTGTGTTGACAATGACTCACCTCGACTTTACCTTTGGGGCAGGACCAAAACAACAAACAGATGTATCAATCAGAACTTTGGCATTATTCTCTGTTTATCCTGAGCCGTACAATTCAAATTCAGGCAAAGATTTAAGGAAAACCAATACATTTCCACTCTTCCATCAATTTTAAAACTTGTATGTCTTATTCTTTGTAGCAACTTCTCATAGACGTTTGATGGGGTGAATCAAAACAGATATTACGTCTTCAGTGTGGACATTTTACATAAAGTCCGTCATGAAATAAATGTTTAATCATACAAGTCGGATGTATTGTAATGAAGAGGAAAAACAATTTACATAATTCAAAATTTTGCAATTACCCTCATCACGAAAATTCAGATTCACAACAGGCATTTTTGCATTTTACTTTGTTTAGTTTTGACCTACTGTATTATAACCAAACATTGCCGGAACAATGAAAAGAGTATGAAGAAGGGTTGTGACAAGAAGACTGGTGGAGATCATAAAAGGCTATAAGGCTGGAACAGAAGCTGAATATTATAAATCACCTTCAAAGAAATGAAAAAAAACAAAGTCAGTAGTTACTTATTCTTTCATAGTATTTTCAAGTGGTTTATCGTTTATTTGTAATGGATTGTGTTCTGTAGGTTTTGCATTACCTCGTAATTAAATTTTGATTTTGCTATGAGTTCTGAGTAGATTGCGGTTACAGTATCTTTTGTGCTTGTTGTGAGAATTAACAAAAAAAAATTGTTGACTGCAGATGCTAACTTTAAAATAACTTGCACAATAAAATTTATATCCTAATGCTGTGGTAAAACTGTTACAATCTTAGCATAAAAAACATTTTTTTGCAAATTTACAGACAGTGACTCCAGGAATGAGCAAAGTATTGTAAATTATATCATAAAATCCCAAAATGCTGCTGCTAACAATATTTTGGTGAACCTCTACAAACTAAAGGAACAGATGAGATCTTGCTCTGATTTTTTGACCACAAGAGAAGTTTTATGTTTTAAGTAAAATGGAGCAACAAATTGATTATGTATATCCCCTGTTGACCTCCTCTTATTCAGTACTAACTGTTTGAATGGAATTTAGCATTATAACATTCAATGGATTCTAAAAAGAGTGCTCTGGGACAATGGTACAGCTGCATGCTCACATAAAAACAAACAGAGAAAGGAAAGACAGCCTGTCCATTTTTATGGATGTGTTGGGCTGGATAGTTGGACTTCTCTCACTGAAAGAGGAGGCCATTGTGAAAACATGGGTATAAGTAGGTGGCGATGAAGCAGGTATTTCTTTGGGCTCATTGTGCACGCTCTGCGAGGGAATGCCCTGCGAACAATGACACGGCAGAATCTCGGAATCCAGATCCGCTGCTTTCTTACCGCATGCTAAATTAAAGTCACAAATGTCAGTGGACGTGGAAAACAAATCCATCATCCTTTGTCTCCACATGACGTTCCTGCGCACAGCACTTAGCGACGGGGGCTTTGGGAAGAGCAGCGGCTGTGAGTCGCCATTGTCATGGGGGGCTCGCATGGCCAGAAAGCGCTGAATGGTTGCCAGGGGACACCAGGGCGGAGGAATCCAAGGAGGAATCGGGCCTGGCTTTTAACTGCTGCGGAGGATGACTGCACAAAAGTAAGGACTTGCAAACCAAACTGTGGGAGCTGCTCGGCCATACAACAGGCCTAATTTTTACTATTCTGCCCCAATAAAAAATGCCGTTCAAATCAAAGCTGTTGATTTTTTTTTACAATGAGAGCATTATTCTGCTGCAGAATATTATTCTGCCCAGAATGTAACGCCCCACTGTCCCATTCAATTCAACAAGTTTGCTGAAACCCAACAAAGTCAAGCTGCAGTTTGTTTTTGTGAAATACAGTGCTGCATTTTTATTACTACTGTAGTACTTAGCTGATAGCATTCTCCAAGGTGATTTATAATGCTAGAAGCACTGCACTAAACTCCCAACAATTACTGATCCATTCAGACAGATATACACACAATAGGTAATTTAGAATCACCATTCCATTGGAAATACAGACCTTTGGACTGTGGAAGGAAACCAGACCACCGAAAAGTCACCAAAACAGAGAGAACATGCAAAATCTTTACAGAATGAGCTGGGTTTAAACCCAAATCACAGGAAATAGCCCAGATGCTTTTAGGGAACAGCACAATTGGACATCGAGGTATTTCCAAAAAAAGTTATGAAAACTGGCCAAAAACTGAATGTTATAAAATGTTAAAATTTCTAGAAAAGCATGAAATTATGTTAAGTTAGATGCAGACACTCTTGAGATCAAGTGTAGCGTAAGTGGGCATCTCTTATTAGAGAACTGGGATGGGATGGGATGGCATGAGACACAGGGGCTGGTGAAGTGTTTGCCTTTTTACAGTACACTGCAGACAATTGACAAACGGGCGTACTGAGGGCCCTCAGCCAGGGACATAATCCAGGGATAAAATATGCCTTTTTTTCAGACTACCAGTGTGAGCAGCTGTTGTATTCTGTTTAATGTTTGGTCACACTTTCATAGTCCAAATTTCGTACATTTCACATGACAACTGTGGGCTGAAATTAACTAGTGTTCTGTGCTTTTAGATACACTGGTCATTGTTTGCAATTCCAACACACAAAGGCATCATTACAAATATGGCTGCAAATATAGATATAATATTTTTGTCTTTTACAGTAAAGTCATTCCTTTGCAGTATCAAACCCATTTAAGCACAATGTTTAGCAAGAAACAGATCACACAAATAAGGGAGAGGAAAGCTGAAGGAAATTCAGACCCATGTGGAAAGACAGAAACAAGAGACCTGAAAGCACACAAATACACATGTAACATGTGTGTCCAGCCCTGGCCAACTTACACTTTAGAGCCAAAGAGGAAAACCTTAACCTTGTGCAGTCACTTCAGGCTCACCGTGCCAACCAGGTTTTGGTCCCGGCCCAGACGCTCCAGCTGGTCCTCAATTTCCCGCAGACGGGCCTCCTGCCCCCGAATCTCCCATGTGTCCTGGAGGACCTTCTCTCCTGGCAACCCGGTCCTTCCACTGCTGCATCCAACCCCTGGGCCCTGACACAAAGCAGACTGTGTTGATTCTCATGGGTGTCACACTGCAGATCACATGCAGGTGTGCGGTGATTTACTGAGCATCACTGGCCGATAAGGAAGCCACTTAATGCTGTTCAGCTCTCAGGAAAAAAACATTGTCCTAAAATGTACCAAATCTATCGGTTTCTTGTACTGTATCTGGACAAATGAGAAGTTCACCACAACCAAAAGTCAGCTAAAAAAACAGCAAACTTGAACTGTAGGAATTATACCGAAGAAAACAGCAGTTTTCATGAAAATACTGTTTACTTTTTCAGCGCGTTAGACAACCGTCTTCATTCCTCAGAGGAATTCAAATTGGTTCCAATATTTATAGCATCTCTGCACAACTGAGGAACGTGTTTAGGCTTCCAAAACAAATGAAGAAATCAGGTCATTGGGGAAAAAAGTGCTGTGCATCTTAAGTACTGCCTGTTGCTGAGACATGGACGGCTGGAGGCGGTATTAATTATGGCATCATGAAAAACTGCTAAAATAAAAGAGAAAATAAGTGGGCAGCTTCTTGTGTGCGGGCGTGAATCCAGGCTCCCGTCACCACCATTTATCTCCAGAATCCAAACATGCTCCCTGCTGGGGACACATCTCACAGCAAATTTTTTGTAGGTCAAAGAGTGTAATGTGAACAAGTCCTTAACACAACAGGTCAGAGTACTGGCTAAAGACGGGGTGGAAAAAATGACATGTTGCTCAATAAGGATTCAAAATAACTAAGTGATAACGCATATCTTCCTAACAGCACTTACATGTTACACCTTCAGAATGTGACAGTACGGATGTAAGTTGTTGATAATAGAAGTAGTTTAGTGAATTCAGAAATTTTGTGTTGACTTAGAGCAGTAAAAGAGCAATGGTCATAGACTTGGAAGCCACAGTCAGAGGTAGAGTCCCTGCTTTCTGCACTCCTGAATAAAGTATATTAATCAACATTCCATCCCTCTTTCCATTATCCTTAACCACTTGTCCTGGTCAGTCTTGAACCAGTCCACCACTACCCTGGAGTCACTGTGTG
This sequence comes from Arapaima gigas, assembly GCA_900497675.1. Taxonomy (NCBI): domain Eukaryota; kingdom Metazoa; phylum Chordata; class Actinopteri; order Osteoglossiformes; family Osteoglossidae; genus Arapaima; species Arapaima gigas. The sequence continues at coordinate 185,985 of UFQX01000491.1, read as the reverse complement.
CGAGGCTAGGAAACCATACCGTGGATGCGATGCCAATCCATCACAGCAGCTGTGCAAAAGGGTAAATCTCTTGTAGAGAGGTACCAGAGAAATAACACCTAGAATAAAATAACAGCCTTCCCACAAACTGCTCTCTTATAATAACTGGCTTTCTAATAGTGTGTAAAAAAGATAAAGAACACAAATGATGCAAAAGACATTGCTATTCCAATGAAATTCAGATAATTTCCAACTTTTTTGTTGCTACAATGGAAATAAGATGTAATACTGCTAAAGAATTTCATATGTGACGCATGTTTGGCCGGTCAGTGCTAATGGCTGGCACCTAGCAAAGGGTCACCGGCTCAGTAGTATCTGCATACATCCGAAATGTCTTGAATTGCAGATTTGCTGACAGTAAGAGTAAGAATGTGATTTCCATGTTAACATGACAGTGAAAGTGGATTTCTGCCAATATAAGACAAGATATACAGGTTGCTGCAGCACTAGACAGACTGTAACCAGTACACAGGAGAATACTGTGTGCATTGCAGTTGAGAAAACAAAATATTCAGTTACTGGTGCTTCTTTCCAAAAATGAGAAAAAATGAGATCCCATCACCAGAAGATAGTGTTGCATACCCATATTTAAAATACTGTACACTCAAGAGCGCTCAGTGTGACTTTCAAGGAGTGCTGGTTAAAGAAGCGTTAGTAAGAAACAGTTCAAAAACTTCCATCTATATTGTTGCGCTTGAGTGGAATACTCTCTGAAATAACCCTAACCCTAACCCTAAGCAAAAACAAACCATAAACCTCATTTTAGGACCACTAAGTACAGAGTGCAAAAAGAACAAAAAAAGTCACTCCTGGATACAAAATGTTAGTTAATTAGATTTTTTTGGTTTATGGAAGAATTTCGTGTAAGTTTGCTTTCAGCTGCTAACTTCCCCTCCAAAAAAAGAAAAAAGACCAACATTAATGCTAGATGTCATTTTGCAGGCAGTTTATTTTTAAAATAATTGAATATTTCTTATTTTGTGTCAAGAGGTTTGCAGCTTCCATCTGTGATTACTCTAGGCTAGGGAGGCTGACTTAGAGAGCACTTTTTACCCAAAATAGCCCCTTCAAGCCAGGGGATATCCTGCACTCACATTATTTCATGTAATTTAGCTGATCACTATTCTTATCCTTTGCTATGAAGTTGAGGTAAACAGTCTCATTTCTCAATGCACAGTACACACTTATCTGACCACAATTACAGTCTAGGCTCAAAGCATTCAAAATAGACATGTTTGTCTGGTAGGAGGATCCATCAGCATAATACAGATTTGACATAATCTGGGAAATTTCACTCACTTTTTCCTTTTTATTTACAACCATTTTGTACATTTAAACTCATTTGCTGTTTCTTTCTCTTGGTGACCTTCTGCACAAATTCCAGAAGTTGTCTGCCCAGAGGTACAGTTACCTCCTGTAGCGCTGTTTCCACATATTTTTATTTTAGCCCTTTAAGTAATTTATTATGGAATCTGCACTTGTTGTCCATATAATATACAGTTTTGTGTTCATTCACAAGTATTAAATGTATCACTAATCTATTTTGTGTTGTGACTTGGCAACCAGCAGGGTTTTTAAAATTAGCAAAGCCTAGACTGACAGAGGTCCAGACAGAGGAAGTGTATTTACTTTTTACTACATGAATCAAAACAATTTAGAACCACGTTTAGACAGAGAAAACAGTGGCCTGCATTCTTTTTAGATTAATACTTTTAATCAGCTCACAAAATACTGTGTCATAATTGATTTAAGACAAGCCGACCAAAGCATGTCCCACTGGATTAAACCGCATTATCCAACATGTGGTTGTTTTTCTAAAGAGCTCATTGTGAAAGTGTTACGCAATCTGTGACACTGCACAGATATCCATCATTGCTAGTCCACTATCCAGTTTGTGTTAAGCATTTGTTTAGGAGGTAAAGTAGTGTTGTTCCATGACCTTAATAAGCGCCAGCTAATCTTATTCACAGCTGGTTGTCTTCTGGTTGGGCCTTCCACTGCATGTCCGATTCTGGTTAGCTGCTGCATGTAGCAGGTGAAACCCAATAGCAGGTCAGCTAAATTGCAACCAACAGCATGCTAAGAGTCCATGTCCACTTCAGGTTAATAAATTTGTCACATCCTAGTAATGACCCCCCCCCCCCCCCCCCCCCCCCCCCCGGGGGAGGGGGGGGGGGGGGGGGGGCGAGAGAAAACGGAATAAANTTTAAAGACCCCCCCCCCCCCCCCCCCGGACCTACACAGCAACACTCACATTAGTCATATGAAGCTGAAATGTAAGTATACTAAGACCAGAAGAGATGAGAGACCCAGAGGAATCTCATCTATGCCTTTTTTAATAAATCTAATGTCAAAACAAATTATATGATAATATGTAAAGAAGCTTAAAAGGGGGGGAGGAGGCTGGCATAACTGACATTCTTTACAACCTCAGGCCAGTACTGGCCTTTTTTACAAACCCCATTTCCAGAAAAGTTTGGACATTTTGTAAAATGCAATAAAAACAAGAATCTGTGATTTGTTAATTCTCTTGAACCTTTATTTAACTGACAAAAGTACAAAGAAAAGATTTTCGATTTTTTTACTGACCAACTTAATTGTATTTTGTAAATATAAACAAATTTAGAATTTGATGCATGTAACACACTCAAAAAAAGTTGGAACAGAGGCATGTTTACCACTGTGTTACATCACCTTTCCTTTTTCCTTTCCTTTCCTTTTTACATAACCTTTCCATGTCATTCTGGAAAGGCCACATCAGCTGTTGTATCACGATGGATTTTCACATCAACTCAACTCTTTTGAAATTCTTGTTTCTTTAAAGCACCTTCTGCTGATAGATGTTTTTGTTTATCTTATCAACTCAAGATGTTCAAACAAGCAGACAGTTCCGCAGGATAAAGTCAGGCAATTGTCACAGAAATATAAATGATTGGTGATAGTTTTGTAATTGCTACATCACTCATTGGACATTGATTTTTTTTTCCCCACTAAAATCCTAAAGGACACAGTCTGTCCAGAATATTTCAGTATAAACATCTTGAGACATCCTGGCCATCAAGATACTAGTTTTACTTCCATGTACTCAGGAGGCAGCAAACCCATATTTCAATAGTGTGCAAGTTCAAATAAATAACTGCAGTGGTTCCAGGTACCTTCCAGAAACATGGGCCGAGTGTCGTAACTCACACAGTAGAAGAGGACAAAGTAGGGTAGAAACATAGCGCACACACTGAGCTGGATGGTAAATATGAGAAGAAGCCCAGTTGGCCTGAGAACTTAGTGGAGCACTTCATGTACTGCCAGATCTCAGTAGGCCACTATGGAAAGCAGGTCTCTGAGGGGCACTTATGTATATTCTCTCATAATTTGGAGCCACTGTCTTGTCCTGTGCTGCAATCTTGAGATCTGCACCCGCTGTTAAAGATACCAAGGCAAATATCTCATAAAGGCAAAATCCTGAGTGCCATTAATATTGTCAAGTGCAAGCTGATGACTCAGATACAGCCTTTCTCCAGGTGGGAAATAGACTGTTCTTCTATAAAGAATGATGACTGATTAGAGCAAGTGGCATATAGTTAGACATACTCTAGAAGTACTCATTCACCCTCCAGTCATAATACATAACCAAAGTAGATACAGGTTCATGCTGAACCACTTAATACTTAAAGCATTTAACCATGGTCAGAAGCCTAACTAATCTAGAATTCTTGTTGGAGCTTACAGTGCCTTGGGAAAGACGGATGGAAAAAGCTTAAGAAAGGAGAAAGATGAGGAACCGGTGGAGCCGTGCTACTCAAAACGGCAGGGCCTACAGTATTTTTGGTATCACTTGCAGTCAGTTAGAGGAGGAAAGCTATGAATGCTGCTACTGAGGTTGTGGGGAAGGTATCTAGATGGTTATGAATCAGGAAAGGTGAGCCCTGGGTACAAGGTAATGCTACCTGAATTCAGACCGGTGCCTCATTAACCCTGGTTGGGTCTCTTGGATAAGGTGTCTGATGCTGAAAGATCCAGAACTCCCAGTGAATCCAAGGTTACATCATTGATGTGTCCAGGGTTAATAAAAAAATATTATGTGTCATGGCGGAATTAAAGAATTACAGTTTAAACAACAGCAGTTTAACAAAATGTTAATGCTGGCTTAAAATGTCAATCCACAGATTGTTGTTTGTTGATTCCTTACCAGTAGATTCTCTCTTGCAGTATTATTGACCATATGCACCTATAATCAAATGAATGCCGGTCAAGGGCCATAAACACCATGCAAACCTCACAGTTGTTGACAAAACGTATAATCCGCAGAATAAATGTCAGATACTGATGAACTCTGCAGCCAAAATTACTGGGACACTGGTTGTGTAACCTGTTGTTTCCTATATAAAAAATCCAGCAACAACATTTGCAATATATTCAATTATATAAATGCAATTCCAAACCATCAACCTATCTATTACAATAATGCAATGAGCTTAGTTGATATAAAACAATCAAACAATTTCTCTGACTGAGAAACGGTCTCTAAAAGTACTGGTGGGAGTAAACAGGATTAGATGACTAGTGAGTAAGGTTTGCATTAAAATTACATAAAAACCCACCGTAAAGAAAGAAAGGAGCAAGAACATTAATAAAAAGGTAAAATTTTAAAGTTTTGGAATACTGCCCTTCATTTTGCATTTTATGAAAAGACCTTTTGTAACACATTTTACTGTACTGTCCTGGAACATTTTTCATGTTTCTCTGTCTTTATGGAACTGTTGAGTTATTTTGGGCCTGTCCTTATTTTTCCTAAAAATTACACTCATCATTTAAATTGCAATGAACAGCCTATATACAGTGCAGCATTTAACAGTTTTTTCCAATATTTTAAAATTACATTCTTGTTAAATTCTATAAACTGAAGACCTACTTTATATGAATAGCCTCTACTGTAAAATCCAGCTACTGCTCCTCAAAGCCCTTCACTTTTCACAGCTCCTGACTTTCAAAACCTGCCAAACCCAGAACTTTCACACTCACCATACCTGGGTCTTTTAGCCGTAGCAGTTGATTTGCCACCAAAAAGGAACTGTCTAATGTACTTGCATTTGGAAAATATGCAAAAGCTTTGCCAGCAGCAAATTTCTATATTGTAGCACCTACTTCCTCAGTCCGGCTCTATCTTGGACAGTCTAGTATGATGGAATATAGAATAAGTAGCTGCAAACCATACACTTTTCCTGGTCAGTGCTGTAAACAATCCAATTCCCATCTTCTTTGAAGTGAGCAAGAGGAGATGAAAAACAGTATTGCCAGGACATTTGATGTCTAGGCTATCTGTACCCTTTAATGTGGTACAGTGCTGTGCAATACCTGGAAGGGTTTTAAGCCATGGGAAAAGCTCAGTTTATGAGAAACCGCCTGGTATTTCCTATGGTCTGCTCTCAGTGGGTTATAATACTAACAACACAGTACCGTTCAGCAACCTGAGAAGTGGAGCCACATAGAAGAGCATTAGCTGACTGTTTTATTAATTTGTAATGGAGCAAATGGAAAGCCACACACAGACAAGCAACAAGCTTCGCAAGTGAACCAGAGGCCTTAATGAGAACTGCTTACAACAGGCATTAGCCTCATTTAAAAAGCAAGCAGTTACAGGAGGCCTTTGTCATTCTGGGGCTTTATTATTTGAATGTAAACAGCTAATGGCAAGAGATACACTAAAAACATCCTAAACATTTTTAGTGCAAAGAAACATACTGTAATGTGGCCAGGCCCTCCACCCAAATGCCGTCTGCTGAGCTGTTTTTTTGTTCTTTTTTTTATAAGGGGAAATGGTCAGAAGATAACATCTAAAGTCAAGCAACCCCTTCGCTCCGCACGCTAAGGTTTTCCATTGATTCACTCAAAAGGATGATGCAATCGTGGCAAAGCTTGTTGAGGTGGCCTTAGTGTAGCCTCTCGGTCACACCTGCCTGGCCCAGTGGGTTTCCCCGGGTACCACTACATGCAAGAGAGCGCAACACAATGTCAAAGGACAAAAAATGAGACAAAATCAACCCTGGGATGTGGTTCCTTTGAAGCATAACATAAAACTAACAGAAACACAGTGACAAAATCAGGCAGCATCAACAGAAGAAATGAGTGGTATCAAACCTCAGCCAGCTCTAGGGAAGCCCTCAGCCCTCAAAAGTCCACCTCATTTCTTGGCAGACTGTCATAAAGAGCTTTGCTGAATCCATGTGAAGTGGCAGCAGCTGGTCGCCATTATTCCGTTGAGGCAAGACAGGGGCAGCCAGTGGAGAGCTGTCCATCACAGCATACCGAATCCCCTGCCATGGCTGTACCGCTCACCAGCTCGTAATGCAAAATGGGGTACCACTGTGAGTGCTGCAGACACAGGCTTGAAACAATCCATCCAAAAGTCAAGCTTAAATACTGTACTAATTCGACAATCTATCAGGGAACACTAAAATTGTTCGTTTGACGCAAAGACAAAATGTTAGAAATTAGAGATCGTAATCACTTGTAATAAATGCTATGTATTTAAAGCCATTATTGCATTTAAACAGTTAAGGTACTGACTTTTGAATTCTGCAATTATTCATTCAACTATTTATTCATTGTCAGTGAACACTTGCCTGGTCCAGGGTCCCTGTGCATATTCTGGAAGCACAAGATGTGAGGCAGGGCACACACCTGTTTTGCAATATAAAAAAAACATTTTTTCTCCTCAAACTCTGTTCCTCCAGATCATCCTGCAGCAACTACTAAGTGCATTGAACGTTTTACCCCTTGCATGGAGCCCACTTGAAACAGCACTTAAACACCTTCTCTGTGCCCAACAATACCGGGAACCATCCTAAAGAGTGCTTAGAAACTGACGACAGAGGAACAACGCTATCTGGACACAACTGAACTCCTCACCATACACTGACCATACAAGGACCAATTTAGTGCCTCTGAGCTGAGAAAAAATTTGTGTAAAAAAAATAAGAAGAAATAACGTGAAGACACTGTAATATCCCTTTTGACAACAGGAAATACAGAAATGATACACTTGCACATAAAGCTAAATGCAAAAACCATAAGTTGTTGAGGGCACTTTCTAGGAAGCAGACATATAAACATATATATAGACATAAAACATATACTGCTTTCATTCTAGCATATGTATTTAAGTATAGCCTCTCCAGATGATGTTATGATCTAACTGGTATTTAACTCTCCACTTGCTAACAAAAACATTGTCTTCGTTTATGACTGCATGTATTTTACACCATAAGTCAGTCAGTTCACTCATGACTCTTAAATTTAACAAAGGATACATATTTTAAAGCACAATAAACAAACGGTGTGCCTTTACTAAGACTTTGTGCACCGTTCTGTAACTAAAATCCATTCTGCATACAAAAAGTTAATTCATCTGAAAGAATGAAAGCCTTGTTCTTTATTAATACAGAAATAAGTGCGACAGCACTAAATCCTTTAGTGCTGTTGCATGATAGTGCTTTTATTACAATACCTTATTTTCAGTCTCCGCTTATGCAATATACAGCAATTCCTCGGGATCTGTAGTCTCTATATCTGAATTTTCGCTATAACGGCTCTTGAAAATGAATACCTATATATCGTATCCAAATGGAAACTTTTGCTATTACAAATTTTTATCTGAAGCTTATCCATATTTTAAAATTGTAAATGTGAATAGCAATCAAAATCAATTTAAAAATCTACAAATAAATGCTGTCTAGTATTGTACAGTTTTGTGTAATAAAATAATACTGTACGTAATGTAATAAACTCTGTCATTTATTGTTACGAATTTATCCAAAGCCGGAAGTGAGCGCGCATGGGTGTCATCAGTTGTTTCCACCTGCTTCACTTTGTCTGAATACGTTTGCACAGCATCACCAAATTTATTGAATTTTTAAAAAAAATAAATTTGTTTATTTCAATGTCAGTTGTTGTGTCCAACAAAGAGGCAGACATGGCGAGTTACTTTGACAATCGTCTTTATTCCCTTTATTTAACATCTCATAACCCTGAACATTAAGCGTTTTCTAATTAGATTACTGGTGTTTACAGCGTCTATCATGCTGAATTCAGGGGTTGATAGGTATGTAGGTGAAAGGCTCGACCTCATTGTTTATTTTTTTCCACCATTTAAAATAATGGGAACTAGACATTTGGTATCTGAAACATTCAGCACCCAACATGTCTTCAGGGACCCATTCAATTCAACACTGAGAAATTACAGACACCATCTACAGTGCTATTCGAGGTATAACTGTAATACTACAAAAACATCACATTAGCATGATTTTGTGACATGGCTTGAGGGAGTATACATGTTTAGTTTTTCACTGTTTTTAACCCTGCTGTTAAATTACAAGGTTTGGTGACCAAAGCAAAACATATGTTATATTTCCTTGCATACTATTTTGCATGTTTTTATGCACTGAAAGCCGACCTCTGGAAACTGGATGCAAAGCAAGGAAACAAGGAGCTCAGGAGCTTGACTCACTGGTCTTAAAAAAACCAGCATGCGATTCTGGAAAGCTCAAACACAGCAGCTCTTTCCTGGGGTTTGCCACGTGGATATAGGCTGTGGTCCAGGGAACACAGCTCCTCTGCTGTGGCTTCACCACAAGCAGCACCTGGGCCCTGTGGTGCCGCTGCTGGCTTGGCTCAGTTGAGCGCAGGTAGCTTTGGGGAGTTATTCCTGAGCACTGGCAAGGCTCACCCACATTGCTGAGGGCACCAGTCATGTGGGGCGCCGCCAAAGAATGACAGTTCCAAAGTAAACCCCAACACCAGGTTTGTGAGGAATAGAGAGCGTTAGCTCCTTGAAGACCGAGTGAGTCATGCCACATGTGTGCTCCACTCAACCTGCATAATGCACACCACTAAGGCCATTCAGCGAACTCATAACGGATAACAAGAAAACACAGCATGGAAGCAGATAAACATACTTTAGTTGACCTGCTGGAACTTCAATCTGTGTCCAGATTCAACAACGAAAAACAGAATAAGACAAACACAGAGGGTCCAGCTTTTGCAGAAGCGTGCTGTATCACTTTCAGATGGCATCATGGTTGCCAGACATTCCTAACAAACAGAAGACACACCTGAAGGACATCTGGACTCTGCAGTTACTCTTCTGGCACTGATGGTGGTCTGAACCAGTGCCGTTACTACTGACATTAAAACTTTGGACAAAATTGTTTAAAAAAAAACTTTTTGCTTTCATCAATTTCATTCTGCAAGCGAAATGTTCATTTGTGTGAAATGAAGCCCCAAGAGAACCATCTCAAATAATTTATTGTTATCCAAACATCTGACTCCAAATTTTTAGCACCGAGAGACTGGAAAACATCAGCCTTTTTACATTTTCTCATAAAATATAAGTTCAGCAAATATTCGTTGCATATGTTTGTTTAAGATGCTTGGATATGCAGAGAAATATCAGAAAATTGGACAGAGAACGCAAGCAGTACTTATGGCCAGTATTTTTCTCCTTAAAGAATAGCAAAAAACGTCTGTTTCACAGCAATTGTTCGTGGAAATAACTGTTATGTGACCAGAGAGTTCTTTAACAATAGCAGTGTTTATTTGGACTCAGAATCCCAGATAGGACCCAAAGCATCCTGGGGTAGGACACTGATAAAGTAGACAGAGCAGTAACAGGGAGAGTGGGATTTCTCCATGAGCCAAACCAGACCTAGAGAAGCCTCATCAACAGAGCAACGGTCTCCATTAGCACCCCTTCAGGTCCCATCCCTGCAGCTCCTACTTTAAGCTTCCCCTCTTCTGAACCCCTGCTGACATCAACTGACTAGATGGGTCTCTGGGCCAAGTCATGATGCAGGAGAATAACACACAGGAGAACCGATAAATATGAAATGCTTTTCTGTTTATCCTAAGACAAACCCTGCCAACGAATACATGGGAGCAACAGGAGTGATGCTATGTGTCCGATTTGACCTACATTTTCAGCTGCTAACAATCTCATATAATGTTGTTGTGGTCTGTCATTGATTAGGTCCAGTTTGTGCGGTACAAACTGCAGTGGGGAGTAGCGAACAGAGGGTGTGCATTGCTGGCCAAGCTATACATCATGCCATACACACAGACTCAAGGGGATGAAATCACTTCCAGTTAAGCCATTAAATTCATGGCAATAATAACAATGCTGTGACTATGAGATGGACCATGAGAAGCTTATCTGACGTGCCAAGATCGTCGCAACGCCAGGTTACAGAAAAGAAAGTCCAGGCAAACATTTTCATTCATTTTGGTAAGTGGGATGGGGGCTGAAGTCATAGTTGGGCCATTACCTTCATCAAAAATTGCTGGCCATTAAAGTCATTCAAGAACAACCAATTTACTTCACTAGGATTAACAACCACAATGTTTTTCAAAGTGATATAAATTTATACTTGGATGGAATTGCACACATTTCTATGCAGTTCATTGAAGAGACAAGACATGAAGTTCCTTTAAAGCTATTTATATTTCAGATAGTGTCCTGATAAACACTTAACACGTACCAGAAACTTAAAGCCTAATGTTGGCCACAGGGGAAATTTGGGGCAACTTGCGTCTCAGCATAGTCATTACCTGGAGGAAACTCAATAAACAGGTGATGGAAATAGACAGGTATTTTAAAAAGAATATAATTATTAAAGAAAAAAGAAAATGTCCTCAGCATACCATTACAGGCCAGGATCAGCGTGTTAATGTAGTCTGTACTATGAGCACATCTATTTAAGAAATGCTAGAAAGGGCTTATTATTAATTTGCAAAAACAACCATAAATGATACACTGGGAAGACTGTGACGCTGGGGCTACAGGACCGAAGAAGACAGCAGCAATTACAGTGGGTGCCCACTGCATGGGTCATATTTTTAAACTGAGCACCCACTGTCTGCTTTCTTTAAACTGCTGTCCAGAGAATCCAGAATCCAGCCCTCACAAGAGCCCAAATTATTGCTTGCAGCAAATTTTATGTGCTCCTGGCCGCCAATATTTATAGCAGAGACACATTGCAATGATTATCACATTTCGCTAAATTCTGTGGATCAGGTTGAAAAAGAACTAGGGAGAGGCCTGCTGTTTGCAAAACAATAATATTTAGTCATAATACAGTGCTAATCTGGTCAATTCAGCAACCTCTCATCTAGCATTAGCTAATCAAGAATCGAGAATCTTTTATTGTTGTAATCTTTATACAGCAGGCATCCAAGAGAGAATGGAATGAAGTTCACAGTGCACAGAATAGGGTAAAGGGGAAATTAGGGAAATAAATTTAAAAAATAACATAGATATACATAAAGAAATATAAGGATTAAAAATATAAAAAGATAAACATACATGTATACATTTTATATATTATGTGAGTGCAACATCATGTAAATATATGGCAGATGTGCAAACAGTCGGTGGTCATGAGCAGTGGTGGCGGTGGTGGTGGTGATGTCATAAACATCTACTGTACCAAAAGCATGTCAAGCTAAAACTGGTTGAAGTCTCTCCATAAAAAAATTGGCTGTTTTTCAATCGCAGCTCAAGAAGTGCAAATCAAAGTCAAAAACCCAACACAATATCTGCAGAGTTAGCTGTGGGAATTTATTATGAGCTCTAGATTACAGATCCATAGAGGGTAGAAGAGAAAATGTGGATCTGACCGATGTCCAGTTGGCCGTTATAGCGCAAGCCAAGAACATTCATTATACTGTCATCATTATCTCCAACACAGTCTTGTAAACCTAGAATCTAATGGCTACAAGTGAAATAAAAGTCAGTGGCTGAAATGTTGTAATCTTGTAATGTGCTGCCATTTCACAAGCTTAGACTGCCATTCAAGTAATGCAACATTAACATGATAAAATTATACAACTATACCTCAGCATCCAAGTGCAGTTTGTTGTTAGAAATGGCTTGAATACCATGAACTCGAATAACGGGAACCAATTTCTGTATGAGGAAAATTATGATTAGATCCAGGTTCATCTGAGAAATCCCAGTTAATTTCCCCAAAAATCACTAACACTAAAATGCCTTTTTAAGAATGACATATACACCAATAAACAGGAATTACCTAATTACTAAAGTTACTGAGGTGAGTGAACTTTGAATTGGGTGAATTAATATGAATTTGTGTGTTTATATGCAGTTACTTTTTTACTGAGTGTCACCTTTAACATTATATTTTGTTCCCTACTATAAGTAGTGCTAACAACAAACATTTAGTAGTCAAATTTATGTAAAAAAAATATGAAATGAATACAAAATAGAATAAAATTTAACAGCTGCAATGGGTTGTTACTGTAATACCATAATGAACTGTATCTGAGGTACTTTCCGAGTGACCAGACGCACTGCAATGAAATCACGAAACCGCAAAGTACATGTTTGAATATGGGCCTCAGAACCCAGATGCTGGACACAGTGCTACCATGTAGCTTTGCAGTTATACTCACGCAAATCATGTATATTTGTCTGATGTGGTTTGGAAGCGCTCAGATAGCACCTCACAACTCATCTGAGGTCCCGAGCCAACTATTAATATACACTGCTTGTTATATCGGGAATTTGGAAACCAGGAGCAGGAATCCTAGTGCACAAGTGTACTGATAAAATCCTGATTTGGTGGCAATAGGTAAGTGATGGTACTGATAATCTGCACATTTGGTTCACCTTGCTTCATGATGCTTCCTTGATGTTTTATTCCGTTACTCATGGTAACGGAAACTAATAAGCAAAACTAATAAGCTGAACCACTGATAGCTCCAAAACAAGCCAGTGGCACCAACATAGGGGTAACGTAGTAAATACAAGGTGCAACTAATGAGAACAGGATAACCTTCCCACTATCAAACACACATACTTTACCTAATACGTGTCTCTTTAACTGATTCCATATGAAAGGAGCATTCTTGGGATTTTCAGTGCAGACTTCCATCTGTTGGTCTGTCTCACCACATGTATGTAGAAAGTGGAAAAAAAACTTGAGACACCCCCAGATCAAAGACATACTGCAGACCCAGGAAGCTTTAGGGTCAAATTTTCTGCAAATTTCCAACCAATGACTGGGTGTAGTAATAGAGCAAAGGCATGGAATTTGTGGGCATCGTTTTGTTCTTCCTGAGACTTTTATAGTGAGCGTGTCAACCTTCCACCCCCTGTGGTCTTAAATAACCTATATCTTAACTCATAAAACCCTCAAAGAATTTAACAGGTATTTCCAATACAGAGCAAAATGTTTTGGACTAACTGGACATTCCATAGTCATTCCTTCATGATATTTTTGTTGGATTTGACTGTGATCAAAAACTTCAAATAAAGAATGCCATGTTTGTATGAAATGGGACAAATAATTGAAAAAAACATACAATTTACCATATAATCTAATCAGAGCCCAGATGGAATAATGAGAACCTGGTGTTAAATATGGGGAAGTTCTGACTGGGTCTGGCCAGGGATTAAAGCCAAGTTACAGACAAAGGGATAATTTACAACTTTTCAGAATCCTGCTAGTGTTCAGGCCACTAATGATAAACAAAAGCCACCATCGTGGTTCATTTAGAGGCGGGGCACATGAGGAACAATGAGCTGCGTTCGCCAAAGCGCCTGGAATGCATTTTTGTTTAGTAAGCCTCAATAATGGTAAGAGCCATTTCTTAATACAAAAGACAGCGCAGCATCTCACGTGTTGGGTCACTTTTGCAAGAAGCCAGCTTCCAGCATTTGGAATTCATTAATGTTTGTTGTGAGCAAAATGGATATTTCACTTTTGTTGTAGCATGACTTCTTACCATGTCCGTAGCAGGACACAGACATTTCCTTTCATTCTAAATACCACACAGCCACTTTCTTAACCCCAGCTGTACTGGAGCAATAAAAGGGCTGGCTGGTGAAAAACAGACTATGATTAGTAACGGCCTTTGATTTTGGAAAGACATGTGAAACCCTTAAACATGCATCTAGTGTTGTAAATACATTACAGCACAGCAAAGCAAACACTGCATGACCATCTGCAGCTGGATTTAGGCCTTACTCCATCTGGGTCATCCACCGGGTCGTTGGATGGATTGCAAACTTTTGCATTAAGAATTTAAAGGCACGGGTGTCTTACAAATTAAATGACAAACTAGTCAGTTCAATACTTACAGCTTTGCCTTAAACAGCAAAAACTAAAAGGAACCAGAGACCTCATGCAACTTCAAAGCTTGAGAGCCATCATGAAGGAAAATAAGTTGCAAGACAAGTGCTCTTTCTGGACAGTCATAAGAACAGGCCAGCAGAGAGTGACATAAGTAAGGCCCGTCCCTTCAGAAGAACACTCTGTATTCTGGACCCAGTGCTAGGCTTTTAGTGTGAAATAATCTTAGGCAAAGGGAAATGAAGCCTGAAGTTTATTTTTTACAAACTTTCGTGCCAAATGTTAAGCTCTTGAAACTTATTTCTGGGAGAAATGATTCATATTACCACATATTCATTTTAAACAATACAGCTTCTGAAGCACTTGGCACTTGGCTCCGCTATTAAGCAACATCTCTAATAAATTTAATAACTTGTCAAACAACTGTCTGCATTCCAGATTCCAGCCTATTTTTGCTTTTGCTCAGGAGGCATGTTAACACTACTGAAGCTCCTAAGGTGAGGATTGTACAGGGTATGGTCACCGTGCACCAGGAGCAAACTGTGCTAGGCAAGGCAAAGAAGCAGCTGCTTGAATCCAATGAAGTGAGAATGCCAGCCAGTTTCATGGAAGGAGGTCAATGCTGTCATCCTGTTTTATAAGCTTCACATAACACAGAGGGAAAAGGCTACTAGCTGCCTGGACCCACCAAGAAGACTCTGATAGCTCTGTAAGACAACTAGTCCATCTGAACTATATGGCTACATTTTTTGCTAACAGCTGGCATCCATGTTCTTGACAGAGCTCAGTTATAAAGACCTGAACTGCAAGAACGTACAATATGTCTGTAATACCATACACTGTACTCAGTGTTTTTAAAATTTTAGTTACTACAGCATGTGGCACCACAACTGAATTGATAAAAAGAATAAATAGTACGTTAACTATGTGACTGAAATTTAAGGGAACTCAACGGAAAATATTAGGTGCAATATGACTCCGGTGCCACACTGCAAACTGTACTTGGTTTGCTTGTATTGAAAGATAATAGTCTGAAATAATACTGCTGACTCCTGACACTATAGGATTAGCTTTTTAGGGTTTATAGGAAAACAAAATTCAGCACTTTGTGCTGACAGACTGAATTTAAATCAAATATTAATTGCACCTTAGAAGTTCATCCATACACCATATCCAGCATTAATGTGGCAGTTTTTAATGGACATTTTAAGGAAGCTTACAAATAAATGTTTCAATTTTACTAAAGGATGTGCAAAAAGAGCCTTTGAAACAAATTGTGAGACTTTAAGGATGTAAGGATTTTAAGAGTTTTAGCAAACTCTGACTTTCTAAAATCAGTGATAGGAAACCAAATGGAGGCTAAAGGAAACAAGTCAGTTATGATCATTTTTATACACAAAAACGTGGAAAAAAATCTAGAATAAGTCAATACACTCTCATCTACATACAAAAGAATCTGAAAAGCTGAAAAGTGTTTGGCAAAATGATACAAGATAACAGTTCCACATGAAGTTGAACACATGGAGAAAATGTTAGCCACACAAAAGTGAAGTGAAATACTTCCTGCTGGTTGCACACAACAGTAGATGGTCACAGGAGACTTCCTCAGGAGTTTTTATTGAGTTGCTACAATTGAGATTAATCCACGGAAAGACAGTTTCATCTCACTTAAAAAAAATCTAGTGATCCTTCACTTTTTTAAATGACTTCATAAGCAACTTAAATACATTTACCAAAGCTGCTTTCCCAGGAACACCTCATGTACTTCTGTGGTAGACATATTCACCCTGGATTACCAGGATTTGTTTTCACTGCAAAGTCTAATTTACCACTTTTCATGAACAACAGCTCAACCGTGTCCATCTCTTGGCCGGCTTTTATAGCCTGAAAAGGAACTGCCCAAAAAAATTTGAAAATGTGTAACATACAATGAGCAGGACCTTAACCAAGCCTATCTGGCACAGGTGCGTGGCAGTTAGTCCAGAAGAAAATCTTCTGAAAGCCATTAAAGACACATACCATGAACATTGCAGTAGGGCTGTTGTAATGTCTTTGCCTTGATTTTCCATGAATATATTTTTCCTCAAATCTGAGCCAGTGCACTGAAGATTTATCTTTCTCCTGGCTCAAGATTAGGCACAGTGACATCATTACAACTGCTGAAAATTAAAGGAAACATATACGGTTTTATCTTTGACTGCTTAATGAAAGCAAAACATACAGAGGTCAGATGCTGGACAGGATCCAATGTAATTCAACCTTTTTTTGAGTGTCTTTATAAATACAAGCACAGATTTCAGTAGGTTACAGACCCAACACAACATCTGCATTTGCAGAAGAGCCATTAAAGTAGCATCAGGCACCTGTTAGCGATGCTTTTTTGGAGACTGGAGGCTCTTAAGGCATGTTATACTCTGCAAACATCAAGAGGCTAATTCATGGCACTTTCTTGTAGGAGGCAGATTGAACTTTAAGATGTACCTCTCTGCATGTCAGAAAAGCACTGCTCCGTGATAACTGCACATCTGTGGAAAATTTTGAGGGACATAGTTTTAGAAAAGAAAATCATGCTAGCCAGTATCAGGAACTCAGTGGCCCAGGACCAGCATCTTCAGGGCACACCACACCCACGTAGTAACAAAGTGAAGATTTACACTATGTTGTAAAACTAAATATATACTTGCTGGGACTCCCAAACTCAATGGTCTGAGTGGTGGCCACACTGCACGAGTGGCGGCTAAGGCATATGAAGCTCCGCACCATGACTCACCACCTCCAGTCAACAGCACACTCTTGCAGTGTGGTATAGCCCAAAGTTTTCCGCAGAACCAGCACAATTTTGCCACAACTCTTCATGACCGTTCCGTAACAATAGTGAGATGGAACACAACAGCAGCAGTTAAAATTGTCATAAACGTGCTGCTGTGGAAACAAAGGGTAGCCAGTTCCTTTATTTCACAGGCACAGACAGAGTGGAAATAACTTTTCAGAGGGACATTTCTGGATGCTAGATAGAATCATGAGAATAATTTATATAAACATTTAAATTTATGTATTTAGCCCACACCTCCAAGGTGACTCACAAATTTCAGTTTGTATACTATCCATCCACCCATCCATTCATTATAGTTAACCGCATGTTCTTGAACAGGGTCAAGGGGGGGGGGGTCTGAAGCCTATCCTGGAATGATTGGGCACTAGGCTACGATACTATTCCAGGATGGGTGCCAGTCCATCTCAGGGGGTTTGTATACAGTGCTTCTTATAATTTTTACTGGACTAATTCAGGGTAAGCACCTGAACCAAAGTACTACAGGAGGAACAGGGATTTAAATACAGGAGCTTTGGTAGATGGTAGCTCTAATTGCTATACCACCTGCTACTTTTAACATTATTTATATCAACAGCAGTTAGTCTGAACATTAGTTTGTAAGCAGAATGTTGGCAAAGGTCTTTTATAAAACTGTTTACAACCATTCAGGAAGGAGAGAATCCTAAAAACTATGAATTACTAAATCATTTCCTTGCTCCAAACACTTAAGAGTAAACGCAGATGGACTTATTCATCTGTCCTCTGTGTATTATTGTTAGTTTCTCCACACTAGTAGCAGATCATCCATGAATTACAACGTTTGCATCAGACAAACATGTCAGCTTGCTGACTTCTGAAGGATAACAGTATAACTTTACAAGACAGCCGTCTGCCACTACTAAGGCTCTGGCCACAATGAGTATTTTTTGCCTGCCAGTGTACCACAGGGCCAGCATCAGTTTATATTTGGCTCTGTTAAAAGTGCACCGCCCAATGCCAGATGTCACACAAAGTGGTCCTCATGACGGACTTTCACCAACCCCAGGTTTAACAATTGGGTGGTACGCAAAGTGTCACGACGTTCCCATATGTGTGGTTTACCAAAAGAGCAGAGGTCCACTGCATTTAGCTGGGGTGAAACTGCTCAGCGCCAACATGCTAAAGACCTCACCTTCTCCTGTCAACCCCTGGAACCATTCTAGATCATTGTACACAGCCATGGTATTTTAAATTACACCATATCACTGCAAATCTTCGTTTGCAAAACACTTCATGGTTTACTTTTTCTTTCGCATTTATTTTCACATGCCATTATTTTAGAAATGAAATTGTTTTGCCTTTTAACACATCAAAGTGAGAAAGTGTGATGAGGACATTTAACAATACGCATACCATTGAGCAGTTAGCCATCATTCTGAATGTAAGGTTTTCAGCCCGCATCTTGGCAAAGATTTCCACCTTCTTTTTAAAGAATGATCCAGTAATTTTGACAAAATTAAGAGTTATGACAAAGTTTCAATATGTAGCCTACAGAAGCTTATCTGAAGGAAAAGACCCTTCTCCTTAACAGCTTAATAAAGACATTTGTATATTATTTCGGCCTAGTTGTGTAATGTTACATTTATTTATGCCAAACCTTGTCTGACTAGCAGCTGAAAATTAGGAGTAGAATTCCAGTGAAGAGTGCATTAACTTGTCATTACTCTGCTGATCAAAGCCAAAGACCTTAGAAATATTTTGGAGAACACGAAGTTCTTTCCAAATTTCAGATACAAAGGCCCTTCCAAAAAGTACTTGAAATATGTTGCAAAATCTTATTATGCAAACCCAGAATGTTCAATACATCTTGTCTATGAAATGGCTGAATTTCCATGGATCTTGAACAACTGACCTGATTGGCATGTGAGCTGCTTGACAGCACCTGACCTGCACAAGTTCCAACCTACGCCACGAATAACTAATTTCATCACTACCCCTGGTTTATATTGCTATAAAGGTATAAGACGGAACTTCAAAGTCTTTGCTATGAGTGGGTGTAGGGTGCAGCTTTGAGTGAGGGCCTCCACTGGTCTTGTCAAAGACCTCCATCTAAAAAGTCACCAGGAAGGTATGCAAGGCTACCTCTAAGTATCTCAAAGTATTATGGACTTGGAGAGAACTTGAAAGAATACCACAGATTTTTTTGGTGGGGGGAGACTGGGTGGACTTGCAAAATACAGGAAATGCCACCTAACTAATTACTTCCACCAAAACAAGCCTCGCTACTGTAGAAATACATTTCCAATCAGCTCACTGAAAAAGACCTTGAATATATAAACTGGTTAAGGAATGATAAAATATATGTATCCTGCCAACAGGTCCATTTAATGGTTTGCAGGCCCAAGGGAAAAACAGAAATCAGGCCCTTATCAAACTCAATTCTCACCCTTTTCTACATGTTTAAATATTGAAAAAAATCTTTTTCACTGCTCCCTGGATTGCTCGGTAGAAGAGCTGCTTTAAAGATTCAGGTTGTATCTTGCACACGTGCTAGTCTGAGAAAATAATAATGTACTCAACATGAATTTAACAGTGCAGTCCACTATAAAGTCATAAATCCACACAGTCACCTTGTTTGCTTAGCCTGCCTGGACTGGTATTTAAATCGCCTGTGTTTAAGAGTATTTTAACTGGCATGCAGGTAACAGAAGAGGATGTCTGATAATTGAAATAAAAACAATATTCCAGCAGTTTCCTCCCCCCCCCCCACCCCATGTGCTCCTCCTCATTGCCAATGACGGAGCACTTGAAGAGCATCTGCACATGGAATTACATTCTATGAGAATAATTGAGGAAACCTGGAGACACTTTGGGGAAGAATGACACTGATTTTGTGGTAATGCAAACATAAGATGTATGTTGGAAACACTGTCACCACACATTTCCCTGGCAAATTTAAAATTCGGGTCTAACTACACATATACCTGAAAAGAAGTACACTGTCCAGCTTCAGAGCTCATGTTTGCACCAGAGTGCCCTCAATTTAAATTGCTGGAAAAAATGAGCTACACACTGCTGAACCATGGCTTGGGGGGGGCGTTGGTTCAGATGTGACACGTACCATAAATGACTGGGACTTGAAGTCTGCTCATTAGAATAAGGTTGCTGAACTGAGTGGAGGTTACACACAATGGCCATTAAACCTGGCACCAGTTGAATGTCTGGGATTAGGCTAAACAGCAAGAAAAGTAAAGAAACTCTGTCTCTGCAGCAGAAGGAGATGTGACACAATGAGCTGGGTTTTTCATTGTGAAGAGGAGAATGGCAGCATTCAGTGTTGCATGACCCCGGGCCCCAGCACCTTAATAGAGTTTTAAAGAACCTCTCCCCTGCAATATGGATATTTTCAGTATTCATCCCAAAGGCTTTGGACTGACTTTTTTGAAGGTGGGAATCTTGCAAGTCACCATAATAGTGCTGACAAGAGGAGCAGGACTGTTTTCTGAATCCATTCTTGATTTGTGGATTTTTCTTATGTCAGTAAAGGTGCAGGTAACAGGTGAATGATCAGGGAGAATCCACCCCAAGTTCACATGACCCGTTATTTGCCTGGAATTTGAGAAAACTTGAACAGCAGGGTAACTCCCACTTCCAAATGATTTTAAACACCTAACTAATGCAAGCTACTACAGAGAAGAAAAGTGACCACAGTACAAAGGCATACTGGGTTTTATGACCACTCCAGAATTCACAGCAGCTGAGCAACAGCAGAAGGCTGGTAATGAAGTGGATTTACCGACCGAGTAGCTTACCTTTAATTTTCTTACCACAATAGATCTTGCTAAACCACCCCTCCGGGAGGGAACAGTAAAGCACTGAGACAGCCTTGTCTGTACAGCACAATATTGATGGCTTCCAGTGACCTGCATGACCTCAGAATCAACACCTAGCATTTCCTTTCCAAGGCTTGCAAACAGCCCCACTGAGGCTAAAAGCTTCATAATCTGACAAATTTCTTGAGCTGCTCAGACCTGTGACTGTTTCTGGAGCCTGACACAAGTATACTACTCTGACTCAACAGAAGATACCATGAAGCTACAACATCTGCAAGTTATTCAAATTCAAGCCCTGTGTTTCTGAGCCAACTCTTCCCTATGTGAGAGGTAGTGTGTGTGTGTGTGTGTGTGTGTGTGTGTGTATGTGTGTGTGTGTGTGTGTCCAGATATAGCCCCTTATGTGCACTGGAATGTTTCATCACATATAAATTTATAAAACCGTCTTCTCTGTCTATTGTATTAACAGTATAAGCAGTATTCACCCCACTCGTCACGTGCAGCTTCGACTCAGGACACCAGCATTAACTGGGTCCAGTTGCCTGCCCTGGAAGAAGCTGCTGTTCACCAACTGTTTGAGCTCAACTTTTCCAGCAATGTATCATTTCCACTATTTACCAAATTGGCCCCAGTTTGCCCATGAAAGGGCCATTTCAAGCCGAGGAGGGGGCCCCAGCAGCACTGTAGGTTAGAGTCTTGAGTTTTTTCGATATTTAAGACTTTTTCTCAAAAAGATGTACCTGCCAACTGGCTGGATTTCACAGGTCCTGTGAGTGATGAATTTGACTAAAATTTTGTTTATACTGCCTCACAGGCTCCCGTTGTCGCATTCCAAAAGCAGTAGCCCTTCTTTTACTTTTAAACAACAGCTGTTGGGCCTCCCTAGTCGGCTAGCTTAACACACGCCACTGACAACCAATCAATACTGAAAGAAACAGAGAACTTTTTAATACGGGTCTCGAAACCCATTCAGGCAGTCGATTTCTTTGAACATGGGAGAAAGCCAAATCTTACTGGAATGCCTGTGAAATGTAAAGACTTTGCTGGCAGATATGTTGGATTGTAGAGGATTTCCTGGTGCTCTTACACTGATAAGAGATCGGAGATTGCTTTAATCAGACCTGTGGAATGCAGATCTGCTCTTTCAGAAATGTAACTACGTGGTCTTTCTACTGGTGTCTTGCTTTGTGAAGACAGCATTTCATGAAATTTTGAAAACACACCAGATAATGGGTTTATTCTTCATGTAATTGCATGACAGTCGACAACGTTTTGTCAATGCTAAGCTACTGTATTTGTTTTCCTATAGTAGTTCAGTAGTTCAGTTGTGGATATCAAAAAAGGATTTTAGTGAAGTTCTAGGTTGGTCATAATTGCTAACACTTTCATTTAAACGGAACAAAAACTGTGCAACGTAAAAGGCAGAGTTTTTTGGTGATGACAGAAAGGTTTCCCAGTAATGACACTGTTTGCAACCACTTGCTGAAGTTCTCAGTTTGAGTCAAAGCAGGGAGGAGATGTACAGTGAGGGAACGAGAGACAGTAGAGGCACGGATTTCACCTGTCATCCTCTGTTGTCTTCACAATGAAGTGCAAACACACTTTGCAATGTAAAGAACTGAGGTAAGGTTTACATGTTTATTAAAGCCTACAATAGGCAATGAGACACTAACAGAATGGCCCCCAGTAATAATGTGACTGCAGGAATGGCCGCACACCAAGTTCACTGATACTCAAGTACTCAAATGGCCTTGGAAGAAAACAGTGAAAAATTTTTTAGTTTAGAGAACATGAGGAAAAAGATGGAAACGAATGTGTATAATCACCAGCAAGCCATTCTGAAGATAGATGAGAATTTAAATGGTCAAAGTGAACTCCAAAATAGATGTCCAAATTTCACATGGGGTTTTAATGAACAGACAAATGACAGCACAGATACAAAACAGTCTGCGTGAAAGCTGGTATGTTGCAATATTAAACAGGCCCACATGCAGCATTGAACAGAAAGTAAAGACCAAGCATCAACTGCTGTTTGAAGTGATAGTTCTGCCCTCTTCTCACAAGTTTCCCTTCAAAACCCTTTAGTCTAGGTATGTGACTGAATCAAATGTACTTTCAATATCAAACATCTGTGTTTTTATCCTTCAGAGGAATTAGCATAGCTAGAAGATGCATTAAACCTTATTTGAGAGGTGCTGCTCATTCGCAAAGAGGGGAAAGTCTGAGTCCTGAAGATGCACAGAAAGTAGGTGTTCTCACCAGAAGGAGTTGCAGTTATGCGACCTTAAGCTAAACAACCACCGGTGAACCTTTCCCTGCCTCACTGCCGCATGGGGGCAAATAGGCGCTTCAAACTCCTTTCTTCTGTTTCTACTGTGGACTCCATGTGGCTCTACATGCTGTATCTGGTTGCTCAGGGTAAGACAAACCCGCCTCGGCAACCCTTTGGTCTACACAAGATGAACAAAGTATTTAGTTGAACAAGGACAATCAGTAAAAGAAAAATGATGCAGATCTTAAATAAATGGTATACCTCACTCCTCAAACTATTTATAAGAATAAAAGCTGTGCTGAAATAAAAGTGGTGTGTAGCAGACTACTAAACTGCTGGTAGGATTTTGAGTCTGAAATGCACCAGTTATGACAGAATCACAAGAGTATATTGGTCCACTGGGGCACACAGGAGCACAGCCACAGCCACACCCACCTCCAGCCATTACTGGTTACGCCTGGTTAAATGACGAAGGTCAGGTGCCGCCATAGTATTTAAATGGACTATTGGGAGACATGCTTATTGCACTGTGGACATATGGATGCAGATCCTGTCCAAAAACTTGCTATGTTACGTGTTCCTTGCACATTGGTTTTGTGCTTTTTTCTTATAAAACATTCTGTAAGTCCACTCCATGCCATCTCACACCTGCTAACTCCCCAAACAGACATATCTGGCATGTCACATCTACCTGGCAAAAAGACAGCTCCAGAGGAGCATCATAAGGCCTGATATTCCTTGGACTATGTGAATTAACACGACATAGAAAAAGCATGATGACAGGGCTCATGTAAAGAGCTAGAGCTAATAAAGATCTGCTCTAGCTCTTTACATGAGGATTAGGCAGGTTGATTATATGTCTGTTACAACAGCAATGCGAATCACAGTAAAGGGAATTTTTTGCAGCAAAAGTGGTTTTTACAGGCTCTTCATACGGTGTGGGCCAGTGCACAAGGCAGCTGCCCGGGAGACTGTCTGGGTGGAAACATGACTTAATCGTGTTGTTACCATGAAGGAAGCAGAGCATAAAAAGGAAGATAAAGGCTGTCGTTTCACGGATAAATTCCAGGAATTTTGTCATAAATTCTTGCAGGAAACAAGACTTTTTATGAGACCTTGATTTTCCATTGCAGTGGGCGACATGGGGTTTAATGCAATGCACAGCAGTCATAATGAGGACCACAAAGAACATACCTGGCAAGGGGTGTGGTGGAGATTAGAGCTGCACACAGACAGGAAGCTCTCCACGGGAAGGAGGACCTTGAGTTTTGAGTCAATGTGACAAAGGCGGGTGACTTCCGTGGGCTCAGGTGTATAGCCATCCCCCGCACACCTGTGCACGGCCAACATTGAAGAGTCTTCCTGGATGAACAAGAATAAGAAGGAATAATGGACTGGAGAGACAACCTTCTCTAGCCCTCATGAGGCACCAACTACAACTATATCCATTTCATCATAATCAAAAAGAATTAATTTAAAACTAAAAGGATTAAAAGCTCTTCAAGGACTATATGGAAAAAAGCCTATTCAGGTCAGTAATCTTCAAAAAGTTGCTTGATGAACTTTGATTCAGCCACATTCGTACATAATGGGGTTTGAGCAATACAGGAAAGAATAAATGAGATTTCACTACTCTGCACAAAGAGCTTAACCCCTGTTTGGATTACCGAAAATGTAAGCACGGCTCGAGATTTATACCTAAGTATTGCCAGCACTCTGCTTATTAGTCTTCCGGACCTCGCTTTGTTATTTCAGCTCTTTTCTTGCATTATTTCTAAACAAGCTTTTGACCAAGTTTATAAAAATCCAGATTGGTGTTGGGGATTATACAGGGTTCACTGGCATGAAACATCAAAGTACTGACTTGCAAAGATCACATTAACTGGCAGTCCAACAACACTTTTTTTTCTTTTCAGAACTGAAGGAGACACTGATAGCTTGGTAATGCTGGCCTGGCTGAAGCTTCCGTAAAAACAGCAAAAAAAAAAAAAATAACATGGCGCGCCCAAAACCAGCGCCTTCGTCCGTGCCTCCCAGTGAATAAATCGCTCGTCAGGTTCACACAACATACAATAAAATTGTGAGGGGCTGGAGAAGTCGCCGGGCTCAAGCTCAGCAGTGAGGTGAGACTTGTCAGCCAGCCCACAGAGTCCCACAAAGCCCAGCAATCCCTGCTGCTGCCCGAGGAGCCACCGCAAAACAGCAGCTTCTCTTCAGCTGCTGACCTCACCGGTGGAGATGCACTGGGACACAGAGAAGCCTGAATCATCCTCCCTTCGCAATCATCGTGCTCCTACATCCCAGCTGCTGCCCGTAATATATATTTCAAGTTCATTTAAAATACCTCCATTTCTAGAGAATAAATTAAAAACCCTCAGACTGCTTAACTATCCTGACTCTTCAAGTGTTTTTTGATGAAACTGTGAACAACTGACAAAATCTGAAGACACTGCAGAAGTTTGCAAAGCGCGACCATGGTGATATGACATTCTGTATGCAAACATATTGGATGGATGAGAAATGTCAAATCCCATTTTGTACAAATTTCATATGGAAATGATGGAAAGATTGAGTACAACCATTGTTTATTGCTTTTGCTGATATTTTTCTCCAAACACAACTCTACAGTTAGGTCTCCACATTAAGAAGCAGATTTACGTATTAATACATCAGGGTAATTTTTACTACAGTAATTCAGAGTAAGTGCCTTACTCAATGGTATTACCACAGAATTGGACCTCGAACTGACAGGTGATGGCTCTACACTAAGGCCTGAGAAGTTAGGAAACCTGTGTCTCTGTGGTCTTCAAAGTCCACCTCAGTTGTTATTACAAACGATTGGGAAAAATGATTAAAAAGTCATGTCATCTGGACTTGTCATGCAGGTATCCATTGAGATATGCGAGTCTTTGACTTACAAGTTTTCTTACAAGTGAAGTTATTTAGCACCTTTAAAAGAGTTGCGACCAAATATGAGGCTGATCTTTCATGTTTAGAAGGAAAAAGGTGTTTCTAAACCAAAATCCATTTGTTACCCTTCAATTGTTACACCCCACGTGCAAATATTGAACGTCATGCTAACCCTTTCAAAGCTAACATCATCAACTTGCAAAGAGTTTAATGAAACCCTCTACTTTGGCTAACATGCCACAGGGAAGTTAGAGAAGGCAAGGATCATTTTTTTTATCTTTAGCAAAAACTTTCCTCCAAAGCGACATTCAAAGAATACAATGTGCTTTTTAGCTGACACCTTCATCTAAAGTGACCTGCAGTGCCATACTACAGAAAATGCTACTCTTTAATAAACTCCCATTTATACAGCACAGCAATGCAACACACACCACACACACATTTATAGTGCCCAACTCACCTGAAACACACATTATTCACACCGCAGGAGGAAATAAGCATTCGGGAAAAACCCCACATAAACTTGGGGAGAGCGTGTAAAATCTACACAGACTGGGGGTCAAAACTAAATCCTATCACACCACCCAGGTTTTCTGGATCACAAAAACTACTTGCTGCATCACTGTACGGCAATATTTAAAACTAAATCTATTGGAATGACTATGATTTTGTGACTATATTTTCTTTTATCTTCATGTCTTGCTTCGGGAGCCATTTTGCAGGTCCTAAGTTATTTTGCTTTAAGAGGTGAATATAAACCATACACTTTAAACCTTAAGCTCCAAAATGTTCTGTCTCATTTAACTGTACCAGTTACAGTTAAATAAAATTTATTCAATTTTACTTGCATTTATTCACTTAGTAGATGCTTTTGTCCAAAGCGACATACAAATCAAAGTAAAGAAAGTGTATGTCAGGACAGGCAAAAAGCATTAGGTGCAAACATGAGATCGGAGAGCAGTCAATTTGTCAGTTAACCACCATTTTTGCCAGCACACATTACACAAGTAGCTGCATAGACTTGAGCCAGAAACTAAATACAAAAGTAATTAAGACAAATGGCGCGATGCAAATTTATGGAGGCGTTATGAGAAGCGTGTCCAAAAAAGATTTGTCTGGAGACCCTTCTTGGATGCTGAGAGGGATTCAGCAGTTCTGAGGGACAGAGGGACTTCCTTCCACTACATCAGAGTCAAAACCAGCAATGCAGATGATGTTCTATCTTTCAGCAGTAGGTAATTAAATAACTATAGATGAAATAAATCTTAAAATAATGACATGGGACTGTTCCAATAAGATGCTTTGCATTATATTCTTAAGCTTTCAGCGACAGCCATTTTCAGTCCAAAAAACAGGCTTTTCTGAGACCTGAACAACAAGCACTTCACACTCTGGACAACCACTCTCCAGGCGACAGATTTATGCCTGCTTGTCCGTGCTCTGACTGAATGGCTGTATATTCCTTTTTATTGCCCGCAACAAAAACAGCTTGAAGGCACTGCAAACACACAGCAGTTGCACAAGAGTGACTGTTTAACTCTGTCCTCAGCTCGCCAGCAGGCCTGTTTTAACACTTTCCGTCAATCTACTCCATGTTTCTCACCATCTTTTCCCACTACATTCTGCTTGGGAGAACTCATGCAACCAGGATTGGCAAAGAATTGGAATGAACTTCGAACAGGCATCTAAAAGGCTCAGAAACGCGGTGGTTTTATGAACAACTCAGAGCACAAAGTAGCACTGAGTTCTGCTGCTTCAAGGGCCGATGCAGCAACACGTCCCCCTGAACACAGACGTGTTGGATTATTGTCACTGAGTGGCCAAGCGTCTCATTGGCACAAAGACATGAGAGATAAAATGGCATAAGGCGTCAAGATGAAAAAGTTATCTAAAAAGAAAACACCAGGGAAGAGTTTGACTGCTGGAAAGTACAGTAATTGTCCTATAGCACTGTGCAAGTCACGATAGTGATCTTTGAATAATTTATCATCTTCACTTACCCCATTCTTAAAAATTATTAAAATTTTTTTTTTTTTTTTAATTTTCTATTTCTATTCCATGAACTTGGCTTCTATACTTCTATTTTTATTCATTACTATTAAAGATACAGCAAATGGGTACAGCAAAAAAGAACTGTATTCAACCTCCATGTATGTAATATACTGTATTAATGACCTTTTCTAAAACTGTTAATGCATCTCAAGCACCAGTCGAGGTATTTTTTTACCAGGCGTAACAAGTTTGATGAGGATCTGCTCTGACACATTTTCTTCTGCAGCAACTCCAAGAGACGTAGGACACTTGCGGATTTTGTAGCTTTTTCCTCTTCTGTCCAGTTCTTCCCAGGTAAGTATGACCACGTGCACTGAAACCTTTCCCTGGAACTGCACATTTTGAAGAAATCTGAGATAAGCGGACGGAACTCCAAGCCTTCAGTCTGTGCTATTATATGTCATCTAAACAGTTGGCTCGTAGATCCCCAGCAGGATGGAGCTACTATGTACCCAGAGCTCTCCAGGGTGCTGAAGGTCTTATTGATTTTGTGATTTGGCAGAACAGTAAATACAAAACCACGTGAGTCAAGCTGAACTGAAAGCTGGAAGCAACGGTGATGTCGGACCGGAGCTCCCGGACGCCTCCCTGTGAAGACTGTCAAAGAGAAACATGGGCAGCTGCAGCAGAGAAGGACTACAGTGTATATTAAGAACCTGCTCCCCAGTCTGGTGTAATTTTGCTAAGGAAGGAAATATTTTGCAGGCATGTTTACAACAAAAACCCCAAACTCTGAATTCTCTTGGGTGGAACCCTAAATTGGACCCAAATAAAAGTCAGGGAACTGAAATGAAACACAGCCTGTATTTGATTACAAGTCCCGCGTGGATGTCAAACTCTGGCCACTTGGGTTGAACCCCTCGAAGTTAGAGTCACACTCAGTCCAAGAGACATCAAAGGTACACCAGCTGTCCAACAGCCGTCCATAACCGCAGGCCTGACAATAACAGGAAGTCTCAACTGGACTTATAAAAGCCTCGAAGAATGCGTGCTGCTCTCAGATTTAAAGTCCACGGCACAATTACGCCAAAACAAAAGAAAAAAAAAACACACGAAATTCAGCAGCCACACTTCAAAACAAGCAGGGGAGCATCAAAACTAAGCCTGAGTAATAGAAAGTAAACAGGACCATCACTCATGCAGACTTCACAACGGCCGCTCCCTAGCCTACCCCAAAACCATTGCTGCAGCCACTGCCTACATCACCACTGAGGGTAATAACGTGCAAAACATCCACTTTTGGCCTCTGTTACTCCATAGCCTATGACTACGACAATACATTTTATCAGTTTTCACTGGGTTCAGACAAAAGACAGAAACCTAGAAACTGTATTCATAAATTTAACACACGGATAATAAAATAAAATATTTTTCAAAACATAGCCAGCAAAGAGAATATGAGTTTTAAGCCTCCTCATTTTATTTCAATATCCACCCCAAACCTAACAGCTCTGGCAACATATCACCATTTTTCACTGGGGTAAATATAAAAGTTTAGTTGCATATTTGTTCATGCTTGTCCTAAAAGACAACATTCAGATTATTGAGTGTTTAATAAGGAAACTGCTCTGGTCTTATTTTTCATTTAAACTTATGCCCAGGAATCTGTAGCTGCACAGCCATTAAGAATTTAGTACAGCTGTAAATCACAGTATGAAAAAAAACTTTTATATCTGGTTGACACTGCCCCTTAGTAACCTAAAGAATGTGACATGATATGAGAGATCCCATAGGTAAGGCCTGTTCACTGTTAAAGAAATTAAATCACACTTAGAAAGACCACTGAAAAGAAAAGAAATGCAGAAATTCCCACTGGCTCCTTCCTTTCACTTTAGTTAACGTATCTCAGGAAAACAAAAGTTGTAGCATTTGTGTTACTTTGTACTGCTACTTTTATGGCGAATGTATCTAAGGGTGTAGAAAAGCACCACTGGAACATATGTTGGGGACTATGAGATGCAGGACACACAGGGAACTGGACTGGATGTGAGCTGCTGCCAGGTTCTCAGCTCCTGGTGAGGGTGTACCTCATTGTTGGTCGGGTCTGCGTCATCATCATCCAGGTCCTGCAGGATTTCCGCCAGCCGCCGTTTCTCCCCCTCAGTCATGAGCACCTGGCTCCCAGCTTCCCGCGCCAGCTGTAGCGTTTAACACAACATGGTGGTCAAGCCCTGGGCAGCTGATGCAAGACACCGCCTCTCATCCCACTGCCAATGATTTCAGCTCTATAACTGTAACTCTACTTTTTTATTATACAGCAATTCCTTGGTATCCGAGTCTAATTCGTCCCTGAAAAAACATTGCATACAAAATTTCTGATACCGAGTGCTTATTTCCCATTATTTTAAATAGGGAAAAATAAATAAATAATGTGCTCGCAACCCTTCAGAAAACAACTATGTAACCATCAGCCCGTGAGTTCAGCCTGATAAACACTGTAAACAGTAAAGTTGTCATTAATTTGCGTGTTTACACCACGTGGTGCAGTATGTACAGTACAAGACATTTCACATGTTAGTTACTGTGTTGCACATGGGAGATAAGAAGGGGCACACGTGGGGTTCACAGCCTGAGTTCAGTGTTGTGAGGTGTTGAATAAAGGGAATAAAAACGTGTGTCAAAGGAAACCTCTGCATCTGCCTCTGTTTCACACAACAACCGGCATTTACTAAATAAGTTTATTCTGAAATGAATATGTGCAATAAATGTGATGACGCAGTGCAAATGTGTTCAAAGTGAAACAGGTGAAAACAGCTGATAACACCCGAGCAAATGCAGGTCTAGTTTTGGATAAATTCATAACAGTACAGAATAATTTATTACTATGCATACAATATTATTTTATTACAGTATGCTGTTCGGGTTTTAGTTGTAGATTTTTAAAATTTATATTGATTTTTATTTGCATTTAGTTTTTTTATTACGAATAAATATCAGATAAAAATTGACTGTAGCACAAGTTTCCATTCGGATACCAACATATAGGTACTAATTTTCAATAGCTGTTATAATGAAAGTTCGGATATAGAGTTCGGATCCCCAGGAACTGCTGTATGGAGAAAGCAATGAAAAATCAACAAAACTCAGATTATGTTTTCTGACTCATGACCTACCTCTATGTTTTTCTTAACAAAGTCTTGTTTTTTCTTGCTCCGGTCCTGTCCACGTTGCGGGCTGTGTGATGGATGCACGGTGGCCTCCTCTTGAATAAGTCGGTTAGACTCCGGCAACTTTCTCTGGCCTTTTTCACCTGGCAGCCATCGAGCAAACAGGTGTGACTCCTGCTACCCTGGAAAACCCTGCACCTCCCTGGAATTAGACCCCCTCTGGCATGTAACTGAAATCCTTTCAAAGGTTTTTATTTCTCTGAACTTTGACCTTTTCACTCAGTAATTCTGTAGAGTGTATTACACCGCCACACTTTCATGAAATCACATTAAGCAGTTCATCCTCGTGTGCCAATTTATTTTATGGGCTGCACAACATCCAGAGTAAAATTAATAACACCGACTGTTCACAAGTGCTTTTACCTACAGTTGCAATTGATTTTTACCCATTTATATATTCTTACTGTTGAAAAGTACAAAATTGCACAACGGCTAAAACTGGAAAAAGTCAACTACACAGATCTAGACAGATGGAAAAAGTTCTCACGAAACATCAAAGCACAAGGTTCCAATTAAACAATTACACCAATTACCAATGTAAGGCAATATCTTACAATTACATAAAATCAGAGAATGGCATAATTTTCGCCAGCCTGTGGTTGGAAACACCATAAATTCATAAACAATAGTAATTTGCTCACCACAAACAACTAAATTAAGCGCTTGAGACGCTGTCGAGGCTCTTACGGAGCGCCTTGAACGACACTTCTTTCCTGACATACTGCCGCCATCTAGTGGAAACAGCCTCGAACAGCGGGGTCATGAGACGCGCCGACTGAAGACGAAACTTGGTGATTTTATTTTGGGTCGTATTACTTAAGAGTCCTTTAATGTAAATAACACACAATACTTAATGTTGTAACACAAAGTGCTCGCTGATTAAATCCATTAATGCCATTAACACATAATTAACAGCTGTCAATATGTAAATATATCAATTCATGCTTTTATCCAAACCTAAAAGTGTACATCTATAGCATTTATTTACACTGCTAAATTTTCTCACTGTGTCACCTGAGGATAAAGTACCTCGATGAAGGGCACGTCACCATGAGTTCGCCTCGAGCTACAAAAGTGTTTACACCACTTGTTGTCCATTTATTATGCAGAACTCAAGTGAGTTGATCTATATATTACAACAATCAGTAAGAACAATGAAGAGAGCAGGTGGAGGAGAACAAGAAGAGGAGGAACGGTAATTTGGATGAGACTTGTTTTGGACAAAGGTGGTTAACTTCACCATGCAAAATAATCTTTCTGTGCAAAACACTTCTTACCTTCATCGCTGTTTTTCTCCTCTGCATCATGCAGAACTTGAGTTCCAAAGATTGGAGCTACACCCTCATCCTCGGTGGGTCCGTGGGCTGGAATGAGACATATCTTGTGTGATATTGTCAATCGATGCAGGACGAGCGGGAAGAAGGATCGTGGTCTCTGTCCTTGAGGGGGACTGGCAGGCAAATAAGCTAAATGATTCCTACTACCTCCACCTTGGTCTCGGAACCACATGGACAGGGTTCAAGAATGAGGAGCAGTCATACACATTTTCATTTTCAAAGTACAGTGATCCCTCAAGATCCGAACTCTCTATATCCAAATTTTCACTATAATGGCTCTTGAAAATTGACACCATTACATCAGCATCAGAAGGGGAAGTTTTGCTATAACAAATTTCTATCCAAATCGTATTCATAATAAAAAAACTGAATGCAAATAAAAATCTGAATAAATTTAAAAATCTACAGATAAACACTATACAGTACCATACAGTCTACTGTAATAAAATAATATTATTAGTATTGAAATCTAATACACACACACGCGCGCCCACGCACACTATATAGTTATATAGGTTTTTTCCCATGGGCTGCGAGCAGATTATTTGTTTGTTTGGTTTGTTTTGTTTTGTTTACATAAGTGGTAATAGTCACTCCAAAAAATTAACCCACATGCTTTTAAGTACATTGATTCAGATACCAAGAAATTACTATAATAAATGTATTAGAAAAGGGGCACATGAGGATATGTGTGACTCTGTAGCGAACTTTTTGAATTTATAAGAAGGTGTTCTTCATCTGCCTAAACAAAGGTACACTGATGACTACAGAAAACAAAGTAGTGTACAGTTTTGGGACTGAGAAATACAGGGCAATTTTTGGTGGACTTTGCGGTGGGTGGATGATGGGGTTTGTGGTTATTTTGTGATTCATTGTTACATATACCCTGTAAGTGTCCACACCTGACCACTCCTGGGAACACGGCTGCGATGCCGTGGGAGGTGCACACTCTACCAGTGTTTTCACACTACACAGATATTATTAAATAGCTGACACCTTTGCCAGCGGCGATTTACAACATTAGAAAATGACTGACACATTTAAACAGCAGGGTATTCTTACTGTATCAATTACACTGTATGTACCTTGATGGAGTGGACTACAGCAGGACTGGGATTCAATCCTGGTACCTTCAGGAAACAGCCCTAAACACTAAACCACCTACTGCCCCACTCAGTTATTTTAAGTTAATGTTACAGTCTCTATTCGTACAGTTTAAGAAAATTACTTAAATACTCACGTCCCAAAAAAAATCCTGACAGATAACCTTGTATAGAAAAATAACTTTACTTTAAATATTTGTTTTACGTCGCTGTGATTTTAAAAATCACTTTTACCCCTCTGTAATATCAACAGTGGAAAAAGACATCCTTACAACTAGCACAGTCGAGCGCCAGAAACAATCTTGTGTTTTCAGTCTCATCTGCACGTTCTGCTGCTTCTTTCGATTTCAACTCCTGTCAAGACAAACAAACAAACAAACAGGCAACCGAATCATAAAGTCAGACGAATGTACCTCCCTGGGAAATTTCTACCTCCCCTTTTTTCCACAGCCACTTATTTTATTACCTGTAGCTCCTCCAGCAGTTTCTGGTGAAGCTTCTTTCCTTTCTTCTTCACTTCTTTTTCCTTGGAGATTCTCAGGGCTAAAATTTCGTCCAGTCTCCTCATTTTCCGCACGGCTTTCTGAAGCTCTGAACCCTCATTCTCCTCATCTGATCCGTCAGCATGAGAGACGCCCAAATTTCCTTCCATCAAAAAAGGCCAACCAATCAAATCAGTGCTTCTTACACAGTATTCTGATAACCAAAATAATCTAAAGCCAAACCATTTATATGTAATCTCAGCTTAAGTTTGCAGCTTTTCTTTATCAACTGGTTATTATAGGCCTGCTCACCTGTGACATTGCCTTCCATGAGGTCCTCCAAACCAGCAGGGCTCCTGCTTTCCTCTGAAACAATAACATCTCCATATGGCCTCTCCCTCACAGCACTTTCCATGTAAACAAAACACTCTGCATCGGCACTTTCACCCACCCCCCCATTTCCCACCTGATTCCAAGACGTGTCCTCCATCAT
Source organism: Arapaima gigas (assembly GCA_900497675.1). Taxonomy (NCBI): domain Eukaryota; kingdom Metazoa; phylum Chordata; class Actinopteri; order Osteoglossiformes; family Osteoglossidae; genus Arapaima; species Arapaima gigas. The sequence continues at coordinate 151,359 of UFQX01000491.1, read as the reverse complement.
CGGCTGCTACTCCCCTCATCAGCCCGCTGGACCCATCATGTACAGTTGAACACGATTCCTCTTCCAGGGCCCCGCTCTGCTCCTATGGGGTTATGTAAGATCCATAAATTGCATCACATTCAAGAACCATTATCATGTCCATACACACTGGTTACACTGACCACCTCATAAATGGATGGGTGGCATTATATTCTTCTAAAAAACATTACAACAATTCGAACGGTATCTAAACAGTCTATAACCAAATTTTACTATAACGACTCTTATACCAGCTATAACATCAGAAAGAGAACTTTTGCTGTAATGAATTTTTATCCACAGTATATCCGCATTAAAAAAATCAAAACACAAATAAAAATCTAAATAAATTTAAAAATCTACAAATACTGTATAGTACCATACAGTGTACTGTGATAAAATAATACTATATGTACTGTAATAAACTCTGTTGTGTACTGTTACAAATTTATGCAAAGCCTGACATGCGCGTGCACGTGGACGGGTGTTATCGGCTGTTCCCACCTATTTTACTTTGTCTGAGCATGTTTGTGCTGCGTCACCACATTTATTTTTCATTTCTTTTCAACAAACCTATTTGTTTAAATGCCGGCTGCTGTGTGAAAAGGTAACTTTGACACGCGTCTTTATTCCCTTTATTTAACACCTCACAGGCTGCGAACCCCCCCCCCCCACATGCCCCCCTCATCTCCCATGTGTAACACACTGAGTAACGTGAAATGTCCCGTACTGTACACACTGCACCACGCGGTGTAAAAATGAAAATTAATGACAACATTAAGGGTTTTCTAAAGAGGTAACTGGTGTTTATCAGGCTGAAGTCGTGGGTTGATGGGAGCTTGAATAATGCTGGGAGCGCATTATTTATTTTTTCCCATTTAAAATAACAGAAATAGCCACTCCGCGTTTGAAAAATTCAGTATCTGACAGGATTTAATATGAGAGGCAGTTCCATAGTGCTAAGAGGGTTCTGTCAATTTTAGTCTTACTATGGATGTACATTTGAGTACCACCAGCAAAAAATGGCAGGTTAAGCCATAAGGTTTTAATATTGGAGCAAGTGGAAACATGCACACATTAAACAGTCACGGGCCTAGCATGGAACCTTGAGGAACACCAGTTTTTACAGCACTGCCTTCAGTAAGAAATTGTTAAGAAGGGCAACGAAGGTTAAATATGAGGATGATGTGACAGGAGATGAAATGATACGACACGACAGGACAGAGGACGTGAAACGAACCTACACAGTACAACACATAAGGTGATGCAACGTGCGTGATGGCGACACGGGATGTGACGTGACGTGATGTGATGTGACACGACGTGACATGATGGGATGTGAAGTGATTCGGAAACTCACACGAGGTTCTCCTTCCGGGATGTCCGGGCTCAGGACGATCAGCAAACCCGGACTGTCGGGTGTGCGCGAGACGCGGCTGCCGGCACGAGACCGCTCCGAGGATGCCGGGCGCGAGATGTCGTCCAGACTGCCCCTTGTGATGTCCATTGAGGCCGCCGGGCAGATTCTGTACCCCCACACAAACAACAACACCTGTTAGTAAAAAAATGGAAAATACAGCGGCGCTCCAGCTAATGTTTAACTAGTCGGAATCCCGACGGCTACGTTTCGACACGTCCTGTAGTCCAGAAACTTACAGTCCTGACCAGCTAGTTCGCGATACCGGTTTTTTCTCACTTCATTGTCACTTATTGGCCGCCATTATTTGAATAACATTTCGTGTGGTGTGTATTATGAACAGAAAGCATCTGGTTATTAAAACGAAGTGAATGAAACGCACCTTTCCGTGCTGAAAGTATCGGACGCTGCGGCGCCTGGGACTGGACGGTAACCTAGAACGCCGTGGTTGCTATGCAAAGTCAACACAGCTTTATTAGTCTACGGCTTACCCCCGTTCACGGATTGTATTTGTTGATTTCTTTTTATTTATTTATTATTTTATATTTAAATACATTTTATACTGGAATAGAAGTGTTATCGCGACTGGAGACAGTGAAAGCAGTTGTCAGAGGCGAGGTGACAGACGGCATGCGTCCCTCAGGTCCCCTTTTCAGCCTCTAGCCCCCCTCTTGAAAGACACCCCCTTTTACAAACTACATTTCTTCTGTTTTTGGTCGATTATAAACGCTTTAAGTGGCTTTCAGTCCGATACCCCGTGACTGTCCCCTGTCTTCGCACATTTGCACCAATTACACATAATGTAGCTAAAATATATATATTTTATTTTATTTTATTGTTACACATAATTTAATCAACACACTGTTATGTTATTAATCTCATTTTGTTGGTCCGTTTGTAAGGACTGGGGTGCACTGTATACTGCATCTGTATGTCTAAGCTTGATATAAGTGATATACAGGTGATGGATATACAGCTGATTGTAATCCAATACAAGTGGAAATGCACATTTAGTAATTGGTATTAAACATGTATATTTTATCAGTAATGCTGTACTGTCAGAGAAATAACTGGTATTATATTCTGCAGTGATTACTGAACGGGCTGAAGGGTAAATGAATGTTGTTGCTATGGTGATTTCCACTCTCAAGCTGCTGAGTCTTTCTGCTCCCTTTTCTCATTCTCATTTTCTCTCTCTCTTTTTCTCCCTCTCTTTCTATCTACCCCCTTTCTCTATTGTCCATCCTGGTCATTCTGCTCCTCTCCTCCTTCAACCCTTATAACTTAACATTATAATCAGCAGAGGACCCTTGGTGGTATTCTAGTGGTCAACATTTTTCTAAAATTCCCTCTTGCTCTTAGTGACAGTGTAATTACCATAATTATTCTGTTTTATTCCAGACGCTGTGTCTTGACACTGATCTGTTCAATTTAATCTTGTATGGGCAGAGAACTACAGAACTTGACTGACAATAAGTGATCCTCTGTAAGGTCAGTGTCATGCATTACAACCACATATACCTGAATTATTTGCAGTTTTGCCAATGGTCTCCACAGTAAATCACAATGGATTATAATGAACTGTGCAGAATTAAAATTTTCCAGACACAACTGTTCTGTTAATTCGTAAAGCTTTATGCACCACCACGTTCTCATTACATGTTGACAAGTAAACTTCATTTATCTTTTTAGGGAATATTTTTAATACTTTACACCAAACCGATGGAAGGAGCAAATATCTATGAAAGCATCACCCTCACACAGTTTTACGTGACATATGAGAGAATCTACCAGTTTGAAGTGATTTTATATGAATCTCATTTCTGTAATGCGCTCTGCTTCTCTCTCAGGGAATGTCACATAAAATCACAAAATTATTATATACATTTGGGAAGTAGAGTCATTTCTTGTCAAGTTTTATGTCACATTTATATATAATCCATCTAAACTATGCAACCTTTGTTGTTTTTCTCAGCATTTACAGGTAAATGTTTTTTATCAAGATGTCTTGTGTAGAGAATAATGTGTTTATGTGCACAATAACTTTCAAAGTCTAATGGAAAGTTGTTCTAGTTTTTGTTACTGTTTCTAAGTCTCAGCATCCACTTTTTAGGTGTGTGCATTCTGGTACATTCGGGTGTATTTTCCCTTCAGTGACAAAGCAATGTAAACATACCAAAAATCAATACAGCAAATAATTAGGCTTTCTCTAAGTGTTATAAAAATAAGACAAAATATATATCTAACCAAACTAGCCAAATTCCTGATTTCTGTTTATTAATATATTAATTATTAATGCATTTTGTTTTCTCCAAAGTGACTTACAACACTCATTTACTCACCCTGTCTTGATTATTTATACAATTTAAACATTTTTACTGGTGTAATTTAGGGCAAGTGCTGTGCTCAAGGGTAGTACTGCACAATTTTAAACTCAGGTCCTTTGAGTGTAGGGCAGCAGCATAGGATTAAACTGTTATCAAGGCAAATAGTAACTATTATAAGAAAACCAAGAATTAGAGGCTTTTTTTTCAAGTATTTACAGAAACTTATACAACAGTCCAGCAAACTTTTGACTTATACTATACATGTAAAGGTATCCCGTGCAGCACAGTTTTTAGTTTTGTTCATTTGAATTCAATATTGTCTTGAAACGATAACTTGGCGTAGAAGTGCAGGGGACAGAGCACAACCGTGTAATTGTCGGATTTGGCTTTTTCTGCCTCCTTATTTTCATACTGTGACATTTAAGGTCCAGATGGTCCTGATGGCTCAGTGGTGGCATGATAAAAATGTGACCTCGCTGGGAAACGACCATGGGGATCCAGCACGTCAGCGCTCCAAGACTAAACAGACAAGCCCTGCTGGTACTTTCCTGTGTTTGCTTCTTACCCCTGGGGAGACCCAGAACAGCAGCAGGGACAGAACAACTGGACATGAGCTTTTTCTTCAGCACTGGCTCCTTGCTTGTTCCCATCCATCTACTTCACAGCACCCCCCTCTGAGGCAGCTATATTAAGTGCAGATGGGGGGAGCGCAGGGATGCAGCTGGGAGAGAAGCTTCTGCTTCCCTCTACTTCACAGAGAACCTTGAGGCATAGAGGCTGAGTGATCTGACTGGTGGCTGATCTAGCTGTGGAGAAAGACAGTGCTTTCAAGCGTGTGCAAGCAAACTGACAAGCACACAAATATTACATTATTATAGAGGCTTGTGTGCTGCCACCTCACAGCAGCTGAGCTGTAAAGGCATAGGTTCAAGTGAGTGAATGAGTGACAGAATCTTATAAGTACACTTTGGCAACGGTCCCTAAAGACTGAGCTCAGCTTGAGTTAAAGCAAAAGCAGTAATTTATCAGTTGCCCTTCTTAGTTTAAGATTTTGCTTTCATTCTTTTTCAACAGCTTCAGGTGTTGAAAAGATTCAAAATTCAAAAGTCATTCATGACCCATAAATCTGAAAAAAATCCTAAGGAAATGCTGGTTAACCCCAGGATATGCAATTCCACTATAACGCAGCTGGACTTTTAATACCAGCTCCCAGTTTGCGCAATGGATGTCCTACTATAATGCAGAGTCTTAGGAATCAAGGAATTCAAATTTCATGTGTCGCACAGGTAGCGTGTTCTGGTATCACCCTGCTTAGTAACAAAATACTGTGAAATACAACAAGCTGTAAAGGACATACTTTGCCATTATCCTTAGAATTTTGTCTCATGTTCAGTTTGTTTCTAAAAACATGTTTGTGCAGTGTCTCCAATTTAATCTCATAAATAAAGTGTAATCGTGCAAAACAGGGCCAAAACAACTAGAAAAGTTTCAGAAAAACTTTCAAACAAAGACGGTAGTCAGACTAGCAAAGCACATATGATAGAAATGAAGCTGGAAGTGAATAAAACAACTGAAAGAAATTAGCCTTCCGCCACAGCTCCCTCCCAATCAAATGTTCTTCACTATAAGTATAATAACAGTTTATTATAGTAAATGTTTGTTAGTTTTAAATTGTTGTCTTTAGTTATTTTTAACTGAAAATTCCGTCTCTCGCTCATGTCTCTGGGCCTGTGTGATCTCCCTACTGTGAACGGAGGGGTTGGTGTGCTGTGCTGGGTGGTGCAGCACAGTGCAGTGCTGATGCTGTGTGGTGCTTTACAGTGCTTTAGTGACATTTGGGAAAGTTGGTTTCAGGGTTTTTGAGTGGGCTGGGAGTGCTTTATTATTTTCACATTTAGAATAATGTAAAATAGGATGCTGGTATATGCAATTTTGATTTCCACGTTTTCCAGGACAAATTAAGTGTACAAAAGGGCTTTACCTTTTTACCTTTACCCCCCACCCGGGGTTCCACCAGAGGTGTTCCCAAGAAGCCTCAGCAGAGCAGACATTCACATGACAAAAAATTTCCACGGGTCCTGTGGCAGGAGCCTAACCGCTCTGAAGAGTTTTGAAGCCACACATGCCATTCTAATGAGTAGATTCCTGCTTCACTTACTGTGGGCTCACATTGTGCTACACTCAGATAAACTGCTGGAGTGTCATTTAAATGAGCCCTTGGACCCAGGGAGCCCATTGTAGGAGGAATATATTAATTAATTAATCCATTTATCCACCTATTTATTTATTTGCTTATTGTTCATTTTAGTTTCTTTTTATATTTGTTTTTATTCCTGTATTGTTCGTTTATTTGTGTTCAGAGTCAGTGAGTACAAATCTGTTACGTATAAAATGGGGCTATTTGCAGTAGTCATTTTAAGCACATAGTGCCATCCCTTGTAAAATCCTAAAAATATAAATGACAAAAAAAGCTTAAAAAATAACATTTTTTCAACGAAGGTCAAGCCCCCCAAACAAGACCTCTCCAGTCTTTCACTAGTCTTCTTCTCAGCTCTCTGTTCTAAAGAGTGTTGTGTTTGCTCTCAAATGGCCACACCTTGTCCTCTTTTCATCCAAAGAAGTCATCTCCCGGTGCAGCTCTAAGGCCAGGTGGTGAGTGGGTGCGATCAGGCTCTAACCACCATTCTAGGTGACAGTACATCCCTGACTGTCCAATTGATGAGGGTGACTGCCACTGTTCGGTCTCCCCAGGCCAGTGCAAAAGCCTGTTTGCAGGCTGTTTGCAGAGAGGACATCACTGTCACACAGGTACCACATAAGGAAGAAGAAAAGGTCAAGTGGTGTAATGGTTAGCACTGTCACCTTTGTTCTTGGAGGCTCTTGGAGCACCTGCTGTAGTACCCTTGAGCAAAGTTCTCAGCCTGGTAAAAATCCTTAGCTACATAAACAGGTAAGCCAATGTAAGTAGCTTAAGATGTTGTAAGTTCTTTTGGCAAAAAGTGTCAGCTACATGAATAAATATAAACATTCTGACAACCTAGTTACTGAGAGCCAAGCAGGCATCCCTCTGCAAAACATATCCAAGAAACACCAAAGGCAATACTAATGCCAGGGTTTTCAGGTCTGTGGATGCTTTCCACAGGCAAATGCTGAATAATGGGCTGGTGTGATAAGTTATGCAACTCTAGTATCATGCAGACCCTGGAATTTGAAGCAGTCTGGGGAAAAAAAAGTCTAATCAAAAAATTAACATAAAACATGTTGGAGAGACAAAGGTGTATAAGGGAAATTTATGTCAACAGAGTTTACTTTTTGCAAAAATGAGTGAGTCCAGTTCAGCCCCTGTTTGACCTCTTGTGATAGCATTCTTTATAGGCTTTTCCCATCAGCCCAAGGATTCCCCAACCTCATAAGCAGAATATGAAGCTTTTGGGGAAAAGTGCAATCGGAAGTTTTGCAGCTAGTTTAATGCATTGTTATTGACCAGTCATTTTTCACCCTAATTTAGCTGTATGATCTGACTGTCCACCCTTCTCCTTTAAGGTTTTGCAAAGCCTGGAGACATTGCAGCCCACCTACTCTCCTGCTAAGCCAGACATTCTCTTTATACCTTGCAGGTCACCCAGTGCAACTGGAGCATTAACACACACAGGGTCGGTTATCCATCTTTCACTGAGGGCAGTTTAAACCCTACAGCCTCTTGAAAGGTCTATAGAAGGTCCAGATGTGCCAGCCAGTAAAAAACTCTTTGCGCTGGCAGTGAAATAACAGGCTTTTCTTTACTGCTTCTACTTCAGTGGAATTTGTGATCAATGGCATCACCCAGCTTTAAACCTGCTCATGTAAGGAATTATCAGGTTGAGTTACATAAGACATTGTATTGATGAATGGTCATCTTTTTCGATGAGACTGAACATAACTTGCGTTACAGCTGCATTTTCTAGTATGCTTCTTAGATTATTTCAGAGACTGGTTATGTAACCTATTAAACACATTCAAACAGTCAATCTATCAATTTATTTCTTTGTCTTACAAGTCGCAGTCTTTACTGCCTCTGTTCAGTCACAACATATACATACTGAAACACAAAACTGCCTGAACAAAATTTGCATCACTGTATTGTTACCAGGAGTTGCACAACTGGTGACCCACGAATTTTGAAACAATGAAGAAACAATGGGCTCTGTACCTGCATCTGGCAAATAGAGATTCAGCAAAAGTTATAATTCCTCTTAATCAAGAACTGTGGGAGAAAATTAATTTTGATAAAGTAGCACAAAATCCACATAAAACCATTCCTTTACTAAATCTGCACAGGGCTCTCTTAAATCCAGCAAATGTTTCACATCTGAATAATTCATATTCTGCTTCTGTGTATTTTATTTGTTCAAAATAGACCTACAGAGAACAGTGAGGTGCACTGTGGGTCAGCGCCACATTTCGAACAAGCAGCACAAGAGCTGTAACTGAAAAGTGCTCACGTCAGCCTTGTTATAGTGATTATTATAACACCCCCCATAAAATCACAGTATGAGCAACTGGGATGACTCGGTTTCACATTGGTGCCCTATGTTTTTTGCATTTTTTTGGTGCAGTTTTCCCTTTTTGACTCTTAGAGATTTTCACATGAACGTAATGATGATGATGATGACAATGGTATAAAGACATTTTTGATATTATTAACTATACTAAAGCTTTTAACAAGTGGTATATCAGTTCAACACCTGCTGTAAGAACAGTAAGCCAGTCAATCCATCATGTGCTCCAGCTAAGGCCCAACCATAAATCTGTGCAACCTTTGAAAAGAAGATTACTTTAGATTAAACTATTTTGAAGGAGTGGGAGGGGGCAAAAGGTAACAATATTTGGCTTATTCTTTCTCAGACTTGTTCATTTAAAGCAAAAACCTTCAGCTATGAAAGAATGAATGAAAGAAAAACACTCCAGGAAGGTCTTTTTAAGACATTTCATTGCTTATAGCAGATGCAAGTGCAAACCCTTCATTTTGAAGACAAATATCATCCACCATCCATCTTGTCGCACAGTAATAATGCTCATATTTTCTTAATCCCCTATTGACAACCATTTTGCTCAGTGTTTTATAAATCTGCAGTGAGTCTGTAAAACTAGAGGACTGGAAATCCAAGCTAAAGATGTTTTCAACCTTGCCTGTGCAGAATGGGGATTGCAGTCTCCAGGCAAAACCTGCCAATAAAAATCATCCTCCATGACAGGCAACATGTCATGTGGCCCCTCTGAGTTAAGATGTCTGCTGAAAACAGCCAAAAATGACAATGACGGGTCATACAGGTCTTTCCAAGAAAAGAGAATAGTCCACACAGCACCAACGAAGATCAAACACCTTTCTGAGGGCAGAGATGTCAAATATAATAAAATATGACACTATATGACATTCCTGGTGTCAAAAGGGTGGGTTGAGCCTAGTCTGGACATCTGCACTAAAGATAAAATTGTGACAAGCCTGTTTGCTGTATTGGTCATATGCACAAATATATGGGCTAAAAATACAATATGTCCATCACAATTGACCTGACAGACTTAAAAAATATTGCCTGACTCACTCTATTATTATTTCACTGTCTAGCAGACAAAGGGGCTATAACATAGGTGAAGCTGAACAACTCTCCAGTGCTTATACCATACTATTTTCTAAGGGCAATGAAGACTGGCTGCCTCTGTGTAAGAAGACAATTACAACTAGTAAATGAGGCATCTTGTCTGAGACAAGACTGATAAGGAGAGCAGCAGGAAAACAGATAGAGGGTATTGTTACAAGTTTTTTGTTTCTTTTTTTGTTTTTTTTAAGCTTCTGTTGTTTTCTCTCCTTGAGCCTTGCATGTCAATCCCATCCACACAGCTGGCTCCACCACAAAAAGCCATACTTATCATTTCATGAATATATGATTTTTTTATATAACTGTATATCCCTACTGAGCCCTGCAACCACAGTAGGGACTCTCGTATGATATTATGTTTCCTTTGAAAGTCTGCATAAAATCCTGAGTAGAGGCTCCCTAGACATAAACAACAGGTAAAAAGGCCTAGTGAGCTTCTTCTGCAGCCGTGCGTCAGGACATTACTGCCGAGCGCTCTGGTAATTGCAGGGAAGGCTGCCCTCCTTGCACATCCTTTAAGTCACCGAAACACACTCAGAAGCTGTCAGTGCTGACGTAAAAACTCACGTGGAAAGCAAGGCAACATAAGAGCTGAACATTTAGCGGCCAAGCCACTTATTTTGAGAAGAGGGCAAAATGAACCTAGATGACTGTCCCTATAAAACCAGTTGAGGAAATAAATGGGCTCTGCGGGAAACAATGACACCTTGTGTATTTTTCCGAGGCAAAAAATTCTGCCTACAATTCAGGAATCTCAATAAAACTACCCAAAGAGCTAAATCCCAGCCATTTCAGTATAGCCATGATCCAAAAACCATCCGGTGTGAAACAGTCATCAGGATGTCACGTTGCTTTGATTAAAAAACTAAAGGCTTATGTAAGAAGATGAATTTAGAGCATATGGCCCATTCAGCTTGAGCGTGGCCGTACACCATGGATATTTTACTTTCATATGAGCCGCAGAAACTAGACGTGGTAGACATGCTACATAATCACGACATGGGAGCCACTCCCCTGGTCATCCATAAACTGCCATCTCATCTTAAGAAATATCTGAAGCTTACAGCTGCATGTTCATTAACTGAGATGAATATCTCAGACGACCATTACTGCTAGTCATTATCTACTTATTTGTTTATCATTTCTTTATGCTGACAGCATACCAGCATACCATAAATGCAGAATGTACAGTAATTGGTACCTTAGAAACTGGACTGTGCAGATGTAGGAACTGCTAGTGGTAAGGTCCCAGAAAGATAAAAAGGTCAATTTACACGGGTCAGCCTCTTAAGAATCAAAAATGCATAAATAAACAGTTGTCATACCATTATGTTGCATAATAGACAGAGCTAAATTTAGCCCTGAAATTCCATGCAGTGTTTTGCTGTTATGCCCATATTACATTTCCTGCTCCATCCATCAAAAGATGTGCAAACTTTGACAGCGTTTATTGTGAGGAAATACTAGCTTCTATTAGAGCAACCCTAAGGACAATGATGTTATTAAGCTTTACAGTGGTAATGTATGTGTTTGGTGTTTTTGCTGAAATATTGCTCTGTTGCAAGTCATCACTGGAATACTTAGTCAACATCTTGTTCATAGCTAATAGGACGAGGGACCGTGAGATGGGGTGCAGCTGCACTCGATGGACGGATGTCTAGAACTTGGCCTCTGACAATAATAATGATATCGCTGAGAGTGTTTTGCTGAAAATAGCACACCATGCTGATGTGAACCAATGAGGGACTGATGGGATCAGCATCCTTGAGCCTAGATACTGAATTCAGCTTCTAGAGTCCTAACAGTTCTATACTTTTTATCTAATAATCATATCTACACGGGTTCAGTGTCTCCATATTATGATGGGGGCCACTCGCACTTGAACCCTCAGGTTTATTTTTCTCTCTCTTTGTATATGGGAGTTTTTTTTACCTCTGCTCATCTGTCTTACTCTATATTCATCTATACAATATCTTTAACTTCCTACTCAGGTCAGGGTCACAGCAGTCCAGAGCCTATATCAGAATCACTTGGGACTAAACTTTGAAATCACGCCCTGGATAGGATGCCAATCTATTGCAGGGTGGCCTGCACATTACGAGCAATTTAAAGTGACCAATTAACCTGATATTTTTGGACTGTGGGAGGAAAGTCATGCAGACACATGAGAATAAGAACACTCTAGCCAGACTGAACTGGATTCAAACCCACACCTGAACAGCCCAGGCACTGTGAGGCAACACTACTACTCACTGCACCATTATACCACACAGCTTATTTTATATTTGACTATGTCTGCTGCTTTCTGTCTCTCCTTGGCTCCTTGTTCTGCAATTTCTGTCACAGTGCAAGAAAAGAGCTCTAAAAAATGAATTGAATCAAATAATATAATGAGGATAAGGCACCTGTAAGTGGACAATTTGGACTGCTGCATGACACAGGTTATTGGAGACAGAGAGTATTTGTTAGGTGTTTTTTTACAATTTCCACCCTTCTTGTGAGTTTCTGTTTTTGTTCATACTTCAAACAGGGTCATGTCTGTTTTCTCTTTTAGCTTAATAGAAGTCTATTTTTGTTTGAACTCCTGCTGTTTTATGCTTCTCTTGCACCCATGTGGTTGCATCAACCCCACAACTGGCCACAATGTTTTAGCAATTTTTAGGTGGATATAAAGGTCACGCACCACACAAATAAGAAACACAAGTTACTTTGTACGCGCTATTTTTTATATGTGGCTTAGATTATGCTTACATAAATATCTTACAAATCTTTCACATTACAAGTACAGTACAGCATTCATCTAAAATGGGTTTACGTAGCAAAAATCGGCTCGAAATGTCGACAGAGTTAATTTCCTGTGCTAAAAATGTGAGAATTCAATCATATTGAAGAATGGCCGTGGAAAAATCATTGGTGTAACAGGAGAAAAGAAATGACACGATCCTCCCTCAAATACACAAATTGAAAATATTGCCTGTATTAACATATAAAGTTTCAGGTTGCTATGTGGAAATATATCACTGTCTAAGATTTATTAATAAATAATAAAGATCGTTTTTTACTATTAGCTTGTTTCTGCTGTAGTTGTTGTTCAGGTTTCATTCCATTTCCTTTAACTGCTTCCCACTGTGAAGTCACCTTTATTCAACAACCGAAAACAAATTAAGACAAATTTATATTTTGATGAGAAACAATGCAATAAATGATTTCACAGCTGTAATTTCCTGTGCTTTTGATACATGAATACTTTTTTAATATCTGACTTTTTTTAACCAGCCTCCTGTCTCTGTGGCTGGCACTGTGTAATAAGTTAAAATAAAAGAAAAAAGAACTAATACCTTTTAATTATTTCCTTCAAAATTGAAAAGTGAAATAAGTGACAGACATCTTCTCAGATGGATGATGCCCAAGATGGATGATTCAGTCATTTGACATATTAGCAGATTAGCATTTCTGTACAGAAATCACTAAATTCTAATGTATTTGCAAAGCTGTTACTCGGATCATACGCTGCATATCACCAAAATAACTTGAGTGCTCTCTGATTCATATTATTCCCCTTTATAAGTTATAAGTACAGTTCAGAACTATTACTCTGACCTCTTAGCTACAACACAGCTGTTATTGCTTTCTTTCATGTTCACTACATGGTATACTCTCCCTAAAAAGATCTGTTACTGTTGACACATCCAAGGGCTGAAGGAGAGGCAGGAGGAATGTGCAGATGTGTGTGTGTGTGTGTGTGTGTGTGTGTGTGTGTGTGTGTCCCATCTGAATTTCAAGGGTCCACTTTGGGAAAGATGCTGACTTTGTTTCTGCTGATGCGACGCTCTGTAGTGCGGATCTTAGGTTGTTTGGTCTGAATGAGCTCCTCGGGAGTGTTGCCAAGTGGAGGCAGAAGTCTCTTTTTACTGTTCCTGGTCTCCGAGAGCCACTGGGGAGGCAGCTCGAAGGGACCAAAGCCAAACTGTGTAGCATACTTTGCACCATCCTCAGGGTCTGAGGGTGTAGCCGGTGCCACCTGGGAGGAAGACTCTGCACAGCTGTGGAGTGGTGAGCACTTGGGGGCCAAGACTCCTGGCACTGCTCCTTGCCCCCCTGTAGGACGGGCTTCTGCTGCCTCCCGTTGCAAGGCACTGCTGGACACTACAGTGCGTGCCTCGTTCTCCTCTTCTTCCTCCTCATCCTCAGCTGTGCGGAAAATCTGCTGCTGACCGATGTTGAACATTTCCAACAGCTGGCTCCCCGAGCGCACACCTGGCTCCCCCGCTACCTCTGCCAGTCCCTCAGAGCGCACTGCATTTCTCCGGCTGTAGCGGCGGTGCAGCCGTGTCACGGCACCCAGCAGGCTCTTGCGCACCGAGGTATTAACAGTGAGGAAGAGCAGCGGGTTGGTGAGCAGTGACACCTTGGGAAGCCACACAGCAGTGAGGAGCAGGAAAGTGGACACTTCGGAGACATCCAGCAATGAGCGGCAGATGACCAGTGCTGCATAGGGAACGCTGCAGGCCATGAAGATGAGCACCATGGAGAGCAGCATGGCATGCAGCTCAGCCTCACGCTGAGACACATATGGGATGGAGATGCTGTTCTGCGGTGTCCGCAGCGCGGCAATAATCACCTTCTTCTTCTGGCTGGCACTCAGGGCACGTCGTATGAGCACCATAAAGAAGAAGACAATGACAAGTGGTAGGATGAGGGTGGTCACGTTGTAGGTCACCACATAGACCAGGTGTCCCAGCAGGTAGTTTTGGTTCTCCATGCAGAGCGCTGTGGCGTAGATGTCTGTCACATTGGTCACGGCAAAAACTGGTGTGCTCACCACCGCAGCATGGACCCAAATATAGATGACCAGGTCTCTGGACTTGGCATCTGAGATCTTCCTCTCCAGTGGGTACAAAACAGAATAGTATCTGTGATAACAGGGGAAAAAATTAATCTGCAGTCAAAGTAAGCACAAAATCCTCAATATGAAGTCCTCTGGCCAAAATACAGTACAGAAAACTGTCAATATATGACAAAGCTACACAATAATCAACAAACATGATGAAGTACAGCAATATGGATTTCCACCCATGCTTATTGCCTAGCAGATTTATAACTGTGCAGTAAAGACTGTGAGAGGTAAGTTCTGTGGAGAAGACAAGATGAAAAAATTGTGACTTAAAACAATATTTAAGACCAAATATACTGATCACACAAATGTGATGAAGGGGAAAAAAACTTCTGCAGTTTTTTGCACATTATTTCTCATTATCCTTCAAAAAAACATTTTCCTTCATAAATTCAATGGTTCGCTTCTGGTTTGCAGACAGCTCCTCTATTTAGCCTGCCAAGAGCCCCCCAGCACTCACTGTTACAGCGGGGGCAGGTTACAAAACCTTAGAAAATTTGTCATTCAAACCAGAACCATTACCACACCTCAGCTGTTTGCCTGTGCATCTTGCCCTGAAGACCTCCTGTCACTGGTTCTCCATCACTCTCAGTGAAGCAGGGACCATGTCCTGCCTCCCCAGCAGGGGTGACCTGACAGCCTGGTTCACCTGAACCTCTCTCTCTTATGTATAATTTAGAGAATGGGGAGGTGGCAAGAGCAGTGTGTGTAGAGGCTCCCCTTTGTGAGGCACTGGATTCCTCACTTATACACCAGCTCCTTTATTTAGCCTGACAAGAGCCCCCCAGCACTCACTGTCACAATGGGGGCAGGTTACAAAACCTCAGAAAATTTGTCATTCAAACCAGAGCCATTACCTCACCTCAGCTGTGTGTCTGTGTTTGTGTATGTGTCCATGTATTTTTCTATACATGTGTGTACCTAACTGTGTGACTGCTTATGTGCGTTTGTGTGTTGTAAAACTATGGTTGTGTTTAATGCACTCAGCATGATAACATCGGGATTAGAGCTGTCACTTTTCATTTGAAGGACCCAAGTTTGAACCCCATCTGCTGCTGCAGTACCCTTGATCAAGGTACTTACCCTAACTCACATCAGTAAAAATTACCCATGCATTTAAATAGGTAAATAGTTGAAAGCAGATGAGAACTGTAAGTCACTTTGCAGAAAAGTGTCAACTACATAAATGAATGTAAAAAGGACTTTGAGATTTATAGTTTTTCTCTAGTCTCCATGTCCAGCGCTGCAGCGAGACATGAAATGCTGTCTCGCTGCAGTATTGCTGTCTTTCTTATATAGACTAGGTAACCCTACTGATCTGATGTTTAGGAGTGTGTGTGTGTGTGTGTGTGTGTGTGTGTGTGTGTGTGATGACTATGCAAAAATACCACTTAGGGTGAGAAATACTTGTGAGCAAAATTTCAAGTCTGTGGCTTGAAAAATAAAGCCAAGTATAAAAAATAAACAGACAGACAGACAAACAAACACAAACAGACAAATACAGATTGATCTCTATAGATACAGAGACAGCCACCATCCTTGACAGCTCTTCATTTTTTGCTGAACACAGCGCACTGACAACACCTTTGCCATTTTAACACAGAACTCTAAGGAAGAAGCCTCAACACATTCATACCGATGGTTCTTAGTCACAAACCTGGGAACACAAAATAAAGGGTTTTCCCTAACAATAATTTGAATGTAAAATGAGAGAACCTAATTCCAATGTCTTAATAAAGAGACTTCATCAATTTGCCTTATTCACAAACATAAAATTTTGCAGAACTGCTTTACAAAGTGCAAAAACAGATCAATCACTTTTTTAATGGGTTTAACAGAAATTTCAAGGAACACAAGCACAGAGTAATAATATCATGAGAACAGCTGAATAAATGATGAGCGAAAAACTTCAAAAGTAATACATTTTCCAAAGTGACATTTCCAAATGGAAAAAGAGAGCTCATTGCAGCAGTTGACACTGAAGTATTATCACAATATTGTTTTTTAGAGATGTTAACCCAAGTATTAAGTCGAGCTCTCTCTAATTCTTTTAGACTCATCTGTCTGCAATGACTCATTGAATGCTGGGAGATGCAATGAGAACCAAAAAATGTCAGTTCCTTGTCCCTTTCATGCTTGGTATCACCTGGAGCCATGTAGAAGAACTCAGTGCCAGATGGACACCAGAAACCAGTCCCAACACTGGCATCCAGCAACTCTGACATCAGAGTGGTCTAAAAAGATGAGAGAGTTTGTCCATAACTGCAGAACCCACGACCTGTAAGGCACATGGTCCTCAAACTTTTGGATCTAGAAAACTGCAGCATTTGGGGACAAAGGTACATGAACAGGAGGTGGTATAGTGGTTATAGCTACTCCCTTGCCCTCAAACTACACCTCCTGCTGCAACAACCCTGAGAAGGGACTTGAAATTGCTGGAGTAATTTAGTTTGCTATATAAATGTGTAGCTGTTTTTAAGTGGCTTAAGACATTTTGGAGGGAAAAAAAACATTCCGCATTGTTTAGTGGATTCCAGCATCTAATGATCTTATAATGCAGGACTCGCCTACCTATCCAGAGCAATGGCCGTAAAGCTGAGGATGGTGGCAGAGCAGAAGAGCTTGTGAAGGAACTTGATGGCCTTGCAGAAGATGAGTGTGTGGAGCCACCAGCAGCAGTGTGGGCTGCTGCTCAGCACAATGTCAAAAGGCACACACACCAGGCTGGCACACATGCCTGCAAACGCCAAGTTCTTCATGAAGCGAAGGGTGACGGACTTGAATACGGTGCTGCGGCAGGTGGACCACAGAACCATGGCATTACCTGCGGGCACAAAGCACATAACCCCTACTTCATTCCTGAAAGGCAAAGATATATGAGGGGGGCTCAAGATTTATCAGGTAAATGTGTGTGTTGTTTGAATCATTTAGACAAGGGCAGCTTGATAAATGAACAAACAAACACACGTTCAAGGAATTCTGCCAATTAATGTCAAACCGATAATGCATTCAGAGCTAGTCGTCTCCATGTGCTGTGCGCTAGTGAGATTCCAAAAGGATGCCTCTGAGTCATGGCAACATCTGCGTGAGATTAATGTAAGTACCACGCACACCTCATATTTTACCACATAGTACAACAAGGCCATAGACCTTGGCACCTGCAAGGAGCTAATGTCAATCTATAGCTTCCATCTGACTGCATGTTTCTTCCCTCCAGCTACCGAGTTATTCGCAGAATCATGAACGTTGCCAAGGTAAACAACTGCTGGAGCTGTATTTTGGACTGCTTCAGAAAACTGTCCCTGATTAAACAAATTTCCTCAGCTCCCAGCAGACTTCAACGGTGTCCTCTAGTCATGGGAAGCAAAACTGAAAACAACATTCATGTCCTGTTTGTTCACAAGTGCAGGGACAAAGCACCAGAAATAAAATCCAAAATTGGAGTAAAAACTGAAAAGACATGATCGGTTATGCCTCAGCAAGCAATGAAATGAATCTGGGTGAAATGTGAAGTTAAACTGAAAACAGCGCAAATATTAAACTTACCTGGGCGAGTTTTTTTCGATCTGAATTCCCTCTGAATACATCTTTACTGAGTAAAAGCGAGTACGCTAATACCTCGAGTCGCGCTCCAGATGAGTTTTTCCAAGAAACAGCACTATGACGGATCATTAATACAGAATGGTGCATAAATGCACATTGGAAGCTGCACATGCGCCATAAAATGCAGAACAGATTTGTTATACTTTTGATGATAGTGAACAAACAGGGAAAACTGTTTATTTTAAGGATGACTAACACAAACTTACGACAAAGTTTTGAAATATTTTATTACATTTTTTAAAATAAAGTAAATTATTACCATAAATTACTGAAAGCTTTCAAATAAAAGCGCACCATTGTGAAACAAGGCCATAGAGGTATTACTGTACTAATTTATTATAAGCATCTTATCACAGGTGCATAGGAAGTTTACTGTTAAAGGACAACACATGCAACTGATGAAATTATACTTGTGGACCAACTGAACTGGGCCAGTATTTCACCCACCGTCATGATGTCCATCTGTCATTATGAGAATCATCTTTTCAATTTTCTTCCTCAGTGGGAACAGACGGCATGTTATGAAATCAATTTTCCTTCCACTCTATTTCAGTGACAGGCAGATTGAAAATCAATATTGCTGGTTTCCAGGCCACTTCGGTTGCCCCTATGGTAAATCTTTAAATTTCCATCCAACAGGGGTCCATCAGTGGATATGGATGTGCTCATTATGTTTCTTTTTTTACTTCAAGTGTGGGACAGTCTCTCAAAGTTATTCCAACCGTACATGTAAGAAGTTTGTTTTTCTTCCATTTTCTTGGCCTGGAATTTTTCATTTGCCATTCCTCATTTGCCAGATGACTTTCAGTTCAGTTTAATTCTTGTGCAACTGGCCCTGTTTCTTCCTCTGCCTTTTATCACTGTACCAACTCTAAGGTCTGTCACTGTCATGACTGCTGTGTGAAATATTACCTAAACTCATAAATGACTGTTAGATCGTGCTGGTTTCAACACTACTCCATTACACACTCTCATCAGCTGGTTGTCATCTTTCAAGCACTAAGCACTGTTCTGGCTTATATAACTGATCCCTGAAAGCTGGCTTAGACAAAGGTGTCAGCTACACAAACAAATAAACAAACAAATGTAAACAAGCATACCTGTAGGATTTCCCCAACAACACTGGATATCTCGAGCAGAAAGAACCCAGCGAAACTTCCGTGGAATGAATAAATACTTGTCAGCTATGTGGCAATGTGGACTTTCTACACAGTAAGCAGATCACTATGAACTCTCGTTCTCAGTCAAATAATCTTCAGTGGCAGGCAAACCACACAAAATAATGACTAGAGTGCTTTGGGTATGCAAAAAGCACCTTGAAGCACTTCACACATTCCTACTGAAGGCCAAGCATTTCCCACCAGTGTCTGACTGTAGGAGAGCTAAATATCAGAGCCGAGTGAAAAGGTCCAAATTGTGTCAAAAACTAGACATTCACCTTATTTGTGAAGAAATCTTAGGCCATTACACCCAGTGATCTGTATTTCAGACCCTCCAATAACTAGTGCGTATTAAATATAATGATTAACATAATCAGAGATTATTCAGGTATCCTGAGGTCACAATGACTTTCATAAGATATTTCCTTTAAGAGCCTCATATAACTAAGGCTGGACCCATGTTCTAGTGCTTTGGAGGCCAATAGTTCGAGTGACACATTTCCTAAAAATCCGTGCTTTCTTGTTAAATGAATACAAACTACATTCTTGTTGAGTCTCACTTTTTCTGACCTTTCGTTTCGACTGTTAGAATCCAGTCAAAGCTAGTCAAATAAATGAGATGAATGTGCAGTGTAGTGATAATATTACTGCCCACAAGAAAATTCTTTCAATTTAACAGCTACATATATTTGCGCCACACCATCTGTCTTGATCATCTTCATATGTCATACGTGACCCTCAGCTCTATAGACAGCAACTATCTGTGCATAATGTGTGCTCCTAAAGCTCTTGGCCTGCTGTGAGATGCACATTTGTTTACTCTGAGATGCATATTGTTTTGGAGAAAGGCAATTAATGAATAAATGCAAATGAACATTTGGTTAATTTGCAGCATTTCAGAATGTTGCAAAGTATGGAAAGTGTAGCTTTGTACAGAAGTATTTACCGTACAGCTCTTAACCAAAGCATTTCAGCACATACACGGTCACGCCTACAAGAAATCACATAAGCGAGCTGGGAAAGTCAGTGTGACCACAGCCTTGATGGGCCTACCGTGGTGCACTCTTCAGCAACTCGCCATCAAGTGTTGGGCAGTACTTTCAGCTCATTCCCTGGGGTACAACATGGTAGCTGCCACTGACTTGTGAATATGTAACTGAGATGGACAACCATGCTCGCAAATCCAGCCATATAGTGTGTTTGCATGGACTGCATAAACCAACTGGCAAGCATTGCTAGTGTTTGAACTGGGTGTCTCACTATAAAAGGGCTCTTGGGTAACCACACACATCTATAGTGCATTGAATAAAGGACCAATCAATCAGCTCTCACACAAAGAAAGCAGGTGAAGTCGGTATAGTGGTAAGAGATTTATTATAACCTCTCCTTATTATAACCAGTGTCCTTAAGAGGACAGACAACCAACATATATATTGCTCACAGTGTTAAACTATACTATTGTATTCTAGTCCACCCAAAACTAAACCTCTGACAGCATATTTCAAACAATACCTGTGCTGAAACAATTATATTGCTCCTTTTGTCTGATTGTGCAGTGCTCGGCTTGGTAATCCTTTTATTGAGATATTTTGCTGGATATTTTGCTGGATCGTCTCATTCCATATAAGTACAGCTGCTCTACACTTAATAAAAATATTTTGGTACGTTCATGGAAGTTTTCCGGGAGATTTATGAATAAATCGAAACAGTCGTGCAGCCAAAGGCTGAACAACATACCAAACCCTTCAGTTAAAATAAAGCTTCCACACAACTGTCCTTCGACGGTGTCAGACAGGTTAATTCCCAGTGAGCTGCCCCAAGTTGAGGGAACAGTTATGTAAACTGTCTTTGCGGATGGAGGATGATGCCAATAGAAGAACAAACATCTAACTGATGCCTATTAATAACACTTTGACAAATATACCAGTCAAGCGAAACGAAACTCAATATTCCTTATTTCACAGATGTAACATCAGTATTCAGAAATCAAATGCTACATCCATAACCCTAACAGTGAGGGTTCATGGGACAGGGGAGCTCACTCATAGCCTGTGCAACTCACTCACCCAAGAGCGAGCCCACGAAGATGAACACCTGAATGGTGGTGGTGAAGTCTCGATAGGTCTTTTCCTGGCCATAGAGTCGATGGTCCAAAAGGTGCATCCCTCTGGTGCTCACGTTATCCCACCATGTTACAGGAGTGGACATGTTCTGGAGGTCAAAGATGTGGGTTGCCGGGGTGAAGACACTGCTGCCGTTTGTTGAAACGGGGGCCCAGCTGCCAACATCACTCTCTTCCATTGCGGCTCAGTTCACACGGCTCAAACTCTAACTCACATCGCTCCCAAAAGTCAGCTTGAGAATTAAAGTGCCAGACTGTCTTATTTGTCCATCAATGAAACCTAAAGAGTTCTGCATCAGTTTTCACCCAAACCTGTG
The DNA here is from genome assembly GCA_900497675.1 of Arapaima gigas. Taxonomy (NCBI): domain Eukaryota; kingdom Metazoa; phylum Chordata; class Actinopteri; order Osteoglossiformes; family Osteoglossidae; genus Arapaima; species Arapaima gigas. Next base: position 129,865 of record UFQX01000491.1, on the reverse strand, counting down.
ACTACTCTGAAACTCTGAAATCCATACTGCTCTAAAATTTTATGCAGTCATTGCACAACGTAGGAAAGGATGAGTTTCATTCACATTCCATCAGACAATTTGGGTGAAATTACTGTCATTGTTTGAGTGATTCATCCATATCTAACATCTATCTCTTTGTTCACCACATAGAAACACCAGAAGATCAACTAAGGCTGTTATCCCACATTCCAGCTCTGAAGGACAAGGTGCAAGACTTGTCAGAGCTTCTTCAACTTCCACAGTTTTGCCTTCCAGCTCAAACCCAGGGGTGCCTTCACCCATCCGTCAGACAGAACTCTAAGGCACTTTATTGAAGAAAGCTCTTCAGCCCCACAGAATTCCCTCTTCTGTGTCCATGGTCGTCTCCATGTGGATATGGCACCTCGTGAGCTTCTCAAGGGCTCAGATCATGCCTCTGCCTTGGGTTTGGAACTCATTCTTCCTTCCAACACTGTCCAGCTTGATGGATGGAGGTGGACCCAACTCCAGTCCTGCCAGGGTGCCTCTATTTGCAGTGGGAAGACACACAGCAGCACAACATGAAAGCAAACCGTGTGTCATTTCAACATGCCAAGAAGGACAAAGGAACCAGCAGAGTGGAGATCCGAATCTCCAGGCTGAAACACCGAGTCTCTATCAGACAGTGAAAGAAAAATAGACGCATGTGCTCTATCAGCTCGACAGACGCCTGTCAGCGCTGAAAATCACTACTATGTCATAAATATATGAATTTTAAACGTATTATCACGCGCATCGGTTAGCAAAACAGGCCGATTGCGCTGGAAAAGCGGGTTAAACGCGGGACTCACGGCGCGGAGCCCCACGGGCGCGGGGCTGTGAACGGTCTCTTCCGGCCACCGGGCTGCTGTTGTTCCCCGCTGCAGACCCCTGTCTCGGTCGCAAACACGCGGGGACACGGCGGGCGGACAGTCGCCCTGTATTCCGGTGAATGAAGAAGCGAATCGTGGAGCTGCGAGGAGTGGATCGCAGCGGAGTCCCTCCTCCGAGCCGCGCAAAGCGGGGCGCCGATGGCCGGGGAGGGCGCGCTGGGCTCCGCACCCACACTGTGGACCCTCTCTGTCCCACTTCCACCACCGACCCCCATGTGGACACACTGGGGACAGACGCAGTTAGACACGCGGGGAGCCAACGTTGAGGAGGGGGAGTGCTGTTGGGGGGGGGGGCACCACAGTTGTTCTGTCCACTTCTGTCCTTTCTCATTCAACCCCTGTCACTTTGTCACTAGTTTTTGTTCATACCAACAACGTGGCTTTTTAATTTATTTTGTTGTTAAGGTGATGCAAAGAAGGTGTGCGTGACTGTTGTATAGCATATGATGTTTCCCTTCCACACAAAGGCGTTTTTGTGAGGCTCCGTAAACAGCGCAAAAGCAAAGATTGCGAGCGGGAGAGAAATTCCTCTCAGTTCAGTGGTATTTCGTGCAACCAGAAGGTAAGAATCGAAACACCTCTCTGTGTTTATACAAGGCAGTCCTGAAGGATGCTTCCTGAGGAGTTGGTTGCTGAAGTAATGGGCACAAAGCAGAAGGACCTTGCTATTTAATGTACATTATGGGGCATCGGATATGGGGAAAATGTTCACTTCCCACAGTAAATGCATCCAACTGACCAGGCAGTGGAAGGAAAACTGACAAAGTCCAGTGTGATCATCTCCTTTACATACTTATCACAGAATCCTTGTTTCATGGATATATCACTGGGCTTCAGTTCTATGAGACAGGCAGACAGACAGACAGACACACAGACAGATAGATAGATAGATAGATAGATAGATAGATAGATAGATAGATAGATAGATACTTTACTGATCCTGAAGGAAATTGCAAGATGCAGTGGCATATATACAACACTTTAAATAAGCAGTCACATAGACACAAAATAATATTGGATAAATAAATATCCCACCGAGACAAGTACACAAAAAAGGGCTTGGAAAAAATAAACAAAAATTAATTTGGAAGCTCAGTAGCACCTCCACAGTGAGTGGACATATTGTGAAGTTTAATTGCTGTTGTCTGGGATGATCTCAGGTGGCATTGGACCAGCCTGCTGCTGAAGATACTTGTCTCCAGCTAGGGTGGTACGTAGAAGGTGCCTATAGTGATGGATATGGATTTTTTTAGATCTTCTATCACTTTGTACTGCCTTCTTAGAGTCCAATTTAACTTCCAATTCAGCCTTCCTCAACCGTTTATTGTGTCTGCTGGTATCAATGCCATGGGCCCAGTATTCAGAAGGACACAGCAACTATATCTGGGAGAACATCATACTGTGTTAATTCTCACAGAACATTATGGAGACATGGCATGTTTGGAACCTGAAAGGAGGACCTAGTGATAGTACTACGACCTCACAGCTCGAGGACTCTGGGCTTCAGCGTGGCCCCTGCTGTGCCTGTGTGCAGTTCTCACATTGTCCCAGTGATTGTTTGGATTTCCACCCACATGCAAAAAGTCAGGTGCCGTACAATTGACTGTCAACACTATGTAAAAGGCTTCTATAAAATGGAGAGCAGCATATTTTTCTTCATTAACTTAATTGTCAAAATCCTACATGTTATGGCACAAAGTCATTTTGATGAAAAAATATAAAACCCAATGGGGGGGGTCATTGTTTACATAGGGAATGTTTTAATGAGTGTATCAAGGTTACATGGAGAATAGCATGCATCTGAAATGCACACTGTTCAGTCATTGCATGAATTAAAGTGTCTTGTTGGTTTACAAATATTGTACGGTACATATTTTGACTGCTAACTTAATGCTGCAACATAAAGGTGTTGAGTTTATACAGACCTATCAAAAAACATCTATGAACTGCACTGCATGGCTAAATGACACATAAAGACTCAGCTTCCTTTCTCACAGCTCCCTGTTTTCCATTACTCTGCGACCTAGGTGAGGTTTTTTTTTACAGATTTAAGGATCATTGTCATATAACGACCATTATTTGTAACCCTTCTTGGTGCCTCCCTGAAGAACACATTTCAGCATCACTAAAGACAGCCTATGTGTTTGATATGTCTGTCCTTTGATATTCCTAAAACAACATCTCACATCCTAGAATATATGGATTTCAAAGCATTCTCTACAAACCAGTGATGTCCCATGAGAGTAATACTTCCAACTATGGTGGCTGTAACTAAGGAGTACCTAGATGATTCAGCACACCTTAAGTCAGTGATTACTGACAATGTAAAAGAAGAGAAGGACTGGTGCCAGCTCGAGGGTTCTTACCCAGCTTCTACTGTGACATTGTTTGAGAGAACAGTTTTTCCTTGAGTTCACTTGGTCCTGCATACCTGCTCATGCCCTAAGTCCCCTGTTGTCTCATCTCCAAGACTCCACGCCTTTCGAGTCTTTCAGTCCCCACTTCTCCAAACCCAACTATCCTTGCACCTGCACTTTGTTGAGTCAACACTGCACTGATCCCAGACTTTGGCACCAAACACACTTGTGACACCTGTAAATAAACCCCACACTTGAGTTCATACCCTACCACCAACTCTGTGTTTGTGACAAAACCTTTTCCATATAACATTACTAAAAACCAGTTTATTCCAAAGCACTGTCACATCCGTAGTCCTTGCAAAAATTATTGCCTTTCAGATTTTTGATTCGTTTCATCACAGCCTGAAAATTGTTAACTCACAGCACAGTCATTTCCAGTGTGTCTGCTGTTATCTCAGCAAGTCAAGTATTCTTCATACATACCAGAAACCTTTCCTTCCACAACTTAGAATTGATCAAACAAGAGCTTGCTGGTTTTGCTGGTTTATTTTCTTTCTCTATGGTTATCTTGAATACCTAAAACAACATCCTCTTGGTATTCTGCCCCATGTGTAGCTAAATACTTGAAAACATCTTTATAACTGGTGAGATGAGTATTCTTTTGACTGCCCCCTTGCTTTGAGATAATGTAATTTGTTTGCAGTTTCCTGGGGTTTTAAAAAAATCTCTTCCACTGCTTCAAAGATGAGATATAAGTAATGGTTGAGTCACATGGTTTGTTCCATACATTAAAGTACTTCATGCAATTTTGTCAAAGCATCTGTTTTTTGATACATTAAAAAAAGAAGAGGAGGTAAAAGCATCTGGTTTTACATTAATTCTGGCATTACATTTTATTTAGACAGATTTGTCTTTGTAAAAAATAGATTCTACAACAAATTAGCAGGGATATTAATGTGTAATAGGACCTTTTCTGTGAGTATGGTTGGGCCAAAGAGAGCGCATTCAGATCCTGGTCAAGCCTCCTGACTTGGTGTTTGTTGATGGGCATCTCAGCTGCTTTTCTGTCATCCATCTCAGCTTCCATTTTCAGCCTCTGCAAGTGTGCTAAAAGAGCCAGCCATGTTCCTTTCCATGTGGAATAGTGGCATTTGCTTTCGGGCTGGTTCTTTTCATCTTTTATTCACATTTTACTCACACCTCACCAAAATACAGAAGAGTATATTAAGGCATACGCTGTACTGAATAGATCACAGTGGCACCCTGGTAGAAAATGGGAGAAGTAGCACTCTGCCACAAGTATGTTACACCAGACAGTGTAGCCTGCAGCTCAGTGAAAGGAAGGAAAACATGAACAGCATGCTGGTGTGTTTCTTCCCAAGATGCTCTGAGTGCTGTGTGTTATGAAGAAGACATAAAATGTCAAAAAAGTTTTAAAAAAGGTGGTGGAATGGTGTAAGGTTTCAAAAAACAACCTCATTTTAAGGCTATAGTTTAAATAAGAGCGTTACAATGGTGTGCAAGGGTGTTTCTTGATAAGGTGTTCCTATTCTACAGAACATATAATGTGGACATACACAAGTCTTGATTTAAAAATCCAAATCTCCCAGCACATATCTTTGAATGTTGCTACTGTGCAGTGTAAAAAAAAATCAGTTAAATGGTCTCCATGTTGATAGTTAAAACAACTGCTAGGATGACGCCAGGATGACCCTTAAATGTTTTACCAACTTTTACCCTGATTTTTTACATGTAAAAAATGGAGTTGTGAGCTGCATTATCTTGCCCTTAAATAAAATTTATCGTAATTTTTCTATTTTCTGGTTCTAAGTTCAAGTGGGTTTTGTTAATATTTAGCATATTTTTTATTGGAGCTGTTTCCTATATACAAAGGAAATTTGATGGAAATGTATTAAGCAGGTGATGATAAACCAAATTTATGTGTACTAACTTGATGGAATAAATCAGGGTCTTTTTCACCTGGTGTAGTGGAATTGTAACAGTTGTTTCCACATCTTTTGTTCTTGTATGATAATTAACATTTTAATTTAGCATTTTTTTCCCTTCTAACCTTGTCTTTACAGGTGTTATTTGATTTGTTATTGACGTTACTGCAGAATTCAGCGTACAGGACCAGCAGGATGTCGAACGTGTTCATGGCTCTTTTCAGCCAGGAGATGGCAGCTGCCACCCATTCTCAACCACAGCATGGGCTCCACCTCTGGGTTGGAAACCGAAACTAACACGCAGAGGTTGAATCATTTTACTGTGACGCCTCCAGATTTATATTCAGAAAAAAGGGGCCCACGATAAAACGACCTGTGTTTTACCGCTCGGTGTAAGTGACAGTAAAACTTGACCTTCCGCTGCCTGTTGGTAACAGTCAGCTGACAGCCAGCGAGCTCCTCCCACTCCCCTCCACCCCCCTCTTACGTCCGGGCTCAGGCTCGGGCTCGGGCCCGGGCCCGTTCCCATGGAGACGGGGCGAGAGCGAGGCCGCTGCTCTACCCAGACAGACCGGAGGGCGTCCGCTTCCGCCGCTGCCATTTACCATCGCGAGGGGCCGCAGGACGGAGCGGCTGAAACCGCCGATTCCCCCCCGAAAGAACTCGATCGGCGGCGCGTCCTTCGGTTTGTTCCCCGTCCCCTGTCCAGCGAAGTACATGTCTCGAAAGTAACTGAGGCGAGACGGGACGTGAAGCTGGCTGTTGAGTTGGTAAGTTCTCCTCCAGACGGAGGGTTTCTACTAACGTTTCCTCTCCGCTTCGCCGTGCCCGTGTCACTGTTTCCGATCCCTGTCCAGTGCGAAGACGGGCCCGGTTTTCGGCCGCCTCTCTGAGCCGAGTTGTCAGTTTTGTCCGGAGCCGAGAGACAGGAGAAACACCGACAAGTGTGTACAGGAAGAAAGACAAGATGACAAGCCGCTGGTTGTATGCGCTACGTTTCGTGTGGGCCTGCTTGCGTCCCCCGGGCTGCTTACAGCTTACTGTGTGTGAGCTTTGTTCGCTCGCGCCGGCTCCTCGTGCCGTGTCAGTGTCCGTGTCCGTGTCGCACTGCCGCACATCCGCATTGTACAGCTGCGCCATTCTGGTTTCTGTGTGTGTGTGTGTGTGAGAGAGAGAGAGACAGAGGTGTAGCTACGTATGCTGGGTTGTTAAATGTATATGCAATGTATACATATGACGTGGAAGCTGAGGACAGTAGTGAGACTCAGAACCGGGTGCTTTGTGTGGGGGGTGTCCCCCGGCGGTCAGAAACTTCTTATCCATCTGCTTGTCTGTCTGTCTGTCTGTCTGTCTGTCCGTCCGTCCATCCATGTACGTATCTGTGTCTGTTCGTATATGCATTTATCTGTATGTCTGTCTGTTCCTCTACGTATCTGTCTGCATTTCCATGTATACATTTGATAATATATGTAAATGTTTCTGCGTATCTGTCTGTCAGTGAATCGCTCTGTGTGTACCTGTATCTAAAAGTGTTTTTGGGGACAATGTGGTGAAACGTGGAGTTGCTGACAGCAGATGGGCCTCCGTTTATACAAACACACACACGCGCACTGTATGTGCTTTTGTGGCAACACGGACAGACTGACTCACCGTCTCTTACAGCCGGCCCCTGCTTTCTGTACCACTCGCAGAAACACGCCTGCTGTTGTCTCTTCTACATGTCTGAATGTGTGTGTGAGTCATCAGTGTGTGTATTGCTGGGATCACCACTTTGTCTCTTTGGAACATGTACATTTGAGTTTCTTTGTTGTCTTTCCTATTGTTCCACGTTACAGTTTCCTTGGTTGTTATATGCCAGCGTAGTATGCTATGATTTATAAGTTCTTTGCACAGCAACACTATATGTGTAGCTAGCTCTGTGAACATATGTTTTGAAATATTTATTTTTTTTCAGTTTATAAAGAAGAAAATGCTTGATCTTAGTGTGGGTCAAAGTGATATTTGGTGACGGTAGACTTCAGATTGTCAATGCGTGTTTAATTCCGCTGTGAAGAAATGGTGTAGGCCTAAAATATTGTTCTGTTGTGTCCAAATTGAAGTGAGTGTCCTGTGCCAAGGGCTGGTGCTGGGGACAAAGGGCAGGAGCCAGTGCACAGTTGCTGTCACTTTTTCACAGCCTGTCGAACATCATCTGCAAATCTCGTAACCTGTACATTGAGTCCTGCTTTCTCTGAGGTCTTCTTTTTTGTTTGGCAACACCTCAGGTTTCCTTTTTTTCAAGGTAAAGTAGGGAGGGGGTACCCCTTGGAGGTCAGCGTGCCTGAATGCACCACAACAAAAGGCCTTTCTTTGCAGGAGTGCTCCAGGCCGAGCTTTATTCTGTGCCTGTTAGGTAGCCGTGTGTAAGAGGCTGCTCTGTACCTCACTCCGGCCCACTACCCATGGTGGTCCGAGGAACCTAGAGCAACTTGCAGGTATTCTACCCCCCAGCTCAGCATCACTCTGTGGGTAGTTGTCTTTTCTCTTGTTTGACTAAAGGTAAATTGTTTATATTTACATCTATTCATTTAGAAGATGCCTCTCCTCAAACCAGCCTACAGCAGATTAACCAAAATGAAAAAGGCAAGGAGCTTTACATACACGTTTACAGCAGAACAATCTTTTTGTATGATACTGATACCATAGTTTTTGCCAGTAGACTTTGAAGTAGCTGCATACAGAATTGCTAAATACAGAAATGTACATTTATATGAATTTATGTGGCTTTTAAGTGGATAGAAGATGAGTGGTCCAAAAGTTAGAATGTAATGTTGCTGCAGTGGATTATTGCGTGTCTTTTCATGGGTATTGTTACTGTGAGGCAGCTGTCAGGAGAGGGTTAAGCATCTGTGATGTGGGGGTGGGGGCTACAGAGTCACATGACTTCTGCCCTGGAACCATAACAAGGAAGCGGAGCAGCACTGTGCTCCCTTTTGTGTCATTCCAGAGCTGGGTGTGGAGTACTTTGGCCTCTGTGGTGAATCTGGAGACGCCCGTACAGGAGCCAAGCTGTGTGTGCATGCAGCGACAACACACTCCATAATGTGGGCTCCCATTGTTTCAGACATGCAGAGAGGCACTCTGATCCCAAAGCACTCTCCAAATGTTTGTGTGTTAATGTCTTCCTTCTGAGCATTGTTTAAATACTAAAGCAGGACATGGTGTTCAGGCCAAACCCTTTTAAGTTTCTCCTTGATGTTCTGTTTGTTTTTTTTATTGGTCCTACCCTGGACTTATTGTTAATGCTAGCATCTGTTGCATTTCAGATATAATGATAGTTGGATGTTCAAAGGGAACATAAGGACTTCCTTGTCTGATTGTTGGCTATGCTGTTTATTGGAATAACACAGTTGTATGTCTTTAAAGTGGCTTTTTTCTGTTTTCATTTCTACATCTTATTAATTGGCAGTTAATGGTTTCCCAGTTCTAGTTCTGTCATTAATATACAGGTTATTAATTTAGTTTTTTACTTTGTCTCTGGTTTTTGCTTTTTGTCTTGAGCTCAAAATTTTTACTTTAATTTATTTACATTAGGGTTTATTGTATGGAAGAAGTGCCTTTGTGTGCCTGGTTCATGACTATCTTAAGTACTTCTGATAACGTAAAATGCCCAACTCCTTGGAACTTGTCAGAATCCCAGCTTGTAGAGCAGCCTTTGGTACCATCTTGTCACAGGGAATTTGATTCAGAATGTGTCCCTGCGCTGTGAAATGCTTTTCAACCTCTGCACAAGGTCAAGTGAGGTGGCACAAAACTTTGTCAGCGAGTGGGACCTGTTGATCCATGCCAGATATTCCTCCCACTGCCGTTTGCTGCAGATGAGCAATGGACTTTCTTCTCAGAAAGGTTACCATTTATTATCATATTCAGAAAGTTAATGGAACGAATCATCAGCACTGATGTGATGTGGAGGAATTTAAATTGCTTACTTCTCAGGCAAGCGACTGCACCTGGATCCAATTTTCTTGTAATTACCCTGGCTGTGGGCTTTTAATGCAAGATTGGAGTAGCCCTGTAGTCACGGAGCAGGCAGGCATATGTATTCCTTCCACGTGTCATGTTGGACTGCTGCTTTACAAAACAAAGGGGTTTTTTTTTTTTTCTTGTTACAGACAGACTTTCAGTCCTCTTTCCTGTTTTGTCTTTCATATCAGCTGGTTGCTTATGTTCTACTTCCTGTCTTTATTCTCATAACACAACTTGGTTTTTACCAGTATTGACACTTGAGCCCAAAAAGACAACAATGTACTCACGTGTTTATTGTTGCCTTTATCTTTGGGTTAGTTAATAATCACTTCCACGGAGTAGTCGACCTTAGGTCCTACCTTAATACAGTATGTATTTGACCAGCTGCACCCAAATTGAGGAAGTCATTCAGCACTGATTAAAAAAACAGGATCACTGTACATGGGGTGACATATCATCTAAACATTAACTAGGATTCTAAGGAAATATGCATCCTGAGAGAATTGAGAATTGAGAGCTTAACAAGTGAATGCTGTGTGTATTTGGGTTCTGTAATGCTACTTCAGACTTACCAATGGCTGTCTCTCCCATCAGGTTCCACCGGTAGAGGATTCCCGTTCTGCAACAGTAATAAAACATGAGCGATGGAATGGTAGTGTCTGAGACAAGATCCCATGTACCCTTTGCCAGAACACTCCTGTCTCTGCTGCTCCTGCTGGCCACTGCCTCCACAGGACTTGGCTCAGGTAAGAGTGCCATAGGGTGCATAGTCCAGTTCAATGCCACCTCACTGATGCTCAAAAGCTTGTTTTAGTTGACATGAAACAGTGCTGGCTCTCGCAATACAACCAGGGGAGTGTGCCTGTCTTGTCCCCTTCTGTCTTGTGAGGGCTCTCTGGATGTCCTCCAAAAAACACTGAAGAGCTCAAACCTTGAGCACTTGCCAGTGTTTTGGAGGGAAGGAGGGTGTAATATAGTCTGCTGTACCCCCTGGTGGAGGGAGACAGCAAAAACTGAATAGCTAATGAGTGCTGGTGATGTGGCCTGCCCTTGCTAGACTTTGTCCCCACTCCTTTGCCTCATGTCCCCCCTTGCAGGTTTTTGCGCATTCGAGATCTCCTTTGTCTCTTTGGCACAAGGGACTTCAGTGTCCTGTCACACAGCTGGCTCTTTACAAAGAGGCAGGAGGTCCCCTGGCTCTTGGAGATGCAGACTGGTGCAAAAAGATCGTCGCTTGGAAGAACCACGTCGCGCTGTTTGGCTTTGCACGTGCTGAGTAGAAACTCCCAGGCTTGCTGGTGCTGACTGAATGTCTGCGAGCAAGAGGCCGTATATAGACTCACTTCTGTGGCTTCGAGCCAGTCACAGTCCTTGTAAGGCAGCGCAAGAGATGAATGTTAGCCGATCGTTACTTTAGCCAAAGGCCTCTGTATTTTCATTGCATTACCAGTGGTTCTGGACCTGGGATCTGACTCCTGCTGTTGTCTAGTTGTGAGGTGCTGAGTAAGAAGAAGTCTGTTCACCTTCCTGTGTGACCCTTAAGCAACTCGCACATTAATCCATGACCTCTGTCCTCCACCCGCTCAGCATGCTGTGTGTACATCTGCTGTAGCACAGTATCATATGACACAGGAAGTGAGAATAAAGAACTCAAAAGTGGAAACTAAGAACAGGAAATGAGATGATGTCATTTGGTCCTTCTTCATAAGGAAAATATTTGGATACTCCCCCCCCCCCCCCCAAGGGTTGCTCCCACCTTTGCATTTAGAAGCCATTTAGACTTGGAAAGGACACGGACTCCAACAACAATGTACATTATNTCCCCCCCCCCCCCCCAAAAGTGTTGCTCCCATCTTTGCATTTAGAAGCCATTTAGACTTGGAAAGGACACGGACTCCAACAACAATGTACATTATGTACGTTAATGGGTTTTTAGGCTTTTATTTAGTTCTCTTTTGTAGTTCAAAGTATTTGTGTTTCTCTTTTTAGTTTCCCATTGTGGCATCAGATGCTCCATTAAATATAATTAAAGGAAGTAGTTCTACATGCTCATTTCATCTCTGGGTCTTTTGCTTTTTAGCCCTGATGTGGTAGAAACATTTTGGGTCCTGTACATCTGCAGCAGTATGTTTTCATCCTTTTTTTTTTGCTATTTCTGTTCTGGTTTGATGCTTTGTGGAAAGACTTATGGTTTAGGAACCAGTTTGTGTTGTGTTCCGAAACAGCCTGTCACTTGGGCAAGTCTGCCTGTGCGTCAGCAGTTGTGGTGACTCTGACGCCATGCCTCTGATGCAAAGAAGGAAATTTCTCTCTGCACGCAAACTGCCACAGATGAACAAACAAGTTTTCTGTCTACACCAGTGAATATGGTGGGATGATTTTGCTACAAGAGAAGCTGGTAAAGATGTTGTCTTTGTAGGAATTTGGTTTCCATGATCTTGCTGCATAGATCCTTGGAACCTGTGTGTATGCTGCACAACTACATGTTCAAAGTGGTACATGGGGACTCAAGTTCCCGGATTACCTGCAGATCTATGGGGTGCATTTCTGATTTAAGCGATAGTTGTCCAAATGATTAATTCTGAGGTTAAACTGTTTTTTTTTTAATAACCTTGTGCCTTTTTTGCCTTTTTTTCTGATTTCCTTTGTGGTTTATTCTTGTAATAGTCAACCTTACTTGTAACAGCTGTGGTTTACTTTTGCATGAAGAAAGGAAGCACTATATAGTTATAAAAGTATAAACAAGCGGGTACAACAGGTTTTATGTAGCACATTCATTTTTCATGTTTTTAGTGGGAATTCAGTAGGAGTTGCTGGTATTTTGATATTGTTAGCAGAGCACTGCCATTTAATTTAAAACCTTAGGGTTTTTTTTCCTTTATATGGATTGCTGTGTTAACTCTTCAGGCATTTTATTTGAGAAGGTGATGGCATGGAAGTAGATTTAGCAGACTTTTTATTCAGGCTTTCATCACTCAAGATGGGTAAGACAGATTTCAGAGTACTCAGTTTATTTCTTCTGTTTGTAGATCCATTGCAGTGCAGAGCTCACAGCAGCTAGCCAGTTTCATCTCCCTAAGATATGCCAGACAAGCCCCTAGCCCTCGGTTCACTCATTACGCTCAGCCATGGGAATGTTTTGGACTTTTCTGTATGGTTTGGAGAATTGAGTGGGAATCGCTACATCATACTAAAACGTCAGCTGAATCATCTCAAGGTTGTTAAATGTTTATCAGTGGAGTCACTCTAAAGGTGCAGTTCAAATCAGACAAGTTGATACTGTTTTAGGTCTTCGAAGATGCACAATATTTCTCATTTTCTTTTAGAGTATTCACCTAGGACTGCTTAATCATTAGGCTTTCTGGATTGTTTTTCAAAATCTGACCCTGTGTTGCTGAAACTGTGTGGAATTTTGGAGAAATTGTTAAATATGACATCGCAGGACTGTAAGGGAGACAGTAGCACACGATTCAATACGTCCACTACTGTTACAGCTGCTCGAACAGGAAATGGCCAATTTTGAGTTTGGAGCCTTTTCTTACTGCAACATTGAAGGTTCTTGAATGCAGCAAGGTAAAATATGTTGGGGGGGGATTTCTCTAGTAGCCCATCAGAGGCTTGAAAGAGAATAAAGTTTAAAGCAGCAACTTAGACAAAAGAAGCACGGACAGTGATGAAAGCAGAAGTGTTGGTTTCCTCAGTGGCTTAACTGCAGGAAGCATGTCTGTGTATTCGTTGCACGATGATAAACGTTGCCTTCTCTGTTTTAAGCAATTTAAACATTCTGTAGCTGACTTATTCTGCCACAACAGGGGGCATTTGGGGGCCTGTGGCTGGCTGCCCTTTTCAGTATCATTCAACCCAGATATACTGAGCTGATCCTGTGCCCACATGTGACATGTATTGCACCCTGGACTAAGCAGTGTGTGGTGTTGAATAGATGTAACAAATTGAGCTGTTATCACCCGTTCACTTGGTCTCCACTGCTGCCCAGAATGCTTGCGTCCCCCATAGTTGGGTGAACCTGACAGAGTTGAACAGGGGTTTCTTCCCCATGGGCACCATCATACAGTATGGCTGTGACCAGGGCTTCTCTGTGGACAGGCCCAGCATTATCTCTTGCATGACTGCTGGTCTTTGGACTTGCCCCCCTGTGTGCACGGATGGACAGTGAGCAAATGAAAGGTCTTCTTAAAGAAGAACAGGATTCTGCAGATGCATATGCCTATAGTCCAGTCATGACCAGAGATTTCCTGTGTACAGCTAGCAATGTGCCGGCTGCCCTTCATGCCCGAGAACAGGGGCTACGTATGCCACCCGTCACCCTGTCACCAACTGATCTCGGGCATCGTCACTGAGTACTTCTGTGACAAGGGCTGTGCCTCAAAGGAGACAAGTACCTTGTCTGCACGAAAGGGCAGTGGGATTCGCCCGTGCAGATCAGCTGTGGCCCAGGTGCAGGTCAGTCCTCAGTTTCCAGCTGCAGTATCGCCCCACTTAGTTAGTTCTTGTAGTTCGGTATTTGGTGAGAATGCAGGGATTTGATCAATGCTCACTCCAGAGTTGGGGGCGTGTGTGTGTGTGTGTGTGTGTGTGTGTGTGTGTTGGGGGTATTCATACCATTAAATCTAAATTATCCTCAGTGCAGTCCCTCTGAGAATCACTGTAGCACCAGTTTTCTCCATCAGTCTCTTTGTCATATACTAAACAAGTTTAATGCTTTGAACTGTTTTACCACTTTAATTTTTCAGTGCATGAAAACTCTGTCCCCTTAACAACCAGCTAAGCTTCAGTGAAATATAAACACCTCATCTGTAAGGTATATGGGAGTTTTTGTTTGTCACTGTCTTTGTCCAGAATGGGGTTAAAAAAACATCTTAGCTTTTGAAGCAGTTCATTGTTTTATGCAGGTTTTCATCTTGTTCACACTTTTGTTTGTTTTTTTTTTTTTTTGCCCATTTGCTGACGTGCCATTTTTACAGTGTTGTTGTAGCCCTACCTCATTATTGTCTGTGTTCCTCTGTGGGGCCTTCATTCCGACCTCCATCTGAAAACAGCACCATGTGCTGCACGTGCCGCTTCCCCCGCAGTGTTGCCGGCAAGCGTCTCTCAGCGCGTAACGCATGCAGATCAGCACACGTGAGGCACAGGAGGCCATAGGACTCCAGCCGTGTGAGGTGCAACAAGCTCAGTTTTGCATATTATGTCATTTTTACAAGAGAATAATGAATGTGTTAAAAAGGGAGCGTGTTTCAGAGGATTTGTCCTCTCTGCAAGCTTCTGTCTGCCCCGCGAGCTTAAACCTGTTACGTAAAGGTAGAGCAGCACCACGGCTGTTGGCAGGGGCAACGCAGGCTGGCACAGGGGATCAGACACATGGGAGTGCTGCTGGCATCACGTGGCCTTACAGCGGCTCAGCTGAAGCTACAATTTTCCTTCTGTGAATTTATTAATGTAGCTTTTGAGTAGAGCAGTTTGGGTTAAGTGTTTATGGGGGTATTGCAAGGGCTCGAACTGATTGTATTTCAGCTTTGAAGACAGTGTTATGAAGGAGCTGAGTAGTGACATGAGGGTGAGATCTTGCTCTACCATTGGCAAACCAATGCAAGTTCTGATCATGGCTTTAACATGCCTCCTGTTGCGGTACATACCCCTGCTTTTCCGTCCTGCCACACTTGAGTTTGTTACGATGATAATCCTGCATCTGTTCGTACTGCACGCACAGGCCACATGTCACTCTACCACTCCCATGGTAGCAGACCCTGCAGTTTGGTGAACCTTTTGTCCCCCTTAAAACCCCAAGGGGGGATGGAGGCGTTTCTGCATTACAGCTGTCCAAAACCTGTCAAGGGACAGGCGGGTGCTGCCCTCATAGTAAATGTGTTAGGGAGCAGGGGCTGAGAGGAGGAGTCCCATCCCATCTGCTCTTCTGCGATTGCTGTGGGGCCCACGGGTGACAAAGGACAGCCCTTTGCTAACCCCCTAGCTGTGAAACTCTACTGCCCTTCTTTGTAAGCTGGGGTGATCTATTTGCCCTTGCTGTTACTTGAATGTTAATAGAAAGTGCATTTGCTCTTAAGGAGTAACATTTAGTAGCAGTTTTTAATCTAGACAGAGTACACATGGGCATGGTTGTTCATTGATGTCACAGGATGCATGTCAACAAAAAAAGTGACAGGACTATGAACAAAGTATGCCATAAAGTATGTGCTCTCTAGTGGCAGGATGCAGCAGAGCTCCATCGCCTACTCCTAGGGTTGTTTTCCTCCTAGAATGAGGGATAAGAATCCCCTGTCAGTCTTCCCTGCAGCCACCCACCATCTTATACTTCCAGTATCTCCTGGATATGGTAACAGCTGTACAAGCAACATTTAGTCTGTTTCAGCTGTGTGGAGCACTTTTGTTCACCAGCACAGTCAGCAACAAAGCAGGGGGTAAGCTGGGCACTTGAGACCCAGACAAACAGACTGAGTCAGCCTGCAGGCCGGCTGGCCATCATCCGGTGCTTTACACACGTGGGAAACAAATGAACGTGTTCATCTGTGTCCTCTGTGGGCGATGTTTGGTTCAGCAGAGGAACACATCGACCGCAGTTGGCAGTGTGTAACAAAGGCGCATCAGACTACTGAAAGGTTTGACCGTAATTGAGCTCAGTAACAAGCGCGTTTCCTTTCCTCTTCAGTAAGAAGCAGCAAACAGTTTTGTACATGAGTTGATTATAAATGTGGTCCATAGGTAGTTTTAACATTTTTAAAATGGCCCCCCTACACACATTGTGATTAAAAACATTTTGGGAATGAGAAGCTACATTCAGTTTATCTATATGGGAGGCCCTGTTTTGATGTCAGGGTGTGCGTTTGTCATGACAATGTTGTATGTGCTGTCCCGTTTTTATGGCCCTGAGATTCACACACTCAAAGGGCCCCTCACGTGACATGGGCGGCTTTCGCTTGCGACACAAACAGCACAAACTGGTTGGGATTAGCACAGCCTGCAACTGCGATCTGCTTATGCCAAATCTAATTTGAGGAAAGGATGTTTGTTAGATTCCCCCACCCGATTAATACTTCTGTTATCGGGTAAAAGTATTGCGGTGTTGGTGTGCTCACGCTACATACCCAACACGTCATCTGCTGGGACGGGGGGGGGTTGTCTCAGATCTGACAATCTGCTCTTGGTCTGTCATCCAACCTCAGTCTCCCCACAGAGCGGCAGGATGATTTATCCTATAGTCTGTGTCACATAGATCACCTCCCTCCCACCACCCCAAGACTTACCACTGGCAAAGATACTGCTTTTTGGATTTTTTTTTTCCTTTCTTTCACAGTAAGAGTTCCAAATCCTGTGGATTAAAAATTAAACTGGGGGGAACATGCAGATAAGCCTCAATGGAAAAACCATACCCTGTTCTTGTGCTATCTCAGTTCCCTCCTTTCATTATTACTGTTTACTTCCTCTTAACACTGCTTGTATTCATCACCTGTGTACTTTTGAGTGAGGTTATGCCCCCCCCCCCCCTTTGAATTGTTGATTTTGGTTCCTGAATATAGTCAGTGCTCTCAAGACTTATCCTTTTTTGGCAGAAATGTATTGCTTTTAATNGGTGGGGGTTTTCCCCCCCCCCCCCCCCTTTGAATTGTTGATTTTGGTTCCTGAATATAGTCAGTGCTCTCAAGACTTATCCTTTTTTGGCAGAAATGTATTGCTTTTAATTTATTAAATTGCCAAAAAACCCTCAAAAACCAAAATGGTATTGATATTCTGGGTCGGTCAGCGCTTTGTGTAATTGGAGCCAAAGGGTGTAAGAGTAGTATAATGTTCCAGGTTGAGACACTTGACTTATTTTTAGTTTTGTTGAAGATGGTTCACATGTCATAGTTCAGTGCACAGGTTCTTTTAAAATGGAAACTAAATGTAATGAGGAAAAGGGCTAACAAATTGTGCTTGACTGCAAGTGAAGTGCAACTCAAGTTGTTTGTGGTTGAGAGTGTTTGCCGTCTCCTGCCCAGACACCTGTGCTGTGGTGTAGTTGTCTGTCCTGTTGTTTCTAGGAGGTTAAAGTGAAGCCTCTGTAGCCCATAGCTGCTTGCCCAGACATGTAGCTTCACATCGCACTGGCTGCATTCTTTCCTGTCACTCGTGGAATGTTCTAGAACTCGGCATTCCCTGCCTTCCTGTTTTGATACTCTTTTATATCTAGAATATTCAGTACATCAGTTTTAATGTCCCAAAGGTCAAGTCCCTTTCGTCGACCACTGCATGTGCTAGTGCTACTTCCAAATGAGAAAATGCTGTATTTGCATAAACTGTATCTATATCCATCTTAGTGATGGTGCATACTTTCAGATTCTGTTCGTCCTGTATATTTAACGTAGTATTTTACATTCCTTTGTGTTGTGGTATCCATACTGGGCTCTCCAGCATTCCTTTCAGCTGATTCCATCGCGCACAGATGTGTATCAGACCTGAAGAGCTGTAAACGGCGAGCCTGACAAAAGGGCACCAGTAGTGCGGTGGCGCTCTGGCGCAAGGCTGTGGTGTGTGGGGGTGGAACAGCACACTGGTGCAGAATAACTTTCTGTTGTCGAGTTCCACACCCCCTAGTGGCTGGCTGCAGTTCTCATCACACTCAATTCTTTGTTCTGCTCTGTAATGATGGGGTGGCACCACTAGTTTTTAAAATTCAGTAAGGTCTGTGTGGTTGGCCCCGATGATGGCCAACTGGATTGATGGGGAACTGGTGCTTTGTTCCAACCTGCGCACAGCGGGGGGATGCATCATTACTGAAACAAGTGTGTCGCAGATCTGCTCAGTCGTGGTTCGAAGCTGCATCTTTGAAGGAGATTAGGGGCCATGTCCATCCGCACTGGGGTTGCCACTCTTTCTCTAGCAAGTTCAGAATCAGCAGTGTTGCTGTTATCATGGTGCAGTGAAAGCGGGGGGAAAGCAAGGGCATAGCAGCCACAGCAGATGGCAGGGGGGTGGGGCCTACTGCTGGGGGGCCTTATCAGCACCTTCCCTGCTGCTTCTGTGGCCGGGTGTCCGTGTAACACGCGTATTAAGAGGGCCAGCAAAGGGGGAAGCCTACAGCAGAGGAGAGCCACATTCAGCCCTTTGTTGTGGTGTGTGACCGACAGCTGTTCCATTTGAGCCCCAGGGTGGTCAGTGAGAGAACTAGGATTTCATTGAGTGGATTGTATTTGATTAATTCTCTTGGTGGTTCACAAGATTCAAATTTTTGAATGGTATGTGTAAATACTCCCATTTTCAGTTATCTATCTGTTCATATTCATGTTGTATTGTTCTTCTGTTCATTCTGTAATTATGAAACGGATCAGATTGAGAGCTATTATTACGGAAGACGGTCTGAGAGATTCAGCCAAAATACTATTTTATCAGAAATACCTACAGGTAATCTGTGAGTGTGTTGGTTATTAATCCCTCTTTGAATCAAAGAGCTTTAAAACATTTTGCCAGGATCCACAGTGTCCTCTGGTGACCTGGCTGCTGCATGGTTCTAAGGTTGAAGTGCCATGTCAGTATTCAACACAGGGCTCAGCAATAAGGAATGATGAGTAATGGCTGGCTGTGCTAATCACGATAACACTTTGCTGTTACCATCGCAGAATGTCCACGGCCTCCCAGCATCCCCCACAGCTGGGTGAACCTGACAGAGACCAACAGAGGCTTCTTCCCCACGGGCACTGTCATACAGTATGGCTGTGACCAGGGCTTCTCTGTGGATGGGTCCAACATCATCTCCTGCATGACGTCAGGGCACTGGTCTTCAGACCCGCCCCGCTGCGTGCAGACAGATGGTGAGCAGATGAGATATCGTTTAAGAAGGACAGGATCCTGCAAATTCGCGTGTCTGTAGTCCTGTCGTGACCGGATGTCCCCTCTGTACAATTAGCAGTGTGTCGACCCCCCTTGACGCCTGAGAACGGGGGCTACACATGCCACCCTTCACCCTGCCACCGACTGGTCTCGAACACCGTCATTGAGTACTTCTGTGATGAGGGCTACGCGCTCAAGGGAGACTACAAGTACCTCACCTGCCAGAACGGGGAGTGGGACTCGCCCATGCAGATCAGCTGCCGCCTCAGCCAAGGTCAGTCAGGTGGCTCCTCTCTGGTGTCAGAAGATCTAAAGGTTGGAGTGGCACAGTGAGCGCCACTGTCTGTTGCCCCCCACAGGGAAAGAGGTGCCTTCGCAGCTGGGCATCCCAACGCTCTCTATCGTGGCCTCTACCGCGAGCTCAGTGGCCCTCATCCTGCTCCTCATTGTGCTTTTTGTCCTGCTGCAGCCCAAACTCAAGTCCTTCCACCACAGCAGGTGAGCCTTGCCTCGCTGTCACCCTGCAGCCACTACTTGTGTCTCTACTTTCCTTAGCCTGTGTCTTATCCATGCTGTTTGCCGTTTGTCCTCGCTGTGCAGGCGGGAGCAGGTTGTGACTGGCCAGCCTGTGTCCATCGTGGTGGAAGGGGTCCAGGTGTCCCTCCCTTCCTATGAAGAGGCAGTTTATGGCAGTGGTGGCACCTTTGTACCCCCCCCTGAATCACGTGTCCAGATCGTGCTGTCAGAGGGGCCACAGGCAGATGGCCCATCCCAGGCTATAGGGGAGGGTGCCACACAGGCAGAGTGCAGTCTGCCGTCCACCTCCTGCCACCACTCCGAGATGGTGCTGGTTCACCAGGTGCCCTCCTCCACCTCCTCTGGCTCCTCTGCCTCCTCGTCCTCATCTTGGGTCCCTGAGCAGCGGCTGGACTCGGATAGCAGCGACCAGCACAGCCTGCTGTCTCTGGCATCTGTGGAAGACTGCGCTGATGGTAAGCCCTGAGCTCCAGCTCGCACACCTGCTGGCTCTACTGCGACAGAAGCAACATCAGCTTGGTTAATTTGCCCATATGTAGATTTCTGCTAATAGACTTCCAACATTGACTAGTTGCATACCCCTCCTCCCCTGCCAAGTGCTGTAGTGCTGATGAATGTAACGTGTCTCGCCACCCATGAGTGACTTCTGTGTTGTTCTTTCTACTAGATATTCCCTTGCTGAAGGAAGCCTGAACTGGCCACGGTTCCCCAGCCTCTACTGACACCTTCATGATGGCCACTTCCCTTGCCCTCCTGGAACGTGCCCCCCCCCCCGAGCCTTTCTCTGAACCACCTTGCACACAGACCTGAGAGACTCTGAAGAGGCAGGCTGCACCTTCCTGCCCCCCCCCCCCCATTACCACCACAGGCCCTCACTAATAAAGTTTTGCTTAAACTATACATATATATATAAATATATATAAACAGACATTGTATATACTTAGTTTACATTTTATATGGTTTGACTACATCCTGGTGTCCCCATGTGTCCACTACTGTTCCACCATATATATCAGGTAAGGACCAAAAACAGGGTGCATTTCTCCCCCACCCCCCCTGCAGTATGCCAGGCATAAATGTGAGCTCCATCCCAAATACTGAGCTTTAAAAAAAAAAAAAATTAGGTTCCCTTGGGCTCACTTGAACTTGCTGTCTGTTGAATGTCTTCCCTGAGTGAAACGCTTGAAGCATGTCACACAAAGGAGGAAGGCTAGTACACCTTTGCTGGGGGTGCAAAGGGAACGCATGCACTTGCAACCCAAATAGAAAAGCACTTCTCAGTTATGCAGATTCCCTTTAAACAAGCATTCTCTCCCCTCTTTGCATTTCCTTCTTCAGCTGTAAGACATGCTGTGTGTGTGTGTGTGTGTGTGTGTGTGTGTGTGTGTGTGTGTGTGTGTGTGTGGGTGCGCGCGCGTGCACACTCACTCACCAGTTTGTTTGTTCATGGTCCTGAACACGGAGGGCTGGAAACACCTCAGGTTTACCGACCAGCCGACAGTACTGCTGCAAGTTACTGCGGTTTCCCCTTTGGCAGGGGGAGAGGTGGGGATTGCAGTGTGTTTTGGGAAGGGCATGCAGGTGGGGGTGGGTATTACTGCTTGTCTCAAGCTCATAAATTAGCTCAATGTGCACGTATCTCAATCTTTACTTTGCTTCACAAATAAATATAAATACTTTGCACAGAAATTTTGCAGGCCAGCAGTGTGTTTGGATTAATCTGTATTAAGTGATGCTATTGATTATTAAAGACAAAAATTGCTTTGGCCGTTAAAAAAAAAGTTGCAAAATGTAGCAGTAATGATATATAGTGAGGCCTGTACACAGATTTGGTGTCATCATTCACCCTTCTGAGAGCATTTACATCACCCAGAGTACATATTCAGTCCTCCATATGCATGTGTCATTATTGCTGTTATAATTTAATGCACTCAGATTTATCAGCTTTACTTCAGCAACACAAAACGAAGTCGGATTGTGAATTGGAAGCTTTGCCTGTGTTACTGGGGTAATTCTCAGGTGGTTCAGCTGAATGGCTCACGTTCCTCCCTTTTTTATTACATTTTCTTTTCTTTGATGCACACATTAATGATTTATGGATTGTCTTATAAATTGCAGACAAGGATACAGCGCCAATGACTCCTAAAGGCCTTAAGTTTTGGTGTTTCTCAGTATGCGTCAGCCTTGGCTATTTTGTTTGTTTTTTGAAAACAACAGAAGGAAACTTAAGTTAAATATAGAATGTCGACTTTGTTTCCCAAAGCTTTGACAATGGTGAGAAGCCTCTCTTGGAGATTTAGCCTGAGCACCGAAAGATATTTGTATTTATTTTATTTTTTTTTTGATTTGAGTTTTAGAATCATGGTACAATGGGGGGGGGGAAGTTTCTAATGAATCACGTTCATGTCCGGAGTGCCGTTGTACGGCGATGCTTCCAGCTGTTTTCCGACAGAAGAAAACTTGAAAACGGCTGTGTCATGTCTTCTCTGTTCAGTTTTTGTATCCATGATGGAAAAACCTGGACTGACATCCAAAAACTCTAAATTTGATGAAATGGCAGAATTGGGACTGAAAAGTCTGTACAGAATGTTATTTTTATTTGGATACTTTCAGGTCTGGTTTTCCTTTGGAACTCTGTACATTGCAATGGGTGTGGAGATAGTATTTTAATATTTGTATAAAGTTTAATTTAATTATACATTGTATATACCAATTTCTAATTAAAGGTTTCTTTTGAAGTGTGAAAGCTGTGTTTTGTTTCATGGTGGCTGCCTTAGGGGTGAACACAACCCATCTGGTACATGCACTATAGAAAGGTTGGAGTTCGAACCAACACCCTTGAGGGTGCCTGTCTATTCACAGCAAACCACCTAGAGGGAACTGACATTGAAAGGGAAATTACTCAAGAGAAGTAACTGGGTTTAGTTTCTTTGCCCTGTTCTGTGTTCATACTCACGTTTCCTTCAACCAAAGCGTGCACGAGACGCCCACTCCATATTACGTCATTTCCTCTTGAGCCACGCAAGAAGTCCGGCTTCATGAGTTGTGATCGGTTGCCACCTAGTGGCCATTTTGTGCACGTGCTGTCGTATTTAATGACTACAGGACGTAAGAGCTGAGCCGATGTTACAGGCGACATGTGCGTAATATGCGTTAAGTTTTACACGCTTCGGTTATAATGACATATACGTAAAAGAAATCGTCAAACGAATTAAAGTGAATATAAAGATTATTTTCGCTTTCCATCCCTGCAGTACTGATGAAGTCGCCGCAGGTGTCTTCGGGCTTTCAAACCCCTCTAAGTTACTGTAATTATTAACGTCATCGTTTAAATATAAAGATATCTGGGAATTCAGCAGTACAGAGGATTCTTTCTTTCACTGTCGGGCTCCATTTTGTCCCGTTTGTGTCACTTTATCGATCGAATGGGAGGAAGGTGCGTTGCGTTGCGTTTGTTAGTTCTAAGAATTATAAAGGCGTGTGACGTCAGCGGAAACAGTTTATACTTTTATAGTCAGATGAATGACGTAGAAGACGGTTCATGCGGACATCGTTGTGTCCTTTTGGGTGGTGCGGTAGGTGCAGCTTAGTTTTCTGGTCATATATATAAGGTGTAAACCCCACTGAAGTCTGGAAACTGTTTGAAAGAGAATGAAACCACTAGAATATCGGTATTTAATTCACTGGTTTTGATGGTTTTCTGGAGTTTTCTTGGCATACATGGTGTCTTCTTGTAACGGTAATGTAATGGTCTATTTTAGTATCAAATTATTATTATTATTATGAACGAAATTCAGTGTCGCTTTGGTGACTGCATTGTTATTATTATTATTATTATTATTATGTTGTTGTTGTAACGTTGTTAGATAATATTCTATTTAATATTGCATTCATTGTATCAGTCACAGTTAAAATTTTACTATATCATTATAAATATAATTTACAAAATACCTGCTTATTCGCCCTTCAAGTGAGTATTCAGCAGAGGCACCTTTGGCAGCAGCTGCAGCCTTGAGACTATTAGCATCAGTCTGAACTGCTCAGGTTCTGTCCAGCTGAATGGGGATGTGAGCGAAGTTTCCATTCATGCCATAAATTCTGGGTTGGATTCTTGATGTGAACAGTCCAAGATATTGACATTTTTGTGTAAAGCCATTTGCGTGCAGCATTGGGCTGTGCATCTTGGGTTGCTGTGCTGCTGAAAAATAAATCTCCCAAGCTGCACTTCTCTTACAGACTGAAGCAGGTTTTCCTCTGTGATTTCCCTGTATTTTTCTGCAGTTCATTTCACTCAATATCGTATTGAGCCTTTTAGGCCTGGCTGCGGAGAGGTGCCCCCCCACCATCCTTCATAGTGCAAATGCTGAGATTGTGGTCATGAGTACCGCTTGCTTTACATTAAACGTAACATTTAGTCTGATGATAGTCTGAAAGCTCCACTTTGGTCTCATCAGACCACAGAGCCCTCTTCCACTTTGTTTCAAAGTACGGCAATTCCTCGATATCCAGTCTCTACATTTAAATTTTCATTATAATGGCTCTTGAAAATCAATACTTTTGTATATATCAACACCTGAATGGATACATTTGCTCCAAAGCTTATCCATAATTAAAAGAAAAATACAAAATGAACCAAAATCAAAATGCATTTAAAAATCAACAAATAAATACTGTACAGTACTGCACAGTGTGCTGTAATAAAATAATACTGTATGTGTTGTAGTAAACTGTTGTGAACTGTTACCAATTTATCCTCAGATGCGCACTAACATGTGAAATGTCCTGTACTGTACATACAGCACCATGCGGTATAAATATGCAAATTAATACCAACATTGAGGTAACTGGTGTTTACGGGGTTTAGGATGCTAACGTCGTGGGTTGATGGTTATATAGATGTTTCCCGATGGGCTGGTATTTATTTATTTATCCCCCCCCGTTTGAAATATTGGTAAACGGGCGCTCGGTATCCTAACCCAGGATCCGATCCACTTTCGAATTAGACTGGGACACCGAGGGTTTACTGGATCACGCGTGATTTCTGGCAAACGCAAGCCGAGACGTCGCAAGTTTTTATTGAGCGACCTTTCTTTTGGCAGCTCTCCCATAAAGTTGACTGGTGGAAGTACCTGCGGTGTCAACAGCCACCTTCAGAGCCCACATAAGCCTGTTAGTAGCATCCCTGATCACTGCCCTTCCCACCAAAAGACCCGCTTCTTAAAAACAGTCTGAAATAGGCAAGTTCACAATCATGCCTGCAATATTTCATTGTTTACGTTGGGCTTAACTGCTCTCCTGGAAGTATTCAGTGCCTCAGAAATCATCTATATATCTGTCCCCTGTTAGTATTTCAACACCCTTCTCAAGGATTTTCTTAGAATGTTCCTTTAACTTCATGATGTATTTTTTTGTTAGAACCTGTGGGACCACAAAGGTGTATTTATCCTAAAACTGCATTAATCGCTGTAACTGATGTCCATTCAACTTCGGCGATTTCTAAAAACATTTAGCTGCGCCGGCCGATTTAAGTGTGTAGAAAGAGGGTGAATGCTAATGCTCTCAGGTTTTTTATATTTGAAATGTATTCAAAACTGATGGCGTATAAATTTGTTTTCACTCAACATTGAAGAGCACTTCTTTGTAGGTCAGTGTGGAAAAAGCCGAATTAAATCCATTGCGATAAAATGTCGTAAAAGAATAAAACATGAAAAAATCTAAAGGAGCAGGAACTTTTAATTAGTACTCTAATATAAATAACTTTCCTGCATAAAATTATATGATGTCATAAACATGTAAAAGACAATATTTGATCTTTGCTGCTGCTGTCATTCATACTAGGCAGAAAAAAATATATATTTAGTTACGTTACCATCGCTCATAAACATATAAGGGACCTGGAACCAACATTTACTTTATACTGCTGTAGGCATGAATGTGAGAGGCAGTAAATAGACATTCATTTACCTTTGTGTCTATATTCATCCCTTCTGCAAGATGTATCTCTGCCAGGTCTGGAGCTGTGTTTACTGCAAGCAATGAGGAGCGAATGGTGTGTAGTGTTTTTCTCAGGTGGTAAAAGGGATCAGTGACAGTGACCCAGTAAGATTCTTGGTCTCACGGTTGGTCAGCCGTCTTTGGGAAGTAGACAATGCAAAGGACTCCACAGAAAAAGGTGCAGGCATAGAAATGGAAGAGGACAGAGTCTCGTGCCAAAAGTCACCCCACGTTATGTGCCTCTCCGCTTTGGCGGAGAACTGCCTGGTTCTGGAACTCCTTTCTCAGCTGGAGACTTCCACCGGATTAAATTCACAGTCTACATTGAAACGACGCTTCACAAGTGATTACTTTCTGTAAGTGATTAAAAATAAATGGACTAAAGTTGAGTAAAGTTCTGTGAAACTTTTACGTTCTTCACTTAACAAGGAAAAAAACTGCAAAGCGATACTTACATTTATTCATTTAGCTGACACGTTTCTCCTGAACAGCTCACAATGTTACTAACAATTATTTGGCAGCTTATTCAGCTGGGTAATTTTTACCATAGTAATTCAGGGGAAGTTACTTTGCTTGGAGGTACTACAACAGAAGGTGGGTTTCAAACTTGGGGCCTTTAAGTCTAAAAGTGACAGCACTGAACATTATGTCACCTGCAGTGCCTACATATTTAAAATGTAGTATTTGCAGTGCTCTGTAGGCAGGTAAAGGTGGAATAATCTGACCAGAACATGCATTAGAGCCAGTTCACGTCATATTTGCGTATGAAGAAGACTTTAGCCTTGTTTTATCCGTGTTTCAACAGTGCAGTCTGCTCTCTGACTGAGTTTGCTTTCGGCTGCTGTTGTGGGGAATCCCCAGGGGGCCTCACTGTCTGGGTTGAACTGCTCAGGTCAGAGTTTTCCATTCCTGGTTGCCACTGGGGGGCTTGTACTGTCTGTTTGAGTGCTTGAGGGGGGCCCCTCACCATGGGAGAAGGAGCAGGAGATGGAGAAAAAAAGCAAAACCTGGGCATGAGTTAAAATTTCAAATCGAGGACATAGTGACCATTATGGTGAAAACTTCAACCCCCCCTCCCCCCACACTGCTCTTGCTACTTGTAAACATCAAAAATTTGCCCCATATTTGTTTGTAACTCAGTAAAGGGTATTGAATAATTTCACTTCTGTAGACAAAATAATTATTAACAAGCAATGGTTTGTAAGTGACAGACGTTGAGAGTTACTTGTGCTATTATTGTACAATAGTATAATATTAACACAAATAATCTGTGAAAAAGATAACAAAGCCCACGTATACAGCATAGCGCTCATGCATGTTCGTTGTTTATTCACAATAACCTTACGGTTTATGTAATACAGAAGAAGGGATTTCTGGATTACGGCAAGATCGACCTTCAACAAGGTCAAAATCAAACCCCATCGTAAGTCGGGGGGGGGGGGTCCCGTTGTACCCTTTATCAAGCCGCTTGCCATACAATAAGAATACCTTGGTATCCTGTGCAAATGGATCATTGTAAGGTGGTTCTGAGTCGCCGGTGAGTAAACATTAATAATGCTAATGATAATAATAGAGTTTGTGTGTGTGGATTTGAAAGTGGCTTGTCGTCCTGCTGCCCATAGGCCTGGGTTTAGACAGAGCAGAAGCAGCTCCTGTTAGTCACCTTTAGGAAACACGATCAGTTCGACAGCTGTAAAGCAGCAGAACCTGAAAGCTGCAACCAGGTCTCGCCCCATTTTGTCTTCTCCAGTAATAACCTCAAACAACCTTTGATGTTTTGCTTCGACTGTGCTGGTGCTGATGTATGTTTTAAACACCAGCAAACAAGCACCCAGCTCCCTAAATGGATAAACGTTTGTAAGTAGGTCAGTATGAAAATGAAATGATGTGATTCACTTTGAAGAAAGGTATCCACTATTTGAATGAGTAATAATAAAACATAAAAGCACTGAATAAACCGATTATATTTTCAGCATCAGCAGCTCCCAGTGACTGTGTGAGATCATACAGCTGATGGGGTTCTGCTAACCATCTTTGCCCCTTGTTTATCCCTCCTCTTCTCATAATGATGCAGGACACATTCATTCCCCCTCATTAGTCCTGGTTCTGGTCCTGGATCTTCAAAAAGTCTAATTGCTAAAGCTGTTCTTATTCCCTCTGCAGCTCTTTGGTCTCAGAAGTGGACGGAGCCATTGCGTCACATCAGATCCAGCTTGTCACTCAATGTCATCGCCGAGAATCCCTTTCAACTGCCAGATCACTGGTGAGCTGTGGGTCACACATCCCAGCAGCACCTTCACCTCTAGCTCACATGTTGTGCCCTGGTTAGTTAGTGATGAACTGAATCATAACTGCTGCCAGCATGTGGTTCTGAGACTGATATAAAATGTTACTTGCAACACTTGTAATAGTAGCAGCAGATCCAGTGTCAGCGCATGAAATGTTCACGTCTTGGAGTTGAACATTTTTTTTTATTTTCCCTCAAAGTCATTTGCTTTATAGCCTCATTATGTGATTTTTTTTTTACATTTTTACTGATGTGTTGTTTATCCTGTAATAGATAAATTATAACATTATTCTCAGGACTGATTCTGTCTGAAAGAGGAGATAACAGAAAGAAGAAATAAAGCATTTTTCAGTGATAAGCAGCTACTCTTCTCAGTACATTTGTAATGAATAAATTGGCAAGAAGAACAAACAGGAAGAATGTTTTGTACGTTTTCCAAAGGAAATCTATCATTAATCTTTCAGAAAGTGTTACAGTTGTACATCCTCACTTTTACTTCCTTTTGAACAGAAGTACCTTTCTAATTGAACAGCTGTAAATGGAGTTTTTTGTACAATTTTAAACTTGTCATTTTGCCTGAAGACAGCTGGACTGACAGATACTGTGTAACAGGGTTAATGGTTGAGTATAAAAATCTGAGGTGGACAAAAAAATGTCCATTTTACTCATTTTACTAACACAGACCTGGTACAAAAAAACTTTGATATCATTTTTACTGACCTGCCTAAAAGCTACAGGTAAAAATGAATCTAAAAACTGCCATTACTTGTGTTCTATAGGTAAGAATGAAGAACTGGATCATAACATAGCAGAATTTTCAGTCTGTATAGGAGACCTTCCATTACAGAAGAATATGCAGTGTAAGAATGTGAATATGAATATCTCAAAAGTAATATGAAAGTGCAAACATGCTGATGTCATACCTGAGGTGATTCTGCATGTATGGCAAAACGGGGACATGAATATTAATTATTTGGGAAAAACAGCATCTATTTGTGAAGATTTACTGTTAATGTCTGCAGTTTAGATGACATGGGACTGGTCGAGATGGTTTTGGCTTCTGGCTACACCTGCTGGTAGACTGTTATCGGGAAGAAAAAAATCCAGTGGGATAAATACCAGAATCTCGGCAGCCCAAGTGTCCATTATGTCCACTGTGCTTCACACACTTAAGCAATAAAAGAAGTCCAGACGTGGTAGTGTAATGCCGCACAATGAAAAAAAATGGACCAATTCTGACATTTTTACCAGGATTTCCCATTTGCTTACTGACTGTTCTCTGGAAGAGGTGCCTCTGAGCTCCTGTTGTGTCTCATGTGTCTCGTGACTTGGGCACCTTCACCTCCTCTGAGTTACTGTCCACAACCAAGTAAAAAATATTCTCTGTGAGAGATGAGGGAGAGAAGAGGAAAATGAGAGCTGTGAAGAGAACAAGTGCTGCAATGACGGTAACCGTGTAAGCAGATGTTGCACACGTACCCTTTGCAGGGGTCTTGAACCTTTTGTAAAACTGGAAGAGAATGATGATGAACAGAGCCTCCCCGGCTTGGAATATGATGAAGACGAGGGGGAACAGGTACAGGGGTCCGATGACCTCGTGAGGAAATGCCACTTTGAGGATGGCAGAACACAGCTGGATATTCTGACAGCCGGTCTCCATGGAAATGGTTCTCCTGCATCTTACAAAACACGTTCCCATACATCATCACGCAGCTCTTGAATGTGCTGCTTCTGTCCAGAATTAAAGTTTCATCACTGATTTGATAAAACTAGACATTTGTGATTTCTTTGTTTTAATTCAACATATTTTACAAGCTTGCGTAAGAATTAAAATCCTGTTACTAGTGAGCGGACGCCGTTAGGGTGGTAAAGTTATGCTTTTAACATCCCAAAGAAAATGAGAAAAAATTATGAAAACTGCATGTTTCAAATAGTTGAATATCTGTCCCTAACATGAAGAGCAACATACACAGCATGAATAGTTTCTTATTTTCATTATCTGACAAATTTTTAACATAATACATCCATGTATAATATTGCACGTTCTTTACTCCGCCTGATTACTTTGCACTGGTTTGTCAGTTCATTTTCTGAAAATATGAATTGCTAAAAACATTTATACTGTATCATGTGACACTGCTTCACCTTTTGTTAAAACTGCTGTCAGGCATAGTGGGACTGAAGGGAAAAAGCAATATTAAAAAAAATGTACGTGGAAATACTGTTCTCTACAGTCATTAATTTCATTTAAAATGATGCAAATATGTCAATATATAATATATAGGTGTTCTGCATTTTCCTAGATATACTAGGTGAGCTATACTAATGGAAACATTTCATCAATTTAATGGCCCACAGTCATTGATACATTAGTTTAAATATATTTACCACCACCGCTGCACATTTTTCTGTAAACATAACTGAGGCTTCGACCTGAATAATGTGTAACACAATCCATGTCAGCCAGAGGTGAAGCTGTGTAAAATGTGTGTGTGTGTGTGTGTGTGTGTGTGTGTGTGTGTGTGTGTATATATATATATATATATATATATATATATATATATATATGTAAATAAAGGAATTTAAATGATTTATAAGAATTCTGCACGTGTTTGCAGTTCTTCAGGCTCATGATCACTGGAAAATTTCAAGTGTTGGATAAAATGTTCCATAGCAGTTCGTCTGAGACGTCTTTTATCATTTAAAATGAGCCACATGGCGCTAGTGGCCCTACCGTCTGAAGCGATCGAGTGACACCGTTCACTTACTGTGGGCTGAGCTTGAAGAACGTGGACATGACATACCCCAGGGCGTAGCCAACCATTGGCATGACAGAGGCTGTGGCTATGAGCTGTGGTGACAGGACCACCCATACTGCACCCCCAACTGTGATTCCTGCCATAATGCCAATTGCTATGGTGGCCACCAGCAGGCTGCTGAGACCTGCCTGGGGGATGAATGTTGACATCATTAAAGAACCCTGGACACATTAAGATGAGATTTGCACTAAACATAGCTAAACTAAAATTCAGATGCTCCTGGGTGGTGCACTGGTACACCATACTGGCAGTCTGGGACAGCGGTTGGCCCCTCACCTTGATCACAATTGGGGAGTAGGCCGGTACCCTGTGGTTGATGGCAATGCCAATCGCACAGGGCACTAAGGTCATCACCATGGTGATCGTGATGCTGGCATAGGGTATAGCGTTCTCCAATTGGGAGAAGCCCTGGCAGTACAAGTACAGGAGCAGAGGCATCATGCCCAGTGCCACCGCGGTGGAGCAGGTGGTCATCACAATGCTGAGGGAGGCACAGAATGAGGGACAGAGAGAGAGACTTTATTACTCGTCTCAGTCACAACATATTTACATTTTCTCTCCAAAACTTTCCTAAATCAAACTTCTCTGCTATTCTAGAAAGATGTTTTTTTACTTGTAAAACCTACTGTTGTCCTACGAATTGAACCTTGTGACCACATGCTGACAAGAAGTAGTTAAATGATGTGGAACAATTTCATAGTAAAATATCATTTGGAAATGATGCCTCTACTTTTACGTCCAAACTGCGTTTAATGCACTTTAATAGTTATATAGCTCTGACTGCTGTTTGAAAAGGTTGTGATAAGAAAATTTGACAATAAACAGTCATAACCTCGGATTTGCACCTTTTGAGTTTCATCTGTACAGGGTGTAACTGACATTTAAATATATTCATATCAAAGATACTTGATAGGCACCAGACTGCTGTGACTCTGACCAGGACAAACAGTAAATGAACATGAATGAAAATGGATGGATGGATGGATGGATGGATGGATGGATGGATGGATGGATGGATGGATTAAAGATACTAATATTACTCTGTTAACCAGCAAAGAAGGCTGGCACAACTAACCTGAAAAAACTGAGAAAACATTTGCCAAAAAAGTGATGTTGCCAAACTTTTCCTAAAAAGCTTTCTTAAAAAAACTGTAGCAAGTTCTGGCGCTTTTTAAAAAAAAAAAAAAAAACAACTACTAGTATGTTGTAGGAATTATTCACTGTAACTCAAATTCAGTATTTTTTCCACCGGGCATAAAAATGCGTTTCCATGTGAGCAGTTAGTGTTATCTGTCTATGAGGAGGTTATGGGAACAAGGAGCTCAACACAGATGGTATTTGGAAGCTTTTCCTTGTTCCTTCTGACAGCTTTGGCACAGCTGCACAGCAGACAGCGCTGAAGTCTCACTATACCTGGGTGCCATAACTGGATATGAGATGAAACCCTGCTCAGTCTGTGTGGAGTTTGTATGTTCTCTCCATGTTTGCATGGGTTTCCTCCAAGTGCTTCAGTGAGTCACAAGTTTTGGTCGAACTTGTGACTCAAAATTGCCCATAGTATGTATTTACGTCACATTGTACTGTTGTATACTTTGGTGAAAAACTGCAGTCAGTTTCGAGTTCCTAACAGTGAGCTGCTTTGAAAGTATTGTTGGTCACTTTAGAGATAAGTTTCTGCTAAATGAATAAATTCCAATAAAATTGTTGCAGTTCTGCAGACCAAGTGGCTCTGTGATTGAAGGGCATTGTGTGTTGCTTCACCTTAGGTTCATGTCACCCTGGACAGCCAAGGAGAAGATGTTAGACATGTTTCCACCAGGACAACAGCCACAGATGAGCACAGTTACAGCCTCAATGGGGACCAGCTGGAAGACCTTGGCCAGAGAAAAAGCAGTCAAGGGCATGATGCCGAACTGGGCAACCACAGCAATGGCCACTCCTTTAGGCTTGAAAATGTGGGCCTTGATCTTGGAGATTTCCATAGTGCAGCCCAGAGACACCATGGTGATGAAGAGGATAATGATGGTTATGCTGCTGATGGCCTTGTCCATGATGGGGGAGAAAGGGGAAGAGGAGTTGCTCGTGGAGTTGGAGGATGTGCCATTGATGCTGCTTCCATGGTCCCAGGAGTAATAGCTACCTCTGTGCTGGTCATCTGTCTGGTTCATGATGGATTCCACTTGACAGCTGATTCTTTATCATTTCCTTTTTGAATCCCTAAGTCACTGAACAATACAGGTAAGAAAAACAGAAGACTTGTTCATGATGTGGCTACACATTTAGTGGTACCTATGATCTTCACCACTCTGCAGTGTCTCACAAAGTGTGCTTAGAAATGAAATGTAATGTTGTTCTTAAAAAAGCTTCTGGCAGTGCAGCTGACTGTTCTCCTTGTGACTTTCAGCTGCTCTTTGTGTGTTGTGGTGAGATATGGGAACCTGTATTAAAGATGCTACTATTATAGTTAAAAAGGAAACAAGAGATTAAAATTTTTCTACTTTGTCTCCGTATAATTACAATACAGTAATTCTTCAGTATCCAAACCTAATTCATCCCCGAAAATGCGTTGGATACCGAGTTTTTCTGACAACAAGTGCCTCTTTCTCATTATTATAAATGGAGGGAAATAAATAAATAAACAATGGGCTCCGAGTCCAGCAGAAAACACCTACGTAACCATCAACCCATGAGTTCAGCAAGATAAACGCTGTAAACACCAGTTACCTCATTAGAAAACATTTAACGTGGACATTAATTTGCATGTTTACACCGTGTGGTGCCGTATGTACAGTGCAGGACATTTCACGTGTTACTCATTGCATTACACACTGGAGATGAGAGGGCGCATGTAGGGGGTTTGCAGGGAAGTTCTGTGTTGTGAAGTGTTGAATAAAGGGAATAAAGATGTGTGTCAAAGTTACTGTTTCACACAACAGCCACCATTTAAATCAATAGGTTTGTTGAAAAAAAATGAAAAATAAATGTGGTGACGCAGCACAAACACGCTCAGACAAAGTAAAACATGCGGAAACAGCTGATAACAACCATGCAGCACGCGTCTGGGTTTGGATTAATTGGTAACAGTACACACTAGAGTTTATTACAGCACGTATAGTATTATTTTATTCCAGTACAGTACAGTTTTTTTTTTATTCATGTTTTGTTCTTTTATTATGGATAAACGTCAAAAATTTGTTATAACAAAAGTTCCCATTTGGATACTGATATATAGGTATAAATTTTAGCGACTCAGAATTCAGATACAGAGTTTGGATATCCCAGGGATTGCTGTATTTGAACTTACTTTCTGCCTAAGTGAAAATGTGTTTTTCTTTAAAAATGAACAGTCCCTCAAAATGACTGACTCACAAGTGACCAAATTTCTTCTGCCCAAAATACTAATGCCACATAAAGGCCCCAAATTTGTTACATATCCCTGGTTTTAACTTTTGTTGTTATTCATGGGAAATCAGCGAAGGTGACAAGTGAGTGGACTTGTCTCAGGCAATCGCAATGCTCCCCTGGTGGAATTCTGCATCTCTCGGGACAGTAAATCACCAACAAACAGGAACCCCCCCTGGCTAAGGTCTCTGACCCATGACTGCTTTCACAGTAACAGAAGGCATTAGAACTTTAAATATTAATGTTATATAAGTACAAAGAGCACGAGGTGCTGTACGTACTACTCTCAAACCTTTAGGGTTATTAGCATCTCAAGGCGTCTGTACTTTGGCAGCACAACTTCTGAATTCTTGTACAGCATTTCACACAGTATCTGTAATCCACAGCATGATTAAAATACAAAACAAAAGCTTATTAAAAACTTGCCTGATTTTTTCAGATAATACCAAAATCATAACAGTGCAGACAAAAAGACTGAAGTTATATACAAAAATTTCTAAAAATCTTTGGTTTGATACAACAATGTTTTCTATGTTCAGTATAAAAACCAACAAATCACTGTAGCCTTTTCAAGGTCTTAATGCCACTCAAATGAAAAGTATTAAAAGTTATTATACACAACCATATGTACAATTAAACAGCATTTTAGAAAAAAATAATACTGTATTTGCTGTTGGAGGGTCACAGTATAGTTCAGAAGTACAGTTTGAAAATAAAGACATCCTCTGCTGTGATTTAATATCAGGCACATTCTTACCTCTATTGTTCATCCATCCAAAGGTGGTTCAGTCAGCCTTGTGAGCTCCACGCTCTTCCCTCTGTGGCTCACTTTTGCGTTTTTTTTCTGAACTCATTCTCTGTCCTGCTGCCTCGCAGCCAACAGCACAGTCTGTCACATGGCATGATGGTCACATGGCTGGGTGTTAGGCTACTACTACCATGGGCATCTTAAAGCCCATCAGAAATACAGTCATCCGGTTCAAGACATGTGAGTGTGGCAAGGAAGAAGAAGGATTTGAAATACTGTACTGTATACTGGGTGACAAGATTATTATTATTATTATTATTATTATTATTATTATTACTACAGTAGGGTGGGTTCTGGTGATTTTATACCTGGTTCTTATTAATAAAAAGTCTAGTTTCTGCTCCATGGTGGCCCTGAAGACATCCTTTCATCAACCAGTCACATTCATGTTCTGAAACAGATCATGCACAAGAGCCCAATTCCCAAATATTTAGTTTCCAGTTTTCTAACATACCCAGAATCTATTGTTTGTCATCTGTTCCTTTTCCCCCCTTTTTTACTGACATTACTTGAAGCACAAAGCGTCAAGTTTGCACTAGCGGCAGGAGTAAAGCAGCTGTCTGTTATCTCTGACTCATCTTTGTGTGCTGTGTGTTTGAGGAAGATTCCAGAAGCGTGGGAATGCTGTGTGCTTAATAGGCCTGATTGTGAGTGCTATTTCAGTGGCACCCTGGCAGTCCTTGCACTTGGCACTGATGTCCTGCCACTAGACTATCAATAAGCATTATGCAAGTTGGCCCCAGACTCAAAGCCTGTGGATAACTGTTCCACATCGAGAGACGACCGGGGCCCTTCTTGCTCGAGTCCCCAGTGGAGTGGCCAAAGAAAACACCGTTTTCCATTAAGTGAAAGTTAAGCGGTGATTCATAATAACACTGGAGTGATCATATCCACAGATCCTATATGCAGCACTGCACCCAATCTGTGTCAACCAGAGTCTGCAAGGAGCTGTACTTTGAAGATAGCTTGACTGTGATTTTTTTTTTTTTTTTTTGCGATAAACCAAATTTATTTAATCGCAAGTGTTGTGAAATATCATTACTGGTCTTTCGGGGAAAACTGCACCCAAAAAATGAATACTACCCTCAGACAAAATCACTATATCAAATATTTTTTGACATATAAAGCTTGTTATTTTGCTCTTGTTTAACTTGGGTGACAGTTTATTAATAATTGTACTGGGTGGCTGGTAAACTCACTACCTTGTACATGACATGCATGAAATTCTGGAGGAGATCAGTAAAGTTCTATTTTATTGTATCCCATCCTTTCCTGTTCCATCCCATCCCAACCCATCCCGTCCAGTTCCATCAAATACCATCCTATCCCGTCCCGTCCCATCCCATCCCACCTAATTCTATCCCATCCTGTCCCATCTTTTCCCATCCACTTCCATCCTATCCTATCCTACAGTTGCACAGTAATGCAAGTTTTGAACTTTTTCAAAACTTCACAAGCTTGTTGCCCAAACTGGGTCACAGTTTTGATTCCATTTATTATTTTACATCTTAGTATGCAGGCCAAATTGCTCTACGGCTGATGTCAATCAGTAATCCGGTTGTTCTGAAGCAGATTCCATTTTTGTGTTGGCTTCAGTAGGTATTAGCTTTGTTGTTGAAGCCAAGTTAAGTTTCCAGACTATTGCAATTCGGAGACTGTTGGATCACAAACAAAGTAACTTTTAAGACTTTAAAGCCTCTAATTCTTCTTAGGAAAAATAGTAGCCATCATGCAGTTGGCTGAAAGAACACAATGAAGGCCTGCATACCAAAGAAGTGTTTTGTTTGCACTCACACTTCCCTCACAATACCAGCATGCCAAGTGCCAAGTCCCGATGTGACTCCTTTAGCAGAAGTCCTAGTAACAACCATGGGAACAAACAGTTTCGTAAAAAGCTTTTTAACAGATCTTTAGTTTACTGCCAATGCTAGGATGATTATACCCAGTTTGCTGGCACAGAAAATAACTTTCAGATGTATTATATTTATTCTGCCCATTGATGGGCAAGGGCTACTGTCGACAGGGCAGCAGGAAAAAAGTCTTTAAAGAATGAGTCCGCTGGGGTATAAATCAAACTAAATTTATCCTTGGTCATTATGTGCTAGAATGGAATCTGATTTGATGGTGGAACTCTTGTCTCCAAATGTAGCTTTGAAGACACACTTTGCAGCATTTTATTCATCTCTAAGAATTGTTTTTATGTCTCCCGTTGTATAAAAAGGGCAAAATAGTTCAACTTACCATTAAAACTTACCTTTAAAACAACCTCTGGCGCCTTCACAAGCATGTTCGTGGCTAATGTAAATAAAATCATCCTGAAAGTGCAGCCTGTGGTACTCCTGTGATTCCTCTCAATGTGACCCTCACACTAAAAGTCATCTAGAATGACGTTCTTGAGGTTACTTGAGATGTGGCATCACTCTAATGCCATCTCGTCCAGTTTGTGTGGAATTGAGGGCTCTAACTACAACACAGCCAAGTCTCCCTCCCTCTTATAAGCCTCTCTATTCAACTGGGTCACCACCCCTGTTTTCTAAGGAACCCCAGGAACTCTGCCTTTCACCACAGACATGTCAATACCAGTATGTATGTGAACGCAAAGCAATAACTCTGAATTAGTTGATCCTTCCAGAATTCTCCTCTTTATGGATCCACACCTCTTCAGCATAGCTCCACTGCCATGAAATTGAGCCCCTCCTCCAGATGACCTTCAGGATTCTCCACAGCTTCTTGCACCTCTTCCCAAGTAGCTCCACTGGACTCGATGATGCTGTTGCACTGTTCAGCTCCTAGTTGCCGGTAAACTCAAAGTATGCACTTTTGAGGTAGTTGCCAACTTCTTCCTTTGAGCAAAGCAGCTGCCCACGATGCTGGTGCCCAAGTAGGTGTTTAGTGAACCCAAACGGGTCCATTGGAAAAGTTGCCTGCTTTATGGCGCTCTAACCTCCTTTACTTATGCCACTGAGTCTTAAAGGACAGCAGTCTCTTCCTCAGAATAAGCCTCATCTCCACCACTGCTGCTCTTCCCTCTTCGGTTGCTACCCTGAACTGACACCATAATGCCTCTAGGTCCTGTCTGTTACCCTGCATCCTCCCTGCTCGATTTTTTTTTAACATTCCCCGCTTTATATTTTAGTTACATTCACTCACTTTCTTTTATTTAAGTAACTTTCTGGAGAAATTGTACTTTTCAAACAACTTTTTGCCCTTGATGCTTTTTACCTTTACTTGACTGCATTTGGACAAAAAGGTCCTTTCACTCAGTTACTCAGTTTCCCTCCTCTTGTTGCTCATGTCACTGGATTCTGGAGGCTTCATAGCAGAGCTTAGAAGACCAGACAAGATGGAGCTGCAGTAAAACGTATGTTGTGAACCATGAAGAGATCCTGCAAGTTTTACACAGAAGATATCAGCAGGATCCTTATGGCATCATTATATTTAAATTATAATGTAACTTCTGAATACTGTGGACACACTTCCTCATTTTACAATAAAGATGGACAGTTTTTTTTTCTAGTTTTGTCCTTTTCCTCTTTATGGCTCTTCACTACCTCCCATTGGAACCGACAGTCTACTTATGTGTGCGTTAAGCAGCACGCAGGGTTTACTGTCTACACATCCAGTCTGACGTAACATCTTTTTACTGATCACATGTTCACCCTAATTCTAAAGTTTGTATTGTCTACATGTCCACCGACGTGTCATATTTGCTCTCTCTTCCTTGGCTGCACATCAGATGTAAAGAAATATTACAGTAAGTTTTTGCCCTTCTCTGGCATATTGGTATGGCGAGTAGCACTGTGGTCTCACAGCACCTGGGCTGCTTGGGTGTGTGGGTTCGTGTCCATGTTGGTCTGTGTGGAGTTTACATCTTCTCCATGTGTTTGCATGGGTTTTCACTGTGTGCTTTGGTCTTCTCTCATACTCCAAAGCCATGTTTCAGGTTGCTTAGTAAATTGCCTTTCCTGTGCATGTGAATTTGACTGGCACCCCGCATGGGTATAGTCTCACAGCGAAGTGAGCAGTGATGCCAGGAGTACACTTCCAAGGAGCTCCTCAGGGAGCCTTGCTGCCAACTGGCCGATCGACTGACTTTTGGTGAGACCTGAAGCCCACGAAATCCTTGCATTGTTTCATAAAATTGCCGTAAATGAGGGAGTGTTTAATTATATCGATGTGTATCACAATATGCTTCTCAAATATGTCAACAATAAATCATTTTAAAGATCAAATTCTCATTTCTCAGTGTTAAAGTCTTTAGATGGGAATGTAGCCGATCCTAGTAATCCCTCTGAAATACGAGGTCCTAAACTTAAAACAACCTGAAAACTGGGGGCACCATCTAGTGTTTAACATTTGAATTTTTGAAAAAGTAAGCAGTTATCCTGTCAGCATCACGGTGCACTTTTACACACGATGATCACCACTGCGGCCACTAAAGGGTGCACGATGGCACGTTGCTGTGATGCACGTGCAACACACAAATAAAAATGGACAAAGCTTTTGGCAGCAACCACATCATCACCGGTCCCAACTCTGCAGCGCGATGCCTCCTGTCCTCCATCAGTTCTTCAGCTACTGTGGTCGCAACTGCAGATAATAATGGTGCCGGTACCACGGCTGCCCTCCAACAAATGACAAACAATTTAGTGAAACTTATTTTGCAACTATGATGCTTATTGTTAATTTAATGTCGCAAGCAGGGAGGTATAGCGGTGCAGCGTGTACCTCTGCCGCTTTGTAGCATCTGGGCTATTTGGGTGCGGGTTTGAATCCGTCTCAGTGTGAAGTTTGCATGCTCTCCCCAGAGTCCAAAGCTATGTGTTTCGGGTTAATTGGTCACTCTGAACTGTATGTGTGTGTCTGTCTGTGGTTCTCTGCACGTGGACTACTATTCTGTCCAGGGTGTAGTTTCATAGCCTAAAAGTGACTGTAAGGTAGGCTCAAGACCCACACAGCCCTGACTAGGATAAAGTGGTGAAGAATAAGGTATGGATAGTTAAGTTTACACTCAAAAAATGTGATAAACATACATCTATTTTCTTCCCGGAAGAGTCTGTCACTGGGAATCACCAGTGCTGCTTTCCTTGCTTGAATATCTGCCTGGAGATGGAAGTCTCACAGAACCCTTGTCTCTGTTTTTCTCCACCATTCTCTGTAGTACCGTCAGTTCTTGAACATTTCACACCCTATAAAACCACCACCAGGTGACATCCAAGCACAACTGTCTTCAGGCGAGTTACTGCTCCTGTTAGGAGACAGGTGTCTTGCCTAAAGACACAAATAAATGTTCACCTGGGCCAGGAATTGAACCCGTTTTCCACATGCTAAGCAGAGGTGTTAACAGCTACGCTGCACAACTATAAGTAAGTAGCACAAGCTTATTAGGTTGTGGCAGTTTGCGAGCACTTGTTTACGTGGGACTAGTTATTCGGTGATAAACAGAAAACCGATGAAACGCAGAAGTTTAAAAATGCATGATGAACAACCCTGTCGGATATCCCGACTAACAAAGAAATTTGTAACACGCACCGGCCACAAGCCACTAACTATGGATCTTATAATATAAATCTTTTATTTTAAAATTTGTTTGTAAATGTTAACTTTTTTTTCTCTCTACTTCCTTGTAAAATCTAGCTGCACGTTTTAGTGACAGCTGGAGCTGTGGCGCTTCCATTTTGCTTTGCTGCACGTGTAAACAGCTGTCTAACCGTTGAGGGGAGATCCGTGAGAGACATCGACGCTGGTGGTGTTCGAGGTGTTTAAGAGTTCTGGGGGGGTCGTGATGCTCGGCTAGTCGTGTTGATTCGGACATGCTGTGTGGGACTGCACTATGATGCTATGTTTTCATTCAGATGAGAGTTTGGAAGCAGACATTGTTATTTGAGCAAAATGCACATATGCATATATATTTTTTTACATTATTTGCCCTTATAACCCACATTATAATTCTTCTCAACAGAGGGCAGTTGGCAAGGAAAGAAGGTGAAAGAGTTTCCCACCCTGCTGTAATGAAATGGCTCCAAAGACCCCTTAAATTAGAGGTGTTAACTTGAGCAATAAACTGAATCCCAAAGTAAGGGTGGCAGAAGACAGGTCTTGTGGTCTACAGCTCTTGAAAGTGGCACCTGTGATATCTATATTTATTTGGCAAACAAATATATTCTCTCTAATAACACTTGTAAAGTACATTAACCTTTAAATGCACTTATTCGGCAGACACTTTTGTCCAAAGTGCTGTGCAACTCAGACTGTACACATACATTCGACAACAGAAGAAGAGCTGCAGACACCTACGCTTGTACAACTTTTTTGAAAAAGCCAGGGG
The DNA here is from genome assembly GCA_900497675.1 of Arapaima gigas. Lineage (NCBI taxonomy): Eukaryota > Metazoa > Chordata > Actinopteri > Osteoglossiformes > Osteoglossidae > Arapaima > Arapaima gigas. The sequence goes on along the minus strand of UFQX01000491.1, from coordinate 88,631 downwards.
ATGCAGAAGTAGCATTCAAATAGCAAATTCTGTATGTACAGTAAATAGTTGTATCGGAGGGTATTGGGCAAATTTACATAGCTAACAGGAGAGAAATGAGCCTGAAAAAACATGGGTTCTGAGACCATGCTTGAATGTTGGGAGAGAGTGTAGATTAAACATTTGCTTTTGACCTACAGAAAGAACGTGATTAAAAACATCTCTCTTGACCCTGGTGTATCTTGCACCTTTGCAGCAAAAGCTGGCAAAAATCCCTTAGGCTACTAAAAATATATCACCCACAGCCCCTGTAGCCTCAGTTTAGCACAACTTTCCAGTCAACAATGAATCAATTTACTTTCAGACTTATTAACTTAGTGTGCTGACCCCCCCACGTCCTGCCATGGCCTCTCTGTGAGTTTGAGGAGAAAGCAGTGATTTTAAAGGCCCTTCACAAAGATCTAAACAGTAGGGGTTGGATCAGATTCCTGTGCAACCATCTGGCCTATAATCTGTTGAACGATGTGTCTATTTATTGCCACCGCGTCTCCTTTCCGCATCCATCTACTGTAACTGATACACAGGCGCCCACTGAAGTGAGTGTCCATCTTATATACTTTACATAGTAATGAATCATCAATCGCATACTGTAAAAATACTACAGTTGGTTTTTAATGATTCCAAAGTAAGAATGTCCACCTCAGTGATGAACAAACTTTCTTTAGCTTTTAGTGACTTGAACATATTATATTCTTTCATGCAGTGGAAACTCCTGAAAATGAATGAATTCTATTCACGTGAACCACTGTACATTTTAGGATGACTGTCTCCAAAGTGGGATGACAGCAAACATCTTGTCTTTAAACTGTGGGGAGTGAATGAGGATGGGTTTCCAATCTGCATCTGACCAGTAGGTCACAGCACACGTTGACATCATTTTGGAGCTCGGGCTGCTGTTGTGCGAGATCATCCCCTTTCAGGAGAACCCCGTTTCATGACTTCGTGGTTCTCTGCAGCAGGGCCAACAGTCAGAAAGAGAGATTATGAGACAGGCTACAGATTTTTCAGATGTAAAACAGAGAACAATGGACTCTTCCTCTAGCATATTTTTTTATATATCATTTTACAGATCCCATGTCCTAACCAAATAATCCAGTCTAAACTCCTTGAGACACCAGTCTCTTGGAATATTTTTCCATATCTCGTTTTATTTCAACCACATTCTCTTGCATTTTCTCCACTTGCTGACCAGCAGAAGCTGTTTTATCTTACATTAAATAAACATTACATGTTAACACAAGACACACTGTACCTGCTGAAACGTATGCAATAATGAAAATAATGCACACTGAAAATAATTATGCACTTTTTGGCTGAAGAAATACAAATGTATTCCAAAAATGCCTCCCGTTAGGATAAAAGACATTCATTTTTAGTCCGTTTTAGCATTTTTAACTGTCGCATTTAAAAACATTTTGTCACCCATTCTTTCAGTAAACCTCCAACAATATGGATAAATGAGTGAGTGAATCGTGTCTGTGACGGACTGGAGTTCCATCCAGAGGCTGGTCAACAGCCTAGTGCCCAACGATTCCACGAGGGGTTCCAGACTCCGGTGGTCCTGCTCAGGATATTTCAAAATGGAATCGAACAATTATTAAAGGACAACACAGGGCAAGCCATTAATATATATTCAAAAATACTCTACTTTTGCAAAGATGCTGTCAGATTGTAGCTGTAAGGTTTAATTGGATATTTTAACATACCCCATAACAGTATAAAATTAGGAAATAATACTAATACTTAATAGCATAACAATCACAGTATAACAGATGAATATTTTAAATGATTTAGAATGTAGTATCAATATAGCATTAGTTATAAACTGTGTAGCATTTCTTATTAATTTTTATTAATACAGCAAGTGTTAGTAAATGTACTCAGAGTTCCTTGAAAGCCCATGTTTATTTTTGCCCGTGGAGCGCATTCTGAGCGGGGCAGGTGTCTGAGTTTGTCAGACATGTCATTACCACAGCTACCTTTTTTCAAAATGGGGCAGCACGATCTCAGGAGGTAGCTAAGGTTGTCAAACACAGTCGGCAAAATTAGTAACCAGCTCTTCTTACGTATAGTAAATTGGCAGTCAGAGCTTTCTGCAGGCTTAACCTGAGCGAGTAGCACCATTTGTCTGAATACCGACAAATACCGTCTTGACAGCTTCGATTTGGCTCGCAAATGACCATCCACGTGTCTCCATCATGGCCTCTTCAACCAATTTCAACGTTAAAACTACAAATACCGACGTCGTTTTGTCGGAACGAATGTTCTTGCACGTCCCCAGGAAGGGCACCGTACTGGGGCCTTATGGGGGATGTAGTTTACTCACGGCAGATGACGCGTCGAATCGGAGAATTGAAACTACAAATACCAGGTACAAAGCGCAGGTCGCACAGGCGCCTTGTGGACGGTGAATGTAAGCGTGTAGGCGAGTCACGTGTGAAGTCGGTTGGTCCCGTTGCGTGCGTGCGCCCGGAGGATCACCCGTTTGTTCACTTCTTTTCAGCTTTCTGCCTTGTTTTCTTTTCAGCCTTATTTTCAGTCGAGCCGTTTACAGAAGAATGAGCGACAACGATGATATCGAAGTCGACAGTGACGTAAGTGGACGTTTTCTGTTCAGACGAGCTGTGCACAGCCCGTGTGTTGTAGCCTGCTAGCTAGGTGTAGTTAAAGAGAAAGCGCCGTGTTTCTGTGCCGCACGGTTAGCTAGCCGGCTAGCCTCTCCGCTCCTGTCCTCTCGAGTCAGTGCAGCCGAGCCGAGCCGCGCCGCGCCGCTCTGGGCCTCTGTTCGCGGCTGCCGGCCCTTGGCAGCTCGGTAGCAACGGCGCTCACTGCGCTCAGTCGCTGTAGCTTAAGGGGTATAGCGGTAGGGGCTTCTTAGTGTGGCGCCTCGGAATCGCACAATTGCACTTTTCTGATTTCTCTTCTGTTTTCTTACAGGAGGAATCGTCGAGGTTTCACTCTGTGGTGCGTAATTTGATGGGTGTTGTGTCCCGCGTAGTGATAGCGAACCGTGCCGGGGGTTCAAGTTATTTCCGGGTGGGGGACGAGGCGGGAGGGCGGCCTGGCGGAGCCGGAGGGGCGGCGCTGGCGTTGGAGGTGGAGGTGGTCGATCCGGGCCGGAGGCCTGTTTGTCTGTGTTTGTCTGTGTTTGTCTGTGTTTGTCTGTGTGTGTGTGTGTGTGTGTGTGTGTTCGTGTTCCCAGGCAGGCGTTGGGATGTACACACAGCCTCACATTGACAAGCTGACTCCGCTGCGTGGCTCAACACTGCGCGTTCCCAAGCACACCAGGGCTCTGTGGGATCTACATCTGTCTGAAGAGATGATGTGTGGCCACAGGCTGCAGATCACCCTGCAGGCACACTGAATGGGCTGCAGCTCACAGTGAAGAGCACCCTAAGTGGAGATTTTGCATGCTCTCACACATACACACACACACACACACACGTATATGCAAACACTCAGGACACAGTGATACCTTTGAAAGGCTGGAGAGGGAAACGAGAAACAGGTTGAAGATATGGGCTGGGAGGAAAGAGCATGGCATGTGTGTGTGTGTGTGTGTGAGTGACAGAGTGAGAGAGAGAGAGGCAGAAAGCGAGAGAGAACCAGTGACGTCACTGCAGAGCCCCAGCTGACTGCGCTGTGTCCTCTGTGGTTTCATTTCTCAAGATGACAAAGAGCAAATGGATAACTCCTGGCTACATTATTGCATGCTTTCTGTTTCAAAACTCATCTGGTTGTTAATGTCACATGTATCTATAAGCATTTGTTTGCTTAATTTCATGTATAAATGTGGTACAAAAAGAAAGACCAACATATGGATTGTGCAGGACTGGATCCAGCAGTTTTCATTAGTAAATATTGCTTGGTAAATAGTAAATATTTTTGCTAGTATAAAATGTGATTGGTATTAGTGGAGGGCAGGAGAGTAGAATAAGACATAGTCAGTGCCACTAACCTCTTCACTAGCACTATTTACTCCTGGTTTGCTGTGGGTGACTGAGTGAAACCAACATGTTTGTGTTAAGCTGCTTGGTGTGAATGATGGTGTAGCAGTTAGAACTGCAGCCTTTAGACCAGTAGGATTCAGATTTGAATCCCACCTTCTGCTGTAGTACCCTTGGGCAAGGTGTTTACCCTAAATTATTGCAGTTAAAAAAAAAAAAAAAATCCTGCTCTGCATGCAGGGATAAATAATTGTAAGTTGCCCTGGAGAAAAGCATCAGCTGCATGAATAAGTGTAGATGATGTATTAAATACAAGTGATGTTATAAGGGGAAGGCAGGAGTGGGTGCAGCAGGATCAGGCAGATCCCATTGTAAGTTTCCATTTATGGCCAGGATAGCTGTAGCTTGCAGTGACCCCCTGTGTTCATTGCTGTCTTTGAGAGCTGGCCAGGCCTCAGGATGGGTTCAGGATGGCATGTTGCGTTCATGACAGCAGGGTCACGTTCAGTAGGATACGCCAGGTCATAGTGCGCTAAGGATTGTCACGCGGCGTCTGAGTTGTGCTGCAACGTGATTTGGCATTAAGAGCCACGTCTTGTTTTGCAATCTGGCCATACTGTTGCCGCTGTTTGTATTGCAGAAGTAAACAATCTGAAGATCTTACTTGAGTTCCTTTGTTTTGGACCGCAGATATTAGCAGTGTGAAACCAGGAGTTAATGTCCTGTATTTTTACCAGTACTTCAGAATGACAACTCCTGTCTTGAATTATTGGTCCAGTATAAGAAATTGGGTGGAGGGGGACAATTTTTGTGTTCAGCTGCAATGAAAATGATGTGGAGGACTGCAGTGTGAGATCACATAGTGCCACGTGTCATTACTGGTCCAGCCTTGGGGTGCTGAGGTGGTAGACTGGACCAAATGAATCAGAGCTTCTTTAAATGTTGTCACTACAGTGATCTTGACTTTGTTCTTCACCTGTTTTGTTTTTCTGTTGTGAAAGAAACATGTTGATGGGGAAAGCTGTGTTTTGGGTCTGCTGTGTTATACCCCTGATGTTTGCAGTCTTTCCTGGTGTGTGTGTGTGTGTGTGTGTGTGTGTGTGTGTGTGCGCGCTTATGTCCTTTCACTGGCTGGTTCAGTTCTGTTGAAATAAAATTAGCCCATCCTCCATTTTCTGGACTTTATTGGGGAGGAGATGTCTGCATACAGTGAAAGTCCAGAAAATCAATAGCATAATTTAAGTGTAATGTTTTTTTTTGTTTACTACAGTGCTGTATAGGGCTCCCCTATACTACAGTAGCACTTTTGTAAACTGCTGTAATGTGTAATGAACATGTATTGTGCATAATAAAATGAAAGTACTGTAAGTGAAATAAATACACACAGTACAGTGAATTATATGCGAAAAGCAGTGAATAAGGTGCTGATCAGAATGTCACTACGGGGGCGCTGGTGGTGTGGATGGATGGTTCATTTTATGCTTAAAAGTAGATTTTTCTCAACATAAGATTTTTTTTTTTCTTCCCCCTCCCCCTTGAAGGTCTGCTAAATTGAGGATGGAGTGTCTCACTGACCTGCTCAAATGTTGTTTTTCTCACTCTAGCACAATGTGCTGGGGGGGAGGGGTCTTTGGCTCAACATGTAGTGCCAAATATATATATATTTTTTGCCCCCCCCCCCCCCCCCCCCCCCCCCCCCCCCC
>UFQX01000491.1:28929-82914 GCA_900497675.1 Arapaima gigas | reverse complement strand
ATTTTTTTTCCCCCCCCCCCCCCCCCAAGCATGCTGGCATACACTCAGGTCAGAACATCCAAGCCCCCTGTACAGTCCCTGATTTTACAGTTCTGCATGTTGTGCTGCCCATCCTCTGTTTATTGACCTTTGGCAGAGGAAAGAGAGCTTATTTCTTTGGCGGAAGTCCTAGCAGACTGGACCCAAACCCGCAGCTACCTGGTCTAAAGAGGCTGGATCGTGGACGTCTGTTTGTGTACAACTTATCGCCTGGCTTCACTCTGATGCTCAGGCCATGCAGAAGACGGGCTTCCTTTGTGTTTTTTAAGCGCTGATTTTAACTGATGAATTTATTGCCTAGTTGTCTGTCTTCATGAACCACTGAACTGGCTGATTGTTCAAAGCCCATATTTGTTGTTGGATCATCTTGGTGAGACAATGGAAGTCCAGCGTAGACAGGAAATGTGGTTGGATGCAGACTGGTCCGTCAACAATCTAATGGCTTGTGTTTTGATTTAAGATAAAATACTGTGCGGCTGCCTTGTCTGTGTACTCTGCTCCAGTCCCTGCTTCCCTTTAGCCCCATTTCTTGAGAGGTCTGTCTTCCTCCACCACCAGCATGGCTTTGTCTTGACTGTTGTGGTTTGAACATTCATTCCCTCCCACTTCCATAAGAGATTTAATCCCAGATCTGCTGTTACCTCCAACAGCCAAAGAACCCCACTCTCTTCGGTGCGATAAGGTGGAAAGTGACATCATGGGTTTCCTAAAAGGCCTGCCTATTTGATTAATTCTTTGTCCTTTAGATTTCAATGCATTTTGACACTGGGAATTGTTGCTTTTGTTTTCTGCCATGAACAGATTGACAGCCATGCTGTGTTTTGCAGACAAGTTTCTGGGAGTGAGCAATCTTGTGTAATGCCAGCTATTGTTGGAGGAGGATTTTTCTCTTACCTGTATTGTGCACCTTTGTTATGTTTGTTGTCATTCCTGTACATGGAGCTCCTTAAGGTATGAAGGCTTTTGATGGCCTGTCTTGCAGTCTGTGGTTGTAATATTAATTTCAGAACAGTGACTAATCCTGATGACTGCCGTCTTAATTTCCAAGCCCAACCCAAAGGCTCTGGAGTGGCTGTCGATGAGAAGGCTCGATGTTTCATTCTGGTTCCCAATTCTCTGTGGGATGGGGCTGGCTGCGGGGTCCGACACGGCTTGTTCCTCTTGGCACAACACGTTTCGGTAGCTTTGAATTTGAAATCTAAATCTTCTCAAATGTGCTAATCTGCGAGACTCATCCATATTATATTGCACAAGGCAAAGATGGAAATGATACAAGGAGGTGGGACGTGTTGAATACCTGTTGGCATATCTTTGTCTCTCAAATGCCAGATTTTTCCAACTGGTATTTTGGGATATATGGTTTTAAATAATGGATGTGTTTTCAGACTGTTCAGCCAGTGATGTGCAAACTACACTATAACAACGGCAAGGCTGCACTCCCACGATCCCACACTCTGCCGCACAGTGAGCAGCCCAGCCAGTTAGACTGTCCCTACATTACAAGCGACACCTTTGTTAAATTTTTTTTTTTTTTTTTTGTGCCATCCGACGCACTTGTTGCTCTCAACATCTGCCCTTAAGATGGCCAAAATGTTGTCGGGCCGTAGAGGGGTCCTTCTGTTGCGTCGGCCCTTGGTCCAGCTTGTACAAAGGGGAGAATATTTCCAGTTTGTTCTTATCGTCGTCAGGTCCCCCATCATGCGCTGCCGCTTCATTTATGTGCTCGGGGGGGGCCGCGTCGCAGTGTAAGCTGCTGGCTTCTCAGGCCCTCGTCTGACGGTGACCCTCTTGTTGCAGGCGGACAAACGGGCGCACCACAACGCGCTGGAGCGCAAGCGTAGGGACCACATCAAAGACAGCTTCCACAGCCTGCGGGACTCCGTGCCGGCTCTGCAAGGGGAAAAGGTTAGTCCGATTGTTGGCCTCCAAGGCGGCAACACTGCACATCACTACGAACTGTCCTGTGGCTTGGGTTAAGCACATTTTTCCACCATTTAGTTACCTAATTTGAAGTGGTGTTACTTGTCCTTCTGTTGTACAAAAGTCACAAGTTAAGCACCACTAACCAATTACTGATTGTTGCATGGAAAGAGACGTGTTGACTCCTTTGACATCTCTTCATTGCTCACTGAAGCTCAGTTGTGGGATCAGGTGGCTATGGGGATGGCAAATTTAAATATTTAACCTCCCTGTTGAGTTCTGGTCAAGTTAGACTTTTCATTTATTTTATTTTTAAAAACACTTTCTCATAAGTTTTGTTTTCGTCGGATTGGATTTAGGTGTCGTCTTCCACGCAAGACTTCCTTTCAATATAAATTCATTGGAACTGGGTTACATGTTTCATAGAGGTTATGTATGTCTGTGGTGAGACTATAATAAAGGGCAGAGTGAACATTCCACTGTAAGGTGACCCCATCTCACCATCTATCTTGAACTAGTATTATGACTGGGTGATCATGACTGGCTGGTATGAGATGCTAGTTTTCAAACGGTTTTGCATTTTGCAATATTGCCCCATATATAATATATAAATTGTACCTAACTTAATAGAAAAACGAATGGTACAATTTCAGGTAAATGGGGTCTGCGGACCAGTCGTGTGTAAATCCCAACATGCCTTGAGCCTTGTTACCCAGTCACACCTTAAATGCAAGCCAATTGGGCCATGGCTACCTGGGGACTTGTGCACCTGCTCAGCAAGGGTTGGCTCCCCCCACCCCCATGAGCACTTAACATTCCACACACAGCCACAACCCTGCCTGCCTTCCATACACACATCTTTTTGTGCTTGACAGGTAGATTGTTGCTCTTCCCGTTAAACTAGGTGCTTGCTTTCTTCCGTGTAAAGGTAGTCAGTCGTGGATGTGATAGAGCTCGCTCTCTCTTGCTCTGTCTCGGCCGGGACAGTGCGGGTGAGTGATGCCATCTGGGCGTGCAGGCGGGAGGGAAGTGGGGAAGGAGAGCCCAGGGTGGGGGTAGGGAGTGTGCCCAGCGCTTTGAGGAAGAGGCTTTTCACAGCAAGGCTCGTTGTCTCTTCCTCTTGTCGTTTCCTTGATGGTTATGAGTCTTCGAGCCTCCTGGTTTCCCACATCGGGGCCTTTATGTGGACACAAGCGCCCCCGCGAGCACATGCAAGGCAGCAGGCTGATGCACCCGTGTACACGGAGGCCAGATTGAATTGGAAGCATCGCGTTTTTCAGTTTGGTCGGGCAGTGGACGCTACTGTAGCTCACTAGCTCCGTCTCCTGCCACCCCTCAGTCACCATCGTGTCCAAGTCCCTTTTTCCAGGTGACAAGGCACAACAGTCACGAGCGATAATGTGCCATTAGATAAACTAACTTTTTATTTTTTTTTTTTTGTTTGAACTAAGTGTATTTTTACCTACGTTTTAGAAGGGTTCACCAGATTTGGTCCTTTTTAACTTAATCCAGCCCCCCCCCTTTTCCCCCCTTCTCCAGTGCAATTTCTCAACTTTCAGTGTTTTTGATGGGCTGTATTGTTACCAATTTGCTGATACAAATTGTATAAATCCCGGTCGTATTTTCGGTCTTCAATATCTGCCGTACCATGGCCTGTGTATTAGTGCCGCGTTATTAAAAACATTTAGCAGCAGCCCTGAATGTGAATTCCCTAATGTCAAACGAAAGCCTCTTTAGTTCTAGCTCACCTTGTCCTACGCTGAGCTGTATGGTGGTGTATATTTTGTATTAAAACCCAGATTTGCATGCCATTCATCAGCTGTTCCGATGCTTGTAAACATGACTTGTATGCAGTCTCATGATAGAGGTGCAAATACTTAAGTCGTCTGCGGCTGAATTTGGGTCTGTAATTGCATTATTATTTAAATTGGCAAAAATTTAAATCGCGTCAGACAAATCTGAGAAGGATCGGCAACAACTGCTGTAAGTGGTGGTATAAAAATCGTGTGAATCTTTTTCAGCTTGTCCTTGTAACTCTGCTGGATCCTTCTAAAATGGAATATGAAATATTCAGCAGGCTGACTGCTATGCACCACTGTGCTGAGAACGGTAGAGCCCTGCAGCACGTTTTGGTTGGTAACCTGTTGCTGTCTGCAATCTTATCAAACAGGCATCCAGAGCTCAGATCCTAGACAAAGCAACAGAGTACATCCAGTACATGAGACGGAAAAACCACACGCACCAGCAGGACATCGACGACCTGAAGAGGCAGAATGCACTCTTGGAGCAGCAGGGTGAGTGGGAGAAGGACCAGGCGTCGTGTGCAGCACAGCTCCCTGTATGAATCACAGTGGGCGAAGGTCAGATGCACCAGTATGTACGCTGTCTGTTGGGAGACATTCAGCTCCAACTGAAGGTTAAACGATTGCCCTCAGACCTTTGTTTTGATGCCGTGTGACCTGAAGGCAAATTGAGGAAAAAGTTTGGTGGTCAGGCCAGCGTGGCCTTTAGTGGAAGGGAATTAAAATGTGCGTGTAAGCAGTTCTGGGGCAGCGTGGTCCTGGGCTGTAGGTTTGAACCCAACTCAGCCTGGCTTGAGTTTCAGGTTCTGCCCATGTTTGTAAGGCTTTTATAGAAATGCTCTGGTTTCCTCCCACAGTCTAAATGTGCTTGAGGTGGGTCGGTCACTCGGAATTGGCCTTAGCATGTGACTGGGTGCGTACGAATGAGAGTTTGCGTGAGGGCTGCCGTTCCTCCTAGGGTGAACCCGGCATCATAGTTTGTGCTTGTGGGATACACTCCAGACCGCTACGACCCCACCGCCGAGCAAGCAGTTGTCGATTGTAAAGAGGTGTCTGAGGAGTTCTGCAAACAGTTGTCCCTGTGCCTCTTGCAGTTCGTGCTCTGGAGAAGGCCAAAGGGAGCACACAGCTACAGGCCAGTTACTCCGCTCCCGACAGCAGCTTGTACACCAACCCCAAGGGCAGCGCCGTGTCGGCCTTCGACGGCGGCTCCGACTCCAGCTCCGAGTCTGAGCCCGAGAAGCCTCCCAACAGGAAGAAGCTACGTGTGGAGCCGAGCTAGTGGGCACCCCCCATCTCCCCTCCCACCCCCAGCAGAGACTCTCCGTCCCCCGCTGTGCCCCTCAGCTCTCCCGTTTCTGTTACTCTCTAGCGTCCCTTTATCCCCAGCCTCTGACCCCCAGCCCAGGAGAGGCAGGGACTCGCCTAAGGAAGGTTCAGTAACGATAGTATGAGATCTAAAGAGTTTTGTTGTTTTTTTTTTTTTTTTTCTGTTTTCTGTTCCCTCTCTTTCCCAGAATCCATTTCTCAGCAACGTCAACCATCCAAAAGTACGGCAGCTTTGCAGTTGAAGGACTTGATGCTTTTGTAACTTGACAGTAATTATCATAATCAAACTTGGAGGCATGGACAGCTACAAGTAAAGCAAAAATACCCCCATGTTGAATAATCTATACTTGTTTAAAGTCTTTTAAAAGCTGAAAACCTATGAAAATTGTCTGTAGGAATGGTTAGCTTTTTTAATATTTGTATTTTTCCAAGAAAGTTACTCTAAGGTGTGTGTGTGTGTGTGTGTGTGTGTGTGTGTGTGTGTGTAAACAGCCCATCCAAGGCCAATCTACATGGCAAATGATTTTCATTTTAAATTCAAAAAATATATAAATCCCTATATTAAATGTGTTGAAAGAACTTCCAAACTTGTATTGTACTTTGTCCTAGATAAAGATAGTGAATGAATTTAGATTTAATTGTTTAGGTTTAAAAAATCAAAAAAAATCAAAAAAAAAATCACATTGGACTTTTTCCACAGGTTCACCAAGGTTTTGGGTTATTTTTTATTCTTGATCTGTGGGAATTTATTGAAATGCTACATGTAGTTTTCCCAGAATGATTAAAATATTGAATGTTACCGCAATGCAGTTAAAAGTAGTTATTTTATTTTTATTAAAGGAAAAATGTTCTTCAGTGTGTTGTGCATTACACTGTAAACTCTTTAATGTTGCTGATTTAATTCTATAAAAAAAACTTCCCAGGATGCAGTTGTCTGTCTTGGGGTGTGTATTTGTTTTTTCCTTGTTTTCATTATTAGAATATAGTGTGTATGAAATAGATCTTTGTTCCTCTGATTCCATTCCATGGAAATTACAGGTATGTTGTACATACTGCCAACAATTGTCTTGCAAGTTGAGGCTTACCTTTACTATGAGACTATAAATAAAACTATTTTATCCTTTAGTGCTCTTTCTTTGTACTTGAATATGTGACTTTGGCCTGCATAGTCATTTAGGGGTAGTCATGGGCACGTACACCTATACGCAGGTGTCTGACTGGTTCCTAGAAATAGCCTCCCCAGTATTCAAGCCATTTCAATTAATAATGTGGAAAATGGATTCCTTCTGGGTTTGACCAAGAAAAGTTCCCAAAATTTTAACAGTAAAATGCCTATTTCAGTGTCATATTTACCAAATTTTGAGGTAACTGATATGGACCCGTTTGCAGTTGATTTAATACCATACATTAAGTTTTGTTTCATATTAGTAGTAATGGCAGCAAACATCTAATAGTCAAGTTTAAATGAACAAAAACAAATGAGAAAAAACACGCAGCTACTGGAATGAACTGTTACCGAGGAACTTACTGACTGAACAGAAGTCAAACTGCAAACTGGATGCGGACCATGTGAGGCAAAGACTAAGAACACACATGCTGGGTGTAGTGCTGCCACTCAGCTGGGCACTTGTACCAACACCAATCTTAATATTTCTCAGATTGCTCTTTAGCAAATATATTGACATATCACATTAAATAACATTCATCATATCAGGAATTTGGGAATCCAGGAGGCCGAATACCACGGTATAGGTGTACTCTGTTCAAGTGGGATACTAATGCTACTTGGGGGCAGCAGCTAATGAAATTGCACCATGTAACCTAAAGGTTGCTGGTTCAAGCTCCTCTTCACTGCTGTCCAGACAATACAAAGTGATTCAAAACATTGAACATTTTCATAAATTCATTCCTGAGTAACTGTTATATGGATTTGAAGTATATTGAACATTTGTAAGATAAAGATAAAAATACAAAACTTACAAATTGGATCAGACTGATTCCGACACTTTTTCTTCTTGAATCACCCCGTATTTCTTTCCTGGTTGCTTTGCATGTTATTCCAGTTTCAATTTCTATAACATTAATGCAGCCCGTCTGCTTCATCAGTTAAGAGCTCCACATGAAGACTTCTGCTTCTTCCAGGACATTGATGCTATAACCAAGTCCTGCAGATACTTCCTCTGCAGCAGTCATGAAAGAAATCTGAAAGCCATCTCTTTTAGAACTATTCCTCTCCATATGGACTTTGTTAGTCCAGAACCAGCCACTATCAACCACCTTTTATGTTACTTGAATGTTGGAGTATAAACAGCTACTTCAGTGATATGGACCAGCAAAATGGTGTTCACAAACAAGCAGGCTGTAATTTCTTCTTTGTTTTTATCTAAAACTTAAGACTTGTGAAGTATAGAGCTGGAGAAATGCAAAATTAATCTAAAATATTGATATGTAAATGTACATTTATAGAAGCCTCAGCTAAGCAGCAGATGGTGACTGACAATATGGAAACCACCTTATTTCTCATTTTGATTCACATGTTGTGCCATACAGTGGTGAACCTTTTCTACACCAGTACACACAAGAGGTGTTGTAACCAGGGTGTGAATCACAAAGCAACCACACACCCAGTTCAGCAGGATTAAACCTTGACCATCCTTAAAATCTATTCAAAGGATTCTGAGTAAAATTTGAGCTTTTGCTCTTTCACACTGTTACTTTCGTACACCTGTTTGATGCAGGTCGTAGATTTCTTGTACACAAACCACCGGGTACATTTCAAAAGTTTTATTAGTAACTAAAAAATAAAGCCATTCCATTTGTTTCTTCAGAGGTTAAGCTGCTGGAGTCAGGATGAATATATTCGCCACCAGACAGGGGTCATATCCTCTCCAGGCCTCTGAAAAGCAGGGAGCCACTTCCATACAAATCTGTAAATCTGTAGCAAACTGATAACTGATGAAAGAATGCTTCTTTGGAGACCTATGAAGGGTTTGAAGTGCTGGTGGCTCCCTCCCTCTGCGCAGGAACTGCCAACTTGCGGAAGTGTTCAAAAGCTTGAGTCACTTTCTCTGGGCAAATGTTGTACACTGGGTGAGTTGGTTCCTGTTGGGGATCATAGCAAAACCATTTGCGTTCAACCCCATCTGCTACACAGTTATTATTGCCATATTAACACTGACGCTGGATAACTGAAGGCCAAGTGGAAACCTACTACTACTTCTAACCACTAGACGGTGCTCAATATCTAAACTAAGAAATACAGACACCGGTTGAAAACGCTTTATAGTACATCTTTGAAACAGAAGACTACATTCCTTCAGGCATAATGTGACATACATATGTCATTTAGCTACAGTTAAACAACACATCAAAAGCTACTAAAATAATACTGCCTTGCTGTAAAGCATAACAAAAAAATGAAAACCACTTAAGTCTTTTAATGATCATATTTATACTTAAAAGTTGATTTGACAAGTTACTGCTTTAGATTTATTCTACATTAAAGCCAAGCCAGTACACAGAGGAGTATATTTCTCCTGAGTTTTCCATCAGTGTGTTTAGAAAACCCCCAGTTAACTGTGTACATTTTGCATCTGTGCACTGTCCTGGCAGGGAATTGACCTACCAGCCGGTTGTCATCTTTTCCAATGATCAGCTCCAGGTGGAAGTCGCGCCCTCCGAAGTGCTGCGCTATGGACAGTCCACTCAGGCAGTAGCAGGTGTGATAAAAATCCCTGGATCTGACAGGACAAGAGCACTGGCTACAGCTCTCATGTGTTACAGATATAATTAAAGTACGCCCACCCCCTCTATTTTACATGATTTCATTTATTTACCACATTATGGGGTTATACTGCACAGTACATATACAATTATACTTCATTTCCTTTAGTTTTGTCTAACTTCCTTTAGACTTCTGACTTGACAGACCAATCTAAGTATATTAAATACAGTAGAACCCTGCGATAAACTGGCCCTCAATAAGACAAATTCCGATATACCAGGATTGGTGGTTGGCCCCATCCTCCTGTTCCTTTTCCAACATCTTTATCTAATGATGGCAAATGTACAAGATTTACTGAAAACAACGTTCTTTGGGGCAAAAGTTTCTACTAACATTGCAGCAGAAGCGGCGGTGGGAGCTGTGACTCTCTCATAATGACACACTGCTGCTTCATGTTTGCAAATTGTTCTGTCTAACCATTGTGGGGAGTTATGGGAGACCGTTCACCCTCTCTGTGTTCCCCATGTTCAACATCTTTGGGGCAGGTGAGTTGCTGTGCTCTGTGAGTGCTGCCATTTAAACATGCTGCAGAGAAAAAAAGCTCATGTTCCCAGCATCTGGTGTCCAGGCTCTCCTTTGGGAACACTGCTGACAGCATAGTTGAAGTGGGTCATTATAATCTTATTATTCTATTAGTACATCTTATATTTGTAATGTACACATTTAGTTTATAAAGCTATACATTTTCTACATGTATATCGAACGAAAATATTTCCCCCCTTTTCTTATCACACAGTAACTTTTGGACAGACAAAAAAAAAAAAAAAAAAAAAAAACATTTTCATTAACTGTGCAATAAAGCAACACATTTTACTGACATTTTTTGACCCCGCTTACTGTGTTACAGCAGGGTTTTATGGTAGGTCCTTACTGACAAACACCATTTCACATCACAGCTTTAACCTCAAATAATGGAGAAGTATAATAAACAATGAGAACCTGCTGCAGCAAAAATTATCAACCATGGCTGTGCAGGAGACCGGTGATATATCGCTAGCATGAAACCCATCTGGCCAATGTCCATGTGTCAGACCTATAATGCACAGGGCAAGGAAGAGACATGACCATAGTGACAGCACAATGACTCACTTGCCAGGCTTGTCCACCAGTCCACCGGCCGGGTTCTGGCAGCAGAGGAGGATGTACTCCTGCAGGGCTTGCTGCTCAAACATCCAGCTGCTTTGGCTGAGCGATGAGTCGCCTGCAACGATATTCATCTTCACTAAAATTTTACACAACAAAACTGTATCACACACCACAGACATAGACACAAACATAGACACACACATACAAACAAATACACACACACACACACAATTACCCTCCTTGTAGAGAGCTCTGTGAAGTAAAGGCAGCAGCCCTGCCTGCCAGAAGGAGTAGCAGCCATCCACCAATTTGTTGCAGCGTCCCTGGAAGCCGCCCTCAAAGCGCATCTGTCTGCTGGCTACCCAGCGCTGGGGAAAGACATTGGTTATATCAGGATGGGTATGGTTAGTCCCCTGTTACACATAAACCAAGGGCAAAAGCTCTGGGTCAAAAGCAATGATACACTCTGTGTGTTTGTGTGTGTGTGTGTGTGTGTCTCCTCACTCAACAGAGAAAGACAGAAACAAGAAGTACTTTGAAAGTACTGAAGGTAGAAGAGAAAAATGTTTTTGTTTTCACAGCCTAAACTTAATAATTAAAAACAGACTCTATTCTGGTGCATTTAAATATTTTGTAAGTGAATAGGAGCTTCAGAGAACTTTGGAGACATTGTGACCAAATGGATTAGTGTGGTTTCAAAGCAAGCTTGTAACCATGACTGTGACTGCATTCAGGAAGGCACTCCAGAAGTTCTGTTGTGTTTTCAAAAAATGTATAAAATAAAATTGCATAGTGGCTGTTTAGCATGTTTAGCATAGTCTGCAGGGTCAAGAAAGGTGAGTCCACCAACCAGCAAGGACCTGAGGTCCAGCATGTCCTCCTTCCCAAGGATGACCATGGCTGCAGTGCCACAGAACGTATAGCCCCCATGGGCCTCCAACCCTGGGACACCACCCAAGCCCCCTTCCCAGTTCTGACAGCTAGGAGCAGACAGAACACCACATTAAGCAGGACATTAATGAAGCATCAAGTTCTTCATTTCACTACAAAGGTTGCCCTGCCATTGTACCCTTAGTAAATAGCCTGAATTGTTTAAGTTAAAAAAATTAAAATGACAGGTTTTTTCTAACACTGTAAGCTGGTGTGACTTGTACCCTAGTACAAGTATATAGTAAAAAAAAGAAAATATAGTATCTAAATGTTTAGGTATGAATTATGGAAGTATCTCTGGATCAAAGCATCTACTAAGCAATATACAGGAAAACCAAAGACAGCCAAACCAAATCTCAAAGATCAATATATATGAGAAGGAGTATCAGTATTTGAATCTCTAGCATACATAAAACCATGCCCTCATGAACATAGAGGGACAAATGTACATACTCTTTATGCTATGTGAAAAATTAGTGTTCTAGTGCTTCTCCAGTACAGCTCTCCCTACCTGACAATCCAGCCAGGTGTGCCTTCAAACAGTGTAGGGGTAATGATGTTGGTCAGGGAGGCTACAGAAGCTGCGCAGTATGCACTCCTAGGACACAGAGGAAAAGGTTCAAAACATGGTTCAAAGTTCCTAAGGAAACACGGAAATAGCTGCTACACAGCAGGGGACGAAGAGCATGGCAATAAGCACACACCTCACATCCACCTCTCCACCCACGTGCATGACAAAGGAGCCATCTGGCTGCTTGAGAGAGTACAAAAAATCCAGGAGCTTCTGTCTGTCCAGAGAAGCACAGAGCAGAAAGATGGGTTAACACCTGCTCACCATATCTAGTCATGGTATTTCAAAGAGGTGCAGAAAATGTAGATATGAAGTGTATTTTTACCACAGGATTGGCTTCAGTCTTGTTTTCCAAGGTGAATTTTATATGGCATACTAGAGCCATGACTCATGGGAAATGTCTTTGCCTGGAAACAGCATCATGTGTAAACAGCCTGTAGCTGTGCACTTTACCTGTCTATGATGCTATACGCCTCCTCTGTACCGATGATACACAGGGCATTGACTGCAGCATATGTGGGTGCAAGGTGGGCCTGCTGCCCTGGACCCCCGGCAAAGCCTCCTGTTGGGCACTGGCATCGAGCCAAGAACTGACAGACACTGGAACAAGAGAAAGGAGTGCTTTTGTCTGCTGCTCTGTTGGAATCCCTGTTGGACCCTTCTTACAGACCTGAAACTGGCCAAAGCAAACCTGACTACAAAGCATTCACACGTCAGTGTCTGCCTGGCAATGCTGAACGCAATCCCTGGCTCAAGTTTATCAGACAGACAGGTCAGGAAGTCCAAAGCTACACTCCTTGTGATAAATGGAAACTCTATTCATGCCCCAAATCAATCTGAGTTCTGGAAAGAGTCTGGCAGGTCACTTACTCAGATGAGATTGAGGCAGGAACAGGCTTGTCCAGAAGCTCCAGGCTGTGCAGGATCCAGTAGCAGAGCCAGGGGCGGCTGGCATCCAGACACTGGGGAGAAACAAACCTCGGTCAGCAAGAATCTTGGTCCAGACTTGGACAAACTGCCATGCTATATTAGAGAGAATACTCAGAAGAATCGTTAGTGTTAAATCATGTTAAAGAATCATGTTAAATATCTGATGCAGTGCTACAGCAAAATGGGTATTCTCAGATGAAACCACTAAAAAATTTCCATTTTTAATAGTTCACTGCAGTTAAGTGCTTCTGTATTTACCTCATACGCATCAGAGAGATACCGCAAACCCCTCTTCAGATACACACAGTGCTGTTCTCTCAGCAATGCTGGCCTATGGGGCAAACCAGAAATGGACATAGTATCACTTGGCCAGACAGAGACAGGACACTGAACCAGACAATCGGTTGTGCTCAACATCCTGCACTACCAAGGCCATAGCTAAGTATCCAAATCGGCCCCCACGCATTCATGTAGAATTTCCACTCTAAAACAGGGAGTTCGAGTGTAACCTAGGGCCTTTGGATTACACAGCTGATACAAAGACACCACTGGAAGGCACACAAAGAAGCACAATAACAGGTAGCATTACATGAAAACACAACTGAAACCCTGCATCAAGAATCTGTACCCAAAACAGACTTGTAATTTACTATTACTGACTTAATAATCATTTCACAAACAATTCAATGTTACCTTTTCATGCTCCAATTTTGTCTTCACCTGACAACAGCCTCATGACCACAACAGACTGCACAGCACTGCAGCATAGCCTTTAACAGAGTGTTTTACATTCATGCTATCGGACATGAGCACCTGGCAATATGCAGGTCCCCTGCGAAGTGCCGTGTTCAGCTGCTGAGTGTCTCATCCTCTACTCCTATTTGCAGCAGCTCAATAACTGCAGCACCTACCCTGGACATTTGCCATAAATGTACTGTTAAAACTATTTATTCACCAGGGAATTTGGTCCATTGGCAGAACACAGAGAAGCACCATTTCACCACAATCCCTCACTGTTGCCTAGGGAATATCATGACTTGTTATTTGGCCGGATGACAGGAAAAAATGCAGCAATTCACCTTTAATTCACTGTTCTTGTCCTTCCCAAGAAAAGGACAGCTTTGTGTCAACTCTGGTTAAAGCATGGTGTACTCCAGACAAAAATGGACAAATACACAGAGTTTGAAGCAAGATCATTTATGGCTCCATCTACCGCAACCCCAGTGCCCCTGTTTCGCCAATCTGTCACCATGACAACCCTTGATTCCTTCCCAGCATTATATGATAATTGATGACATACAGCAGAGCCAAAAGACATAGAGACAAAGTGGATTAATAAACAAGGAAACACTTCAGGATTGGGGAGGGAGCACAATTACAAATGATTACATACATATCCTTTACAAAAAATATTTAAATTTATCCTACTAGAATTTATGCTGTTAGACTGCTGTGGAGATCAAAGTATTTAAAAACTAATGGGGAGATCTTCTTACCCGGTCATTTCCAGTCTAATTGTTGGACACACAATGGCTTCTCTGAAATGAATACGTTTAAGGATCTGCACTATGTGAGAACAGCCTACTGTACATTTACAGTTTTAGTTAGTTTTTTTTTTTTAACACCTGTATACAGCGCTTTCTCTAGTAAAAGACAGCATATCCAATTTACACCAAAACCCACAATAACCTAGAGTTTATACAAGTGTGTCCCTGACAAATTTTCAGGTAATAAACTCTGAGTTGATGTGAACTTATTGTCTGCACTTTAAGCATAGAAAATACAACTTGCACGAAAAATGCCACTGCCACCTCCCACCCTGTAGATCCGTCCGGTTTTCTGGCTTTCACGTTGCACGTATGCATTCAACAGATGCTTTTGTCTAAAGTGACGAAAAAACTCCAAGCAAATATTCAGTCAGTCACTCACTCTTGTTAGCTGATTGTCTTTGACAAGGTTGCAGTCATCTGGAGAATTACTGAAAGCCCTAGAATCACTGAGCGCCAATCTAGGAGGTGGTACACCCTGGACAGGGTGCCAGTCCATCGCAAGATAGCCTCACACATTCACTCGTACACGCACACACTACGGGCAATTTAGAATCACCATTTAACCTGAAACATATGCTTTCGGGCTACTGGCCCAGAGCACCCAGAGAAAACCTACACAAACATAGAGAACGTGCTCAAATCTAACCCTTAATGGCTGTTCTGCTATGAGGTGGTAGCACCACCAGCTGTGCCAGTGTGCCGAGTAAGCCACATTGTATTTCATCAACAGACAGAGAAATGCAGATACAGACACACAGTTCACTAAGTACATTCACTTAGTTCAACACCAATGTTTCTGCCAGGCCACATTACATAAGTAGCTGCATGGAGAATTAATAATGGTCCCGCGGCCACTCCGTTGTCATGTTCAACTAACCAACATTTAAGTAAAACGAACCATCTTTCGGTACCCATAAAGTTCATAAGTTGGAGGCCAACTGTATTCAGGCCAGTATGCAAAGTGAACTTTGTGGTTCGCCACAGTGACCAGTGCCGAAGTTTGCATCCAAATGCCAGGAGCCTTTAATGAAAACTCCAGACATGAGTATATGTACTTACCTTTGGACATTCTGCACCATACAGGTTATTAATAACAACACACATGTGTCTGAATGACATCCATAATTTTAAGCCCTTTTCCACATATTTGTCTGGAAACATAAGGACAATACAGAGCTACACAGGACACTTACGGTGGTGTTTTGTGGTTATCCTGGAAAGTGTTGAGTACTTCTTGGATAGAGCATTCCACTTTTTTCTGTCAAATCAGGATAAGATATTAAATTTGAAGCAAAGCAGTGCCTTAGTGAGGAAAGGTGAACGTTGGGGAAGAAAACCAACATGCGTTTAAATTATATTCACAACTACTGCAAATGTCCCCCATCTCTTAGCAGGTAAATCAAACAGTGAAAATGAGAGGAACTGGAAAGACCCTGGAATATTCAGCAATTCGGTACAATAATGCAAATGAATGTATTCAAGGATTAAAAATGAAGAATGCTTCGGAAAAGAAACTAAAAACTTCGCTATATTATAACAGCGCATTATTATCACAGACACTATTGTACAAAAAGACGTGATTTATTACATGTGTTCATGAAATCGCTTTGGACCGATGCGCGAGACGAGGCGCGCGCCGGCCGAGGACTCCGGGGCGTCTCCTAAAGCTGCTCCCTCTTAACCGAGGGGTTCATTGCCCAGCTGCGTAAGCGGGACTTCATTCGGGAGCGCACGTTGAAGAAGTAAATGTTCAGAGGAGCTACAAACGGAAAACAAGGCGCGGTTCACTCCTGCAGCTGGAGCAGTGGGTGGGCACACTAACGTAGCGGCTAGGTGGTCAAAAACGCTCTGTCGCCACCGGTGGACGGGGCTTTCATGTGCTGTGCTGAAGAAGCCCCTCACGCTACATGTCCGTTCCGATGTGAAAATCCCAGTCTTAAGAGGAGACGGTAAAGCACAGTACATGACAGTACATCAGCTGCACAGCCCAGCGGCCACCCCCCATCCAGATCTGCACACATAGCCCAGGGAGGTTAAGTGGATTCGAGACAGAGATCTTATGACTTAGCCTACGCCCTAAGGAACCAAAATGTACATTTCTTAAAGACCGATGCGAGATGTTTCTGTTAAGTTCGATCGTATCGTTGTCATCACCGGGTGGCAACACACAACACAGTGATACAGTGACAGTGACCACGGGGCTGGTTCTAGAGCAAGGCTAGCTACAATCTAGCTAACCGGATACCTGCTCGACTGATGTGACAGTCTCCACGTTGTCGTCCTGAAATAACTCGGATTTGTGATGTTCTCCGAAACAGCGCAGCGGGGTCACTACGTTCTCGTCCATAATAACAAAGAAAAGTAGAGTAGGAGGTGCAGTGAGTACTTTGGTGACTTACAATCTATGTTACACACTATGTTACAGCCTTACAGAGCTCCGTCAGACGTCCCTCAGGCTGACCGCTGATTGGTGGAAACCGAACTACGGCAATGCGGAAGGGACAAAATGGTCACGGCTTTGAAAACGTCAATTTTATTTCGTTATACCCGGGTCACGTGACTTACAGTAAGTCGTATTGTCTCTGCGCTACCGCGTGAATATGTGCTGAAAAGCTCGCACTTAAAGCTACACATCGTATAGTGGGATATTTTTCATTAAGAAACAACGGGAAACGACTTTAATGTGAACCGACATAAAAACAAAAACAAACGACTAAAGCATGCAGACCTATTCACTCTTTGCTAGCGGGGCTTAGATTCTGATTCTGACTGGTCAACGACCTAAAATGGTTGGGATGAATAACCCGAGGAAATAAACGATTTAAGTTTTATCGCACTGTATAAGTCCATACTTAAATAAAAACACATCATAATAAACTTGTAGCAAAGAGAAACGTCGAGGCGAACAACGTGAGATGGAGGAACAAGAAATAGGCTGAATTTCATTTTATTTTGCCCTTCTTATCTATTCAATGCCGTATTTGCTTACTTCCCATCCTGAGATTTCTAACAAATTTATTGAAAACAGTTTCTGCACGTGGGTAAATATGTAATTTTACAGGAGGCTATACGAACATTAAGGCAGCGCAGTGAATTGAACGCTATAGGAAAAGGAAAATAAACCGGACAGATACAGAACTATGGTGTACGTACGGCTACAGTATTTATTTAAAGAATATTTTAGAATCATAAAATACAATAATAAAATAAATTTATTTAATCTTTGGTTTTCAGTTTAAATGCATCCACTGCGTATCTAGGGACTTATCTGTGGGACTAGTGACAAACGGTCACGTTACGGAGAGGCGTATCTGCCGAACAGTAAATGGCTGGGATGTTCATAATGTCCTCCTAGTTTTATACTGAAATCCTGTATTTACTGGAAAAAAACCCTCATCTAAAATCATTATGTTTGTAGTGTTCAGAGTAAAACTAAACAGAGGTTTTACACACTTTTAGGCACGTTTTCTTCTTTTAACTTCAGATGTGTGTTTACAGACCGTGAAAAGGACATTACATCATACGGAGATGATAAATACCCTGGTATCTTCCACCTCTGTACCACAACCCCAGTCAGTGTAGGTCCGCGCGGGCGAGAGTCGCGGAGACGCCCACACCCGCTGCGCTCGGAGCCGCCGTCCGTCGCCCCCCGCCGCGAGAGCCTGGAGACGGACAGGGAGAGGAGGCTGTCTCGGTATTCGGACAGGTATGGAGGACGCCGCGACCCCCAGCCACTAACGTGAGCCCCCCGCCCCGCCCAGTCGCGCCCCCCAGCGCCGCGCAGCGCAGCGCACTATGGCCAAGCAGTACGACGTGCTCTTCAGACTGCTGCTCCTCGGAGATTCCGGCGTGGGAAAGACCTGCCTGCTGTGCAGGTTCACCGACAACGAGTTCCACTCGTCACACATCTCCACCATCGGTACGTGTGCGTGGCCACGGCGGTTGTGTCAATGTGCTCCTCTGTCACGATCATCTCCATTGTCTCTTTCGCAGGTTCCATCCCGCGGGCCGCGATCATTTTCTCGTTTATTTGTTTCATATCGCTGTTCAAATCGACTGCTACGTGGCATATGTCCACAAGACATCCCGCACAAGGCTTTGTTTACCCGGAATGCTATAGATGTGCGCACGGTGCTTTAGAAATGTATTATTAAATAAAAACAAAGGGAATACGAGTTTATTATTATTATTATTATTATTATTATTATTATTATTATTATTATTATTAGAGATCACACCTATGCTCAACATGACTCATGGTGTTAGGTTTTTACAAAACAAAAGTACTTACAGGATCAAAGACAGTAGTCAGATGATGCCAGTCTAGGATGAAATAACTTGCTGCAGCATACAAGATTATAAGACTGAAATGAACAGTCCAAATGGACATTACAAATAGGATGAGAACATCAGCTTAAGTACAATTGAAGCCATTTCCAAGAGAGTGAGTGAAGAGATGATTCTTCA
Source organism: Arapaima gigas (assembly GCA_900497675.1). NCBI lineage: Eukaryota > Metazoa > Chordata > Actinopteri > Osteoglossiformes > Osteoglossidae > Arapaima > Arapaima gigas. The sequence goes on along the minus strand of UFQX01000491.1, from coordinate 64,506 downwards.
AAAGCCAGTGGACTTTATTTTGCGCTGGACTGAATGTGGAACAGGTTTGTGTTTTATGAGTATTTCACAGGAAAACTGACAAAGCTGAGATTGACATATGGGTGTGATACTAAATAAAAACCCAGCAATAAAGTTTACTTTCAAACAGCATTCAACCCAGGGATGATTATCAGAAAAAGGACTTTTAGTTAAGGAAGTTCTTGAGAGACACAAGTGAAATGGTCTCTGTGAAGGCCATCTGTCCAATTGTAAGAACCAGTCCAAACATTGTGTCAAACCTTGGTAAACTGTGTCTGTCAGTCTTGCTGCTGTGATTTAATCAATGGTAACATCAGCTTCTAATGTCAGTTCCTAATTTGTTCAAATAAGGTGTATGTCAAATAAGTAGACATGTGCTAGACAGATGTTTGTCTACATGCAGACAAGACTAGAGCCAAGAAAGGCCAGTTTAGTCTGATATGGACAAGTTTGACGCCAAGGAAGTTATTGTAAGTGTGATTAAGGAATGGGTGGAATTTTCAATGTAATAAGAACATTTGTCTCTTTGTGCTGCTCTCTTTCCCATCTTCCTCCTAGTTGATCATTTTAGCTGAGGTCCTTCAGTTGGTCCCTCCACTACCTGCAATCTGGATGATGGTTCCAGCCTCTCAAATCTGTTCACAGCTTATTGCCTGGGGGAACGAGGAGAAGGATGGGGCTTTAGCTCCTTGAAGCGTGGCCTGGTTCTTATCAGGGGAGGTTGCCTGGTTCTCCTGGACTTCAGCAGAGTCCAGCTTGACAGATAAACTTAACAAGACGTTTCTTTACTGGCTGGATTAGTGGCACAAACTAAATACAACTATAGCAGGTCATTAATAAAAGGAGTTGAAAATACAGTGAGAATAGAAAAAACTTCCTACGCGTGATTTATTCTGCTTCCATTAAAACAGTTTTCAGGTTGTGTTCTCTCACTGTGAGGCAGGGATACGCAGTTCTGCACTCCTCCCTACACGAATAAGGGCTTTTTGTCATGTTTTCTGAGCAGAATCGTCCAATTCACCTTTACTATGGTAATCTTGTGTGTTCTGAGGTACGAGTTGCGGTACTGGGACTACAGTGTCTTGACAACTGTTCTCCCCAAACTGATGTAGCCCATGTGAAAGCTGTTGACATAACTACAGGGGCATTCAAGGGTAAATACACTTTTGTCTGTTGGAAAAGAGGAACCTGAACACAAAATTTAAGGATTCTTGAGTGTAATAATTTTAGACAGGGTACTTAACAGTACAATTTCAATTAATAAAAACTAATATTGTAATTATCTGTGGAACTACAGCACTAATGGTTAATTAGGATAATGATGATGATTTGAAGATAGTTATAGGTGGCAGGAGGTAGAGAAGCTTTATTATAGACTGTGAAGGCAAAGCAGCAAGAGGCCGTAGAAGCAATATTAATTTATAGCAAATCACTGAAGCAACGAGAAACACTGACTGGGAAAATATACTTGATGTATCGAGACTCAAGAAATGAATAGCAGCAAAGTGTGAGGCACATAGTTCCTCCTGGGATGTGGCATGGTGGGTGTTATTCCACATAGATCCCTTAAACCTAACAGTGAGATACAAAGGAGGGGAAAAACCAACAAACAAGCCAGTTACAGTCCCACGTATTCACTGACGGTTAATTCAAGTGACAGTTTCTCACTTTCATGGTCCTCCTCTCCTATTGTGGTATGGTTGTTGATCCGCTTGAATTATACAGCACAAAGGAGCTGTAGGTTCAGACCGTGGGATGCTGATGTTAATGTAGCTGAACCTAGGAGGGCTTAAGGGCTTAAAGTGCTATTTATCTCCTCCAGTGTGAATGGGAGCCAGTAACAGGGAAGTAACACGTGGCAGACATTGTGAGACGGAGACAGTCAGAAAGGAAACAGCCGTGCCAAAATTGCCCCCTGTTACTACTAATGATTTGCCCCCATGGTTCTGTCTCAGGCCTTGAGTTATATTTTGATCATCCGGGATCAATATCTGTAAGAATTTGATGATTTTCATTGAAATTACTCTGTCCCTAAATATTCAGAAATCATTAGATCTATGAATTTGCCATGTGCACATCTCAGTTTATTTAGCACGCCACTGTGCTTTGAAATAACATGACAGTTGTGAGAATTTTTTTGTATAATGGTAATAATACTATGTGATATCAGCAAAGAAAATGACTGCATGGTGCACACAGTGTTTATTGAGACGCACTCAGTTTTCGTCTGAGAACATTGATTTACCTCTCAGTCAGGACCGATTCTCCCCAGCCCCCCTACCTGGATTTACAGGTGCCAATAAAACTGCGTGCTTTTCCTGGAGTCTCCGACGTGGCTTTCTGGTAAAGGAAGCCTTGCCACTGTCACTTATAGACTTCCCAAGTCAATTTATTTATGTTCACCTTGGCCTTTTTAAGCTTTGTGACAGGTGGGGCACAGCTGATTATAGCTGGATTTTGATTTATTTTATCTGTAGTCAGTAGATCTGTTTAAAAGCAGCCAGGAAATGTTGCGCTCAGACCTGTGTGGGCAGACTGTCAGATGTTCTCCTGCTCCTATGTGGTGCCACACAGACATGTGCAGCATCACAAAACAATGTGATGAACGTTTTAAAAACAACTCCAGAATACTTCTTTTACTAATTCTTAGTAAAGGTGAATCATGGTGCAGGGTCATGGTGGTCTCGAGCTTTTCCTGGAAGGCTAGGGTGTGAGACAGGGTACATGGTACATGGGACACCAGTCCATTATAAGGCAATCTCACACACTCATTCATTCACACATACACACACTACAGGACATTTAGAGGCACCACTATACCTGAAACACATGTCTCTGGATGGCCGGAGGAAACCCAAAAAAACACAGAGAGCATGTTGGGTTTGAACCCATGTCTGAACCCAAAGCTTAGTAGCTACCTGCTATATCTTTGTGCTTCACTGAAAGGGAGACAATCCATTATTTAAAACGACAAGCTCATGAGTCATTTTCTGTTTTTTTTTTTTTTAATCTCCTTTTGCTGGTAGCCAGCCATCAGCAGGTGCCAGAACAGACTGGTGGGAGGCTACCGGTGAATCTGCAATGAATTTAGTCGAATTTCTGTCTAAAACAGACTTCACACAAATTGATGATTCCTGTGGAACCTGTCTTTTAATACTGAGCTTTGGGTCATGTTCTCCACGGAGCACATAGTGAATGAACATCTTAACCTCAGTCCCTTCTTCAGTACACAAACTAAGGGAATATGCAGCAAAGCTAAATGTCAGGCTTTAGTATACTAATAAATTTACGAACATAAAGGTCAACGCTAAGGGCCACTTTTATTGCTTTAAATATCAATATTTACTTTCAAAGTGTCAAGTGTTTTTTTTTTGCAATGTCTCAAAAATACAATCAAAAAAGGCAGCATAGTTTGTAAAAACAGTAAGCATAACACTGAAATGGGGCCAGCGGTTGAAGCACAACTTTTATTTTATTTTACCTTCTGCCATTCACTCTGAATGCACTTTTCAGGGTGTCGGTGGCAACACATTAACTAAACGGGTTCTTTTTGTCACTGCGGGAGACGTGCTTGTCATTCATTAGTCAGGCTCTTCAAGCCCCAAACTGGGACGCTTTTTCAGGTCATTTCAGAAGTTCTGCTGGTTGGTTATTATAGGCTTTCACAGTGAGATGAACTAGACTAGAACAGGCCTGCTGCGTTGGGCATGAAGCTCTGCATATGTTTAATGGTGTGGCCAAAATGTATGAGGGAGAAACTTTGCAAGGTGAAAGTAGAATCTTTCCCTACCTTACAAACGTTATTTGTTGCTGAAAAACCCTTTCTAGGGTAAAATCTTGTGAAACGGTCTTGATTATGATTATCTTCAATGGTCAATATTTTTTGTATCCTTGAGCCATATCAACTGGCACTTGTTTATTAACTTCTTCTAAAGTCAACTTCCCATAACGTGAATGGGCCAAATTGAGTCCTCATCCTCAGTGCAGCCTTTAGCATCCTCCTGTGTACGTAATGAATAAACTTGGCCATTGCTTATAATAAGAATGGTTTGTCATGAAGCATCTGGCACAAGGTTTAGGGTCCAGGGTCTCTCTTTGACTGGGAATATCAAGTTACTGAGTTAAACATCAAAATAACCTTTGGGTCACACAATCAGTGGTGCCCTGTCATTCATTCATTCATTCGTTCATTCATTCATTCATGATTTAATTTTGTTGGGGCTTTTCAGCATATCACAAGGTGTTCTCAGTGAGAATGCCAGATTCACCACAGCCACCTCTAACTTATTCATAGACTTGTTTCCTGTGTGTGAAGCACCTGCTGTTCTGCCACTGCTGACATTTCCTTGAAATCCACCTTTACCACACATTTTATGATGTGAATGGTCTCCATCCCTTTGTGGTCCCCAGTGAGGAGCAACTCTGATTTCATTTTCTGATGGGGGGGGGGGGGGGTAAATTGCACTTGTTTTAAAGATATCCCAGGGTGNTTTTTTTTTTTTTTTGGGGGGGGGGGGGGGGGGGTAAATTGCACTTGATTTACAGATATCCCAGGGTGAATGGAAGAAAAATCTGACCACTATATTTGACTTGGGACTTGCTGAAACAGCCCAGCATGCAAGACTGCAGGGATTTACACTGCACCCCCTTCACAGTCACTGGGCAAGCTGCCTGCTGCACCTTCTGCAGATGGTCTCCAGAATATCAATTTGAATGCATAGTTATAAATGACATGGCTGGCTAGTTACCCCAGAGGATTTGTTTTGAGAACCACCATCCCTGCCCTGTTTTGAGAAGCAGAGTCAACATTGATAAATGTAAGCCTGTGTTTTGATCTCCTTGACTCATCTTTCCAGGTCGAAGCACATAGTACTGCTGAGATTTTTATCATGTTTCTGAGCTTAATTTTGAATACAGTTTTTTTTCCTGTGCATAACAGAAGTTTGGGTTGAAACAGACTAAATTATGTCATCTGTGAATGATGTGACATTATAGCAAGTTTGAGGCCTACAAAAGGAGGACTCCATGTTCAGCTGTCAGCCTGTGAACCTCCTCGTGGGACACGTTCTCAAATAAAGCCTTTTAAAATCCAACGTTTTGCTTTCCCTGTTCCCACAGCAACAAATATGTAATTCCTTTCAAATAACCTAGCTGGCCTACTAGACCTTAACCGTTCAATATTCTTGCAGCTTTTTCAGACTAATTGCTACAGGAATGAGATGGCTTAGTACTAAAGGTTCTGAGCTGCCAAAGTCATGTTTGGCCAGAAAATAGACATGTATATCTATGAAGCTCCAGTGTACCACATCTGCTTATGATTCCGAGAAGGAATTGTTTCCATGGAAACTGTAAAAAAAAAAAAAAAAAAAAGAAGGTACGAGAGACTCGCTTTGACGACCATCTTGTCTTTAACCCATTTGGCTCAATATCTCTTGTCCAGAACAAGAAACGTGAATTTGCGTGAATCGGCTATGACTGCAGAGACATTAACGGAAGGATATTTTTAGCATCTTGTTTGTAGGCATACTGTTTTTTCAGGATAATCACTGAGCACTCCTTGTTTGTGGTTTTCGTAGGGGTGGATTTCAAAATGAAGACTTTAGAAATTGATGGCATCAAAGTGCGAATACAGATATGGTACGTGAAATCTAAAGGAACTGTTACAAATCTGACCAAATGCAGTTAAACCTTTTAATGTCCTATTCATTGCTTGCAGCTCCTTCAAAGGTTCTCCTAAAATTGAAGGTTCCCTGGAGCGTGCAAAGCAAGCTGATGACAAAAGGCATTAGCTGCACATTTGTACTGAAGAAAAACAAAGTGAGCTTTGCGTGTGTGTTTTTCTTAACCAGGGATACAGCAGGACAGGAGAGATACCAGACTATTACCAAGCAGTACTACAGACGAGCACAAGTAAGTTGAGAAAAATATGTCTATTTCGTATTTAATTCACAGGAACAACTGTATCATCAGTATTTGCTGAACAGATGTCAATATTTATTATCAAGGTTTGCTGTACATACTACTGGGAACACCAGGGGGAACCACACTTTTTAAACCAGGACTGAAACCTGGCTCAAGTACTCCTATCCTCTATGAGCCTGGTATACCTCTTCAGGTATCTAAGCACAGCTCCCCAAGTGTGTGGTTTAGAGCTGAACCAATCTGACTTCCCCTTCTCTGTCTGCTCAGGGGATCTTCCTGGTGTATGACATCACCAGCGAGCGGTCTTTTCAACACATCATGAAGTGGGCCAGTGATGTTGATGAGGTGAGGCCTGAAGTGACAAGCATGTGGCTTCACTCCCACTCACAGCTGGTGGACTTTCATGTCACAGACAGGGTGTGCCTTTCATGGTTTTGCTACAGCACAATAAGGGGCATTTTTAGACTGTATTGTAAAAAAGCAAAACTAATATGTTTGTTTGAATTCATCAACCTTCAGAATAATGACAGTGTTAAAATAAAAGTCAGCGAACAAAAATAAAAATACATTTTCAAATCTCCAAATAAATTCCATACAGTACCGTTTAGTGTACTGTAATAAAAGGATAATATATGTACTGTAATAAACTCTTGTGCGCTGTTGCATATATATCCAAAGCCAGACATGCACAGATTTTATCAGCTGTTTCCACCTGTTTTGCTTTGTCTGAACGTTTGTGCTTGCGTCACCACATTTTTTGCATGTTTTCTTTTTTTAAAAATGAACCTATTTATTTAAATGTCATTCGTATCAAACAAAGAGGCGGACGCGGTGGGTTATTTTGACACACGTCTTTATTCGGTTTGTTCATCATCTCATAACACTGAACTCCTGCTGTGAACCCTGCGCATCCACCCTCTCATCTCCCGTTTGTAATGCAGTGACACTGGAGGGGAGTAACATGTGAAATGTCCTGTACTGTACATACTGCACTACGTGGTACAAACATGCAAATCAATAACAACATTGTGTTTTCTACTGAGGTAACTGGTGTTTACAGTGTTTATCATGCTGAAAACATGAATTTACAGTTAAGTAGATGTTTTCTGATGGGCTAGGAGTGTATTACCCCCCGCCCCCATTTAAAATATTACGAAATAGGCGCTGGGTATCTGAAAAATTCGGCATCCAACGCATTTTCAGGGAGGTTAGATTCGGATACCGAGGGATTACTGTATTGCATCTACTGTATCAACCACAGTGTGGGGATTCCTGCTTTTGGCTTAGGTGGTCCTGGTAAGGTGGTCTTCTCTCTGTGCTGCAGCAGGGCTGGAGACAGGAGTCTCACAGTTGTACCAACACTATCTGTCTGTTCCAGTACGCCCCAGCACATGTGCAGAAGATCCTGATTGGGAACAAGTCCGATGAGGATCAGAAGAGGCAGGTGGCCAAAGAGCAGGGCAACAAGGTGCGACAGTGAGAGAGTTTGTATTCTTGAAAAACCCGTAAAAGAATGAAGCCATAAGATTGTTTTAATGGCTTAAGTCTTTCAGTATTGTATGTAAAGTTATACGGGCCTATCCTTTGAAGATCCTAAGAAGATCCTTTGCTTTATATGAAAGAGATTAAAAAGGAACATCAGTTGTTGTTTTAGTTGATAACTTATTACTGTCATTCCATTTGACAATGTTGTTTGCACTGCAGCTTGCTAAGACCTATGGAATGGACTTTTTTGAGACAAGTGCCTATACCAACTACAACATTAAAGAGGTAAGTACATTTCTCCAGAAGGGCAAAAGTATCTTTCCTTGCCGTGGTTGAAGGTTTATCAGACTTCCACTGGGTATGAGAAGTCCTGCAGTCATTTTTTAGTGGTAGCCCTTCAGACCCACAGCAGCGACACGATGGATGACTTTGGGGCGTATCTCCACTCCCACAGTCCTTCACCCGGCTGACAGAGCTGGTGCTGCAGGCCAACAAGAAGGAGCTGGACGTGCTGCGGGTGCCTTTCAGCGAGGAGATCAGCATTGCGGACCTCGAGGAAGAGCAGAACCAACATGATGCGGGGACCAATTCCCAGAAAAGCTGCTGGTGTTAGGGTGGGGCTGCCCGTGTGTGACGTTTCCACAGCATTGAGGAACCTTTGTGTCTGTGAGCGGACAATCTTGCATGTTGCTGCGCCTCACGTACACACAGTATCAGTTTTTGCTTTAACAGATTCTTTTCCCTCTTTATATACATTCCTTCTCATTCGTCAATACATTTCCCAAATAGGCTAGTTCTTGGTTTACTTTTTGGACAAAGAAATGTTTGCACTGTTCATTGCATCTCTTGAATTTCGTACTATACTTGGAAGTGACGTGTAATGTCTCATTTACAAGCTGCACAGCTAGGAGGCAGCAGCCCCTACCAGAGCTCTGCAAGAGTTTATTCCTCCCAGTTCCACAGAGTAAATGCACAACCGACTGCTGTCCAACGAAAGCCCTGAACGCTGATCTCGGATCTGTAAAACCAACCCGAGTCCTGCTGAACTCTTCTGTGCAAAATTCACGAGCGTATTTACGACCAGTGCTTTGGGGCATTGCGAGTCAAGTTTGTGTATATACTGAGAGCACTTTAGAGTGAACATAGTAAAACGTACTGTAACTACATATCAGCTACTAGAATGCTGTATGATCTGTTGAGGTTTTATATCGTGTTTTGCGTTATCTTTAAGGAGGCAACACAAATATGCATTACTTATAAATTATTTATGCAGGTGCACTTGCTATGTAACTATATTTCAGCTTCCAGTTTTCCTTAGTGCTTTATTTTTGTTATCTGGCACCCTTAAACCCTTTAACACACTTTTCCGCTGGGGCAGAACTGTTTCATTGCGCTGTGTCCCTCATGGTGTTGTTTTTCAGGAGGGAAGCATAATGCATAGTTCCACCCCTGACTTTCACATCTTAGAAAGTGGATTTATTTATACGGATGAAAAATTTCTGTCACAAATATCGTTGATAAGGTTAAGAAAGGCTGGGTTTGATCAGCAGCATTTGGATTCGGGGGGGGAGTCGTGGTTTCTGTTACTTTCCCACTAAAGTGAAAAAGTAAAATCTAAAATTAAAGATCTGAAAATTAAATAAATTCCACTACGCCGTGGGGCCAGTGGGTCACGCCAGTTTGCCTCGCTGCTCTTCACGTTTCCCTGAGCCTGAGGAAACCTTAGACTACATGGATGGCACAAAGCGACATTAAATTATTGAAGAGCTGAAAAATGAAACAGCTCAGGCAGCTCTAAAGGAAAATGCCCGAGGACCAGTTTTTCAACACTGTCCCTTTTCACTTCTCTGCAAACAGATCAACAAACTTTGATAAAAAAAAAAATAAAGCTCATCTGTCTGAGTCATCTTAGAAACAATAAACACTTGGCGCCTAGTGTCAGGTGGAGGTGTTTACATTTTCACAGCAAAGGCATGAGGACAGTAGAGCTCAAGATGAAACCAGGCGACATCAACAGAAGAAATGGTCAGTATTACAGGGAAACTTCCCTCAGGTTCCCTCCCAGAATCCCATCTCATTCCTCAGACAAGTTGTGTCAGCAACCCGGTGTCTTTATTCGATTATGACAGGGGTGGGCAGCGGGGGGGGGTGCTGTCCATCTTGGCAAATCCCACCTCCTTGCCATGACTGCACCTCCCACCAACTCTTGCACATGTACCGAGATGACATCTTAACATTTCAGCTCTGTTTTTTAAATTTTCTTAACATTTCAGCTCTTTCACTTGTATTTATGATTTCAATGATTTTAAAAAGAGATCAGTAATGGGATATGTTAACTTGAAAATGATGCTGACCCCCAATGTATAGGTCAACTACTTATTTGGTTGACTATTTGTTTGTTTATCTTTATGCATGCCTCATTCATGCAGTTGTGCAGCAGAAGTCCAGTGTGCCGTGTTGTAAATCCTTTAAATAACTGTTTGGGAGGAAAAATGGATCACAGTAATGTATATTCGTTCATCTTTGCAGTGATCTGGAGTAAGAGATAATGCCACAGTTTTGGAGGAAAGGGCATCGCGGAACTTCAGACACACCTGGTTTTTCTCAGTCACAAAGATGGTTTTGCAGTTTCTGCCGTGGGGTCAAACAAACCTGTCATGAAGTGCATATGTGTGAATCATGGAATGAAAATTCAATCAGGTTGTAGATTTGAGGTGTTCTTATGTGTTGTCTCTGCTTGTCTCAGATTTCTTTAAAAGAAGAATGACATTGTTTATATATAATTTTGTCTTGGTATTTGTGGGAATATGTATTATTTGAAAGGAATACAAATTTTATTTGTGGATGTTGCAGAATAAACAGTAGTGGGATATTTATTTAATTTTGTGTTCTTGGTTGTGCTTTTCTGAGAGCAAATGAACGCTTCAGTAAATTAAATATGGTATTAGTTTGTGGGGACAATAAGGGAAAAAGAAATGACTCAGACCACAGTGTATGTAACCTCCCTCATGTGTCCACAGACCAACTCTGTGATTTATCATTGTTTCCTCATTGTTTTGTCGCCATTGCATTATGGGCAGGAAAGTCACGTAACTTGCATCATTATTTTATAAAGGCATGAGAACTGAGCTCATATTTTACCATCAGTGGTAGTTTTATAGATCTACAAGTAGGTTCCATTTATAGTAAGCGGTGAAGTAATGGCATATTAATTTATCGAAGAAAATGAGCAGTATTTGTGTAGACCATCATTGCAAGTAATTTTAAAAAGTAAAGCTCATTATTAACATGCTGTGCTACTGTTTTTTTAATAGTATATTATGAAAGGGCAGTTTATTTCTGAAACTATCATACGAAGGATTGAAAGAAAATGAAATATTTGGGATATCTGCATGTTGTGATATTTGTAGATGTTCCAGGTTTGCGGGCAAGTTCGTAGGAAGCTGATGGACTGAAACAGTTCAGTTTCACTCTGATTCACCAAACAACTTCAATCACCCAGGTGGTAATGAGAGGATGCATGATTTATGATGTAGAAAATGATACCCATCGTAGAGTTACTGTAGTGACTCAGCTGTGGGTATCTTTATCCCCAGCAAACTCTTTCCCTTAACATCACACCAGCAAGAGCAGCTCCAAAAACATTCACTGCTGCTGTAGACAGATTGAAAGCAACAAATATTACTTACAGATAATGTTATTGGATATCATAAGTAGGGCTGTCAGTCACTGCGCATCATTCTCTGTTCTGCCCTTGCAGCAATGTTACACACATTGTTAATTGTTCTGTTTACTGAATCTTATTTTTTATACATATTCATTTATGCACAACACAAGATATTTCATAAATAGTTGCAACATATGCACAAGCGCTTCAAAATACTGCTATGTAATAATTTGCCACAGTGTTGTCTTCAACCACGTGCTAGCTGGGTTATTCACCTTTTGATATGCAGGCCGACTGTTCAAGAACTCATTAACCTTTTCTAGTTTATTTTACTTTTTGTGTCCAATTTTAAACTTGCGCCTGTTTGCAGAATAGCGGCTTGCAATCACTTCAGCGAAAGTGACTTTTTAGTTTATCATTTCAAGCAGACAATAGTGTACAGCAACCCCTCAGCATTCAAACTCTCTATATCCCAATTTTTGCTATAACGTCTCTTGAAAATGAATACATATATATTGGTATTCGAATGGAAACTTATTGAATGGAACCTTTATCTGAGGCGTATCCATGATAAAAAAAATAAGAATACGAATAAAAATCACAATAAATGTAAAAAAAAATTACTAATACATACTGTGTCGCGGTTAAATAATACTGTATATACTGTAATCGAATATACATTTTGTACTGTTACAAATTTATGCAAAGCCAAACACGCACAGGTGTTATCAGATGTTTCCAGGCGTTTCGCTTTGTCTGAGCACGTTTGTCAAAACATTTATTATGCATTTAGTTTTTTAAAATAAACCTGTTAAATGCCAGTTGTTGTGTCCAACAGAGGCAGATATGGCAGATTCCTTTGACTGTCTTTATTCCCTTTGTGCAACATCTCATAACCCTGAACTCGGGCTGCGAATCCCCCGCATGCAGCCTGTCGTCTCCCGTGTGTGACAGTGACTAGTGTGAAATGTCCTGCACTGTACACACTACACCACACGGTGTAAACATGCAAATTAATGACAACATTAAGTGTTTTCTAATGTTTTCTAACTTGTTTACAGTGTTTATCAGGCTGAAGTCATGGGTTGATGGGTTATATAGGTGTTTTCTGCTGGGCTGGGAGCACATTAATTGTTTATTTTCCCCATTTAAAAAAAGGGGAAATATCTGAAAAATTAGAAACCCGACACATTTTCAGGGTCAAATTAGCTTCAGTTTCTGAGGATTACTGTATTATTGTTTTTAAGGACTTTTGGAAGTTATTTTTAAGCAGATCACCACAGTACGCCAACATTGCTAGAAGTATAGCAATAGTTTGATGACTGTGTAAAAGGAAGTACTCTAGAAAAATAAACTGAACTGAAGTTTAATTTCTTTTAGACCACCTTTACCAAGCAACATCTAAGGTACCACATTGTGTTCTAGTTGACACTGTTTGGAGGATCAGTGACCAGTGCGTATTGGCTTTCTACAGAGTCATCTGACACCAGCCTCAAAAGCTTTGTGTCCGTAATCAGGTGACCGGCAGAAACGCTGAAATACTAAGGGCAGAGAGTATTAGAAGAGAACACACCATTCTGCTGTTCCGGTCATCCTGAAGCTGGAATTATGGCTTTCATCGCCAAGACCTTCTACGACCTCCGTGCCACGACTCTGCAGGGAGAGTCCGTCGATTTTAACATCTACCGAGGAAGGGTGGTCTTGATTGAGAATGTGGCCTCCCTTTGAGGGACCACCACCCGGGACTACAGCCAGCTCAATGAGCTGCAGGGGAGATACCCTCACCGGCTAGTAGTCCTGGGCTTCCCGTGCAATCAGTTTGGGTACCAGGTAGGTAACCATACAAAAGGATGACTTGTTATTGTCAAGCTTTAGGGCTGATGGTCTGTTATTGTTATAGAATGTCTTAAAAAAAAAACCTCTTACGGGCCTCTGATAGAGAAATTCCAACAGAAACAGTTTTGGTTATTTCATTCATTCTGCACAAGGTGGATAGTGGTTAGCGCTCCCGCTTTGTAATGCAAAAACTGGGGTTTGAGTCCCTGCTTACGATGCACTACCCCTGAACAAGGACGTTGATCTGAATTGCTCCAGCAAAAGTTCCCCTGCTGTGTTAATAGGTAAATAAGTGTAAGTAGCTTAATGCTGGAAGCATCTAAATTTAAAAAAAAATCATCAAAACAAATAAATGTGATGTTAATATAGAAGGAACACACCTGCAAAATTAATTCATTCATTCTGAAATATAATTATATTGAAGGTATCCCTGTTCTGCAAGGCATACAAGACATAGCAGCATTAGTTATACTCTTGTGGGATACAGTTTTAAAGTGTGGTTATAAAGGTAGAATGACTGGCGTTCTGCTTGATTTGCAGGAGAACTGCACAAACGGGGAGATACTGAACTCACTGATGCACGTGCGTCCTGGAGGAGGGTTCAAGCCGTGCTTCACCATGTTTGAGAAGTGCGACGTGAATGGCACAAACACACACCCAGTTTTCGCATATCTCAAAGATAAACTTCCCTATCCAGACGACGACCCCTCCACTCTTGTCCAAGATCCCAGGTTTGTTGTGTGGAGCCCAGTCAGCAGGGCAGACATCTCCTGGAACTTTGAGAAGTTTCTCATCGGACCTGAAGGAGAGCCGTTTAAGCGGTACAGCAAAAATTTTAAAACCATAGACATTGAACCCGATATCCAACGACTCCTAAAACTAACCAAGAACTAAACAAGTAGAGATCATCCCTGTCTCTCGTACGTGTTTTTTTCAGTATCTCAAGTAACAGAACAAAGCATGAAGTTATGAAATACAATGTTGGTGTTTTCCATCCTTTTGAGGTTTATTACATGAAGACAGTATTCTAAATTTCAAAGGAATAATGTCAGAAGCGCTGTATAAACTCAGGAGTTATGGATCATGCCATTGTAATAAAAATAAACAAGTACCCAAACTTTGGATTTGACTACAGAGGGATGAACATTTTTCCAACTGTAATGGGTATACAAAGATGATCTATTAATTTCACTTGTGGTTTTGATGCCTTCTGTAGAAAAAGGCTCATCCTGCACCTTTGGTGATTGTAAAATAACTTTAGGAATCATTCAGGAAATGGTGCCCTAAACAACCAAAATCAACTTGCGACCACATTCTGGGTACAAAAGTGATTTTTAAGTGCAGTGTGGTGGCTTCAGGCTAGTTTAAAAACACGCACACAAAAGCCAAACTTACATTAAGACACAAAGGTGTGTGTTTCTGTATCGGGGTGTGGAGGATCTGTATAAAAATACTTATAGTGTTGTCTTATGCTGAAAACCTTACACACTGATGGTTGGCCGACATTCGTTTTGTAGACATTTATTAGAGCAGACCAAGCAAATTCACACACATTCTTGGTCTTAGTGGAGAGGACAAAGCTGTACTTTCTCTTCAAAGCAGAGTGTTTCATCTCCACAGCGTACAGGTTTTCTGACCAGGGCTGGAAGCGAATCAAGCTGATGGTCGTCTACAAAAAGTAAATGGCTTTTTAATTGTGTGCCTTTTCCAACGTAATTATTTTAGCATCATGTTTATTTACTACAAGATGATGATGATGGCAGTGAAATGTCATTATCATTATTCTCATCATTACCAATTCATGTTGATGTCATGCAACTGAAATAACAGCTACTGGAAAAGAGTAAATGGTGTGAGCATTTGAGTATATATTTATTTTATATGCCTCAGTTGCATCTTTTAATTATTATGATGATTTTAAAAATGTTAGTGCTATCTTCAGCACTTTAATCGTGCTAGATAGACATGTAGTTTATCAAAATTTATGCAATGTTACACAACAGTTCATTACTCTTAGTGTTTTTCTTTTCTAGATTTTTTTATTATCTGGGTAAGTGTAAATTCATCAAGTAGACAAATTTAATGGAGCAAATTACGCGCACTATCTGATGGAATAGTGGCACTGGGATGGCAGCAGCATCAGGTACTGTGACCTCTGGCAGCTCTCAATTTCTATATTTCAGTTGATCAACAGTCAGTTTGAGCTGAACATTTGTAATCTGGAATTGTTTAGCAGGATATAATTTGACAACAATATGAAGAATTGGAGCTAGAACTAAAGTAAGCAGAACTCCAAAGATAAGCTCATTTGTTTCATGTAATATTGTCGCCTTTATTAGTTTAAATTTGATAAAGGCTGAAAGGTGAGGGGTGGATATTGCCTGAACAGACTGGCTTTTAATGAGCTGGATACAATAACAGAAACCAAATCTTTTCTGGTAACTTGTTTTTTAAGCTTGGTTATTCTTTAAGTGAAAACTCTCAGTATGGGATCCCGATGCTCTGACATCGTGTTTGCTAAATGTTTTTATCTGAAATAGTTAAACCCCCTTTAGACTATATTTTAATCCTGTCATGAGACCTCTCTTCCAGCAAGTGGCGCTGTTACCAAGGTTTAAATTCTCCTCCTCGTCCCGACTTGCCCATTGTCCCTATCTGTCTACCTTTTTTCCCGCAACAAATGACAAATTTCGGTATTATTTTAAAAAGATACCGAAAAATTTTACCCTGGACCTGAAATGTAAATTTTCTTGTGGTGAAAATCATTAATTTCTTCCCATATAATGACCAAGAAAACCGTATGTTTGCATTTAACACAGTTTTGTTTACGCTGGGTGGTGCATTGCAATGGAGAAAAGCATCTGCTTTTCTCGAGTCGATACAGAAGTAGGAAAAACCATCACGTTGGGGAAAGTCTAGCCAGAAACCTGCACTTTGTCTGTTGGCTCTCAGCAGCCTGCGACGGCAGTAAACAGCCCAAGGGAGTAGAGTGGAGTCGAGTGGAGAAGCGGAGATTTCCCTGGCTTCACGCTGTGGTTCCCTTGGTCTGCCACAGCTGGGGGCTTCATTAAAAACCTCCCACATGGCCTGCTGGGATGAAGCTCTCTGCAGCCCACAGAGAGGTCCCCAAAACAGGACACAAGAGCACCTCATTCGAGTGGCATCTCTGCAAAGGACGAATAAGTAATGGTGGTCACCATGGGGAAAGATAAGGAGCATCAAAATGTTGTGAGACGCCTGAATTTTTGGAAACGGGACCAGTCCCACCGCTAATACCCAGCATTCAGTCAACTCCCTTCAATAGTGTTCAGAAGAGCAGCGGGGGGAGCTGTGGATTAATCGGGCCTCCCTTTTCACCGCGGCTACTGCAGCATCCCCATGTTCTGCCACGCTCATGAACTTTAAACAAAACCATGGTGGCAGCTATGAGGGATTACCAAACATTTTGCCAACATTACCTTAGTCCCTTCAATGACTTTCTGGATGATAGATCATTAATCATTAATGACTGCATAGGATCCTGTCACAGTAATAAGAAAATAAGAACTCATGTTGCTGTGGGGTCTACAGGTAAAAACCACATTTTCAAGGGAGGGAAAAACAAAAAGAGTGACTCATCTTGTCTCCATCTTCAATCTTAACTGCTTGATAAGAGAGTTACAGAGAATTGGGAGAATTACATTGCATTAAAACCTTACCTGTAATTATGTTGCACTTACTGTAAAAAAAGTATTTTTTGAAAACAATTTGCATTTTGTCATAGATATTTCAAAGCCAGTTGCATTACTCTAATTAAACTTTTGCTGAAAAAAAATATTAAATATCCTCTCATCCATCCTTTATCCTTAACCACTTTATCCTGATTAAGGTCGCAGTGCTCCGGAGCCTCTGTGGAAATACATCACTGAAAATTATTTTTATTTGTAAAATATGAAGGGTAGTAATATAAATACTTTGTTTTTGTTAGCTGCAACTACTGGCACTGCTTTTTATATGTAGAAGCCCTGGAAGGGAGGTCAGCTGCTGGCACTTGGACCCCCAGAGGTTTAGTTTTCATCTTCTCAGAGGTTTATTTCTTCTTTTTTTGGTTGGGAGTTTTTTTTTTGTTGTTGTTTTCTTCCCCTCAGTTGCCAGCAGGCTTATACCCAATGTAGCTGCTTGTGTTATTCACTGTATAACCTCTTACCTATGACCTTACTTTACATCTGTTATATCTGTTCTGTTGTTTTAATTTGCTGTTCGGCGCTCTGAGTCACAGTATGAAAAGAAACGCTCTACAAAAATTAATTGAATTGAATTGAATCGAACTGTATTGTTTTTGAAAAGGGAGTTGAAGAGTGGTAGCTTGTTTAAGGCTTAGTAACTGAAATGCCCACAAATGCCATGTATAATTCATAAGGCTGATCCTGCTGCATCCTTGCATCCTCACCAGGCTCCAGCTGCATTCAACTCTCTTGATAAAATGTATTTTGGAATAAAATGGTGCATTTTTAGGGAGTGCCCAAGGAAGATTAAAGCTTGGGGGGCATGTTCGTGGGCTGCAACAGCTTTAAACAGCTGTGGATGTCATTTTCCTCCAGTGCTGTCATTCTGGAGTGAGTCACTCTTAGACCAAGATCAGAAGGTGTGTCCTCCTGAAACTGCACAATCTCAGCAGAACACCTCGGCAATGTTCCCTTGGAAAAGCAGCCTTTCCTTTTCTCTTACAGTTAACAGCATGGAAATGCTGGGGAAGGTTGCACTCAGGAAGCAGAGCGCACAAAATCAAAAGCTGACCTCAGTTAACCTGCTTATCCTCATCCTGATCCAACCATCTGCGATTCCAAGTCCTTGAGTGCTGTGGACATTACATTTCCGGAATCATATTTACAACTAGTGCCAGAGTAACACCTGGAACCTACACTTTCCAGACAACTGCTGCTAATGCTATTTTGACCGCTGAGGACATGAGTTGCAGACCCCAGCCACACACACACACACACACACACACACACACACACACACACACACACACACTTCTACCCATACCCCCATATGCACCGACATGCAGATAACCCATTTCTTCCTGTGAAGTTAGGAGATGAGTGATCTCTGCTGATAGAATGATTCAGAACATTTACACAATAATGGTAATACAAGTAAGGGTTATGCTTTTGCAATATTATGACTTCTAACAAGATTAATCAGCTTAGCCCAGTTTAGCTGTACTTGGATGCACTTTTATAAAATATCAGTGGATGAAAAAGCTGGAATGTAAGCGCTTCTATAGAAAGTATCCACTGGATACATGAGGAGAAAACCCACATAACTCTCTTTACCCATTTGTAAGCGGAGAGGAAGCGACACCCGCACGAGCGGCCTAATGGCACGGGTCAGCATGTTTCCCAAACAAAAGAACAATAATAATAATGCAACAAAAACACGTGCACGCATCAGCAATATGGCACACAAATCAACTGGCTCCACAATCCAGTGTCCTTCAGTCCTCATTAAGCCCCTTGGGTTACATAGTGGGGCAACAAGGAGCTGTCCGTCAGTTCAACCCAGCCCCTGCTAGGCTAGTATCTCCCATCACCGTGCACCTCCTTTATACCTGCAGACCTGTCACTCTCTTATTAGCAAGGTGCTCTGAGGAACAGTGTTCACCAAATGAAAAAGTCTCTGAATGAATAACAATTACTGATCTGAGTCATCACTGATTCCACAGATACTGCAATATACCTGCGTGATGGGAATAAGTTCAAATAATCATTTTATATTGTCAGTCATTTTTTCATGCTGGAAAGAATGTGGTTTTTTTATGAGACATACTGGCTGCTAGTGCAGTCATAAAAGTAATAACTAACATTTCTCACAGTTATTATATATTAGCAGTTGAGTTACCTGATACTGCCAGGGTGAAAAAGGTAAAAAGTAATAATACATTATATAATCAACAACCTGTTTTATCATTAAAGTGGTTGTATTTAACAAGTATTGATAGTGGTGTCGGAGAGCACTTTATCAATTTATTTGTTGTTTAAGAAGCTATAAATGATTATATAACGAAAATGTTACACTTTAGATATTGGCATCGCTTTTACCTTTTTCACTGCTTTATTTATTTTGATGCTCACAGTGTTGATTACATTATATTTCTCACTTTCCAAATGTAAACCTAACAGATAAGGAGCTGGGAAATGGTCATTTTTACAGGCACAATTAAACAACTAAACGTATGGCTTCCAAAACCATGTGTTGACTGTAAGTAATGATGTTCATTTCATAAACTGAACTACAATAATCTTAATCCTATGCTGCTTCGGGAAACAGACCTAAGTGCACTAGAGTTATATGATATACATCTATCTTTCTAAAAATTTAGTTAAAGGTTGATGAATAGCAAGAGAACATAAAATTGTTTTATTATAACCATTACAGTGGGCACTAGGCTATAATTTTGGGAACCATTACTATATGGTATTTTGAATCTTGCAACAAGTATTCAAGTATTTAAGTATGAACAAGTATAAGATTACATCAGAACTCATACTGTTTTATCAAGCTGTTTTGTGTAATTTCATTTATTAATTTAGGGAAACCAGTAGATCTCCCTCCACTTTTAGTTGTGCACACTGAGGTTTGGAGGTTATCAGAGTGGGACACATTTGTTTGCCAAACACCAGCAGATCCGGACTTTCTCAAGGCCTGTACCAAATGTTGTCCACTGACTCTGCCAGGAGTCATGGTCACAGGGGTTCTACTAGCAGCAGAATGGACAGATATGCAAAACTCTATCTAGGAAATCCACAGGTTCACTCTTCATTGCTTGGGATTCTTGATGTCCATCTGCAATTTCTATCCAGCTCAAACTTTTAATCTTTAATTTGGCCTCTTCTTTATTAATAACATATTGTTGATGGATTGCTTCATATGGTAATACAATGAATCACATTTAGTCTGATGGTCAGCTTGACTCTTCCAATAAATTTGACCCATCAAGTAATTTATATAAAATTGCCTTTGGTCTGAAGTGCTTAAAATCACTACAGGTTTGTCTCTCTTTAACCCTAACCCTAACCCTATAAAATACTGTATCCCCTTTTATGTCCCCCCACCCCCACTTTCATACAAAAATGCCTGCTTTAAAAGGGGATAATACTGCTTATTACAATCACTCGCATTGCTACCAGACATACAGTGCATGAACTGCATCTACATTATTCATTGAAATCCCCCAATGAAATGAACAATTGCTTCCACGTACCTTTAATCAATAAACACAAACTCCATGTAGAAGCAATATTTTGACTAATGAAGCACCACATATCTGGGGTACTGTGTTAATACATGTAAAGAGAATATGAGAGTACTCAATATTGAGTGGATTGCATTTTAAAAAGAACCTGTCAGCTACTTAATGTAACCAAAGTACACAGCCAAGAAAACATGTAACTTATTGAATGTACTACAATGAAGCAAATCCTCCTTTTCAAGCTTTTTAACAATAGAAAATAACATTTGAAATACTGCTCTCTGTGTAGTCCTTCTTCTAGAGATCCCACATAAAGCAGGTCTACTTTGAGGATCCTGCCAAACTCTTGACAGACTATCACAATGTCTGCTGTTTGACTGTGTTGTTTTTATTGCACTCTGCTGGGATTTTAGCTGCAGCCAGGGAACAACAAATTAAAACTATAATATTAAAAGACAACTGTAGCTGAGTGTTGGGAACCTTGTCCCTCACAACACTGCTTATGAATGTTTCTAAAATGCCAGATTAGGCCAAATCATAACAGTTTTCTGAAACAGGGCTTTGAGTATTCTACTGCAAAATATACTTCATCATTGATATACATGTAATATATGCATGTTTTAAATGGAAACTCATGCAGCTGAAGTGCAGTCTAATGGGGAGTCACCGCTATTCCTATAAAAAGTCCTACAAATATAACAGATGAACATAATCATTATGTTTATCAGAATAATGACAACTGCATTTCCTTATCCTCCATGCAAATATTTCCATTGCTAATTTTCACTGGGTAACAGTCCTGTGGTAGGCATTTCTTTTAGCACCCTTTAACATATATTGCTCACAAACAGAAAAGAACCCCAACCAACAAAAGGTTTTACTATGTGAAACATGCTCAAGAGAATTACAAAATAAGGGTAACTTCTTAGTGCAAAAAGTATAAAAAGCAGCAAAGTGTGCACCAGGGATCTTAATGACATCAACTGTCTTAAAAAACACAATCTTTCTAGAAATAATAGCGACCATACATTGCGCCGTTGGAGTGTAAACTACCTGTTACGTGTCCTTATGTCGGACCTGTTACCAGTGAGGGTGATGAAAGCAGACAATGCAGTAATGCCGGCGTGCGGCAGGGGGCGCAACCCGCACTTCACCAAACACCCTCAGAAACGTTAGGAAATGAGCTTTCGAGGCCCAGAGACAGTGACATGTTACGTATTAAATGCTGCATTTATTCTGCCCCTCCGTGTGCCGCGTCATTCTGACGTCATTGTGTCTTTGGTCAGATTTACATGCACGTGGACCCCGCTGCAATGAACCATTGTAAACACTGTTTTTAGTGGTAAATCATAGTTAGAATCTCTGTAACCACTGGCCCAGCTCACAGTTAGCCAGCCTTTTATCATCCCTCGTAAAAAAACTAGTTGCATTCCAGCTGCAGCGCTGCAGTTTTTGTTCCCCTGTTGCCAGAGCAACGCGCTCCCAAGCGCGTTCCAAATCCTCGGTTGTTTGAATGTGATCGATGGAGCGCAGGAATTCTCGCGAGAGTCATGTACGCTGTGCGGGTGGCAGGCGGTCTGTGTGTGTAAGGGGGGGGGGGCGCGCTGCGGTGCGGTGACGTCATCTCTCCAGCGGCTCGTCCGCGAGGCGGAGCACCAACTTTGTACCAAACTTCCAACTTCCAGCAGGAAAGCAGCTCCCGGGATAAACGGGCTCTTATTGGAAACGGAGTAGATAAATTGGGATATCAAGGGCGGCAGACTGAAAAAGAAGGAGCTTCGTCTCGTCCGCTTTGTCTCTGCCTGAGTGGACATAGCGTGAAGAGCCCGGGAGGAGGGGGGACGGAGCGGGATTGTGTTGAGCAGACTAAACGGTGGCAGGAGCGCGGAGACAGAGGTGCGTGGACGCTGGGACAGGTGGCGTTTGCCCTTCGTGGGGCCCCGCAGTGGACTCGGGAACGGCCGCGTGTGCTCCTCACCTCACCAACTTCCATAACATAGAGCCGAGACCAGGTGTGGTGGGGAACGAGCGACTCCTTCACGCCAGGGCGTGCGATAAAATGCCCTTGGCCGGGGGGGTTAAACTCGCTTTTATGTTTTATGTGTGAGTGTGGAGTGTGAAGAAGAAGAAGCGTGGTTGCCTTCACGTCGGTGAGCTGAGTGTGCAGTGCGCTACAACGGTCGCCCGGGGGTGTGTGTGTGTGTGTGTGTGTGTGTGTGTGTGTGTGTGCGTGCGCGCGCACCAAACTCCCACCGAACCTCCCGGGGGGCGCGAGGCCAGGGTTTGTCTTTTGACGGACGTTGCGTGAGCGCCTCCAGCACAGTAGGTAGCGCGGTATACGTGCGCGTACCGAGGTGCACGTGCGCCCGCGATCTGCAGCGTCGCGCGCGCTGACACTGTCAGTGTGCTCGTTAGGACCGGTTTTTAACTCGTTATTTAGACAGTTAGTCCATCACAGAACGGACCGCGTCATCTTCTACCGGACGGCTCAGAGCGGCTGTGTTTCACACACGGCTCAATGCTGTCCTCGCAGGCTCCTCTACTGTATGCACAGTACGTCTTTACTCGGGGTACCTGTTTACAGCACGAGGGACCTGATGGCTTTGTTGAACAAGACTGTCCTTAAATCCGGTGTTTCTTCTAGTATGTGGATCTCTAGCCTCAGCAAGTGTTTTGGAAAACTAGCTTAAAACCATGTTTTTATGGCTTTTGAAGATGTCACCTGATTTTTTTTTTTTTTTTTTCTGGAAGTAGTGGGCAAAATTGTTTTTGTTAGTGTTTGTCCAAACCGTCCATTTTTTTAAAAGTTTGGGCATGGGATAAATTTTCTGTAGCATTGAAACAGGTCATTTAAGTTGATTTGCACTGCTTGGGGGGCTTGTCATTTTACGAATTCTGTACTACAGCTCCTATAATCTCTTGGTCAGTGAAGTTGGAAGTTTTTGGCTGTTTGAGGGGTGAGACTGGGCAAGCTACATTTTTGTGAAGGAGAACCCTGGGAGCAGAAATGTCCGTTGTTTTCCTGCTCATTTGGAGCAGCGTGTCTGTTATGTAGAGCAGAAGCGCAATGTCAGGTCACGCTAACCAAAAAATGACAAAAGGGACTTTTCTCAGCTGTGAATAAGCAAAAATGTGTGTTACTCTGTGTGACGTGTGGTCTTGCGGCTCAGTGATTCATCACCTAGAAATCCCTGGGAGAGCGTAAATGGATGGATAACTGTAGGAAGTTATGGAGCAAACTGTATATGGGAGCATGGATTTCCATAACTAGCACTGCTGAGTCTTTGCTCTGCTCCTCTGTTCGGAGCACAGTTTGAAGCCTGGGTTTGGACCGGAATGTTTGTTTCAGGCCAGTGAGGAAAGGTGGAAATACCCTGGTATTTTTGGGTTTAACTGTTCATATTGGAGTACTCCTGGTTCCTCCCACAGTCCAAACATATGCATTTTGGGTGTATTTGTGTGAGAATTTCCCCTGGGGATTTGAGAGTGAATAAGTGTATGCAATTGCCCAAAGGAGTGGCATCCTGCAGTCCATCCTCTTAGATCAAGGAAATCTCTTGGGTGCTGGTTTAAAGGTTATTTGTCTGTGGAGCATTGTACCTTGAGCAATACATTGCTTTTAGCCTTTAAACCCTAATCCCTAGTTAGTTTTTAGCAGTATACTTAACCCTGTTTTTCTGTAGTAAAATTACCTAGTTCATTGAATGGGTTAAAAGCATCAGTTAAGTAACAGATAAGTCATAGTTATTGCCCAGTTAAAGTCAGGTTTAGGCACTCACGGTTAAATGAATGGGTTAAACGACCCCTCCTTTTAAGGTCCTACGGTGTTTTAAACAATTGGGAAACTATTTTTAATGTTGTTTTTGAAATAACATATTACACATTAAAAGTAAGCCCCAGAGTTGCAAAACGGGGGGAAAAAAAAACCATAAAATGTATGTTGCATGCAGGAACGAGGCTATCGCCACATCGCATCATTTTCTGCAGGTGCAACCACAGTGTTTAATGGACTGACAGATAGGAGTTTGGGTTGATGTTTATGTGGTTCCACCATAAAGGCAAATATTTGGTCAAAGAGATGAAAAATGAACTAGAGTGTCACTAAAATGGATGTTAGTGGATGTAGTCCAAAAATGGTGTTGTCATCACAGTGTACCTTCACTAACCCCTTATGACACAAACTGAGCAATGACAGTAGGTAGGCTTTAGAATAGGTAGTCCATAAAACTTGGCAGTGTTTGTGTTCACAACCAGAGTTGTAACAAAGCACATTACAACAAATTATTTTTTGAATGTTGCCACATCAGGCTGCAGTCGTATATAGATCAGCAGGATGGGGCAACAACTGATGCCGGCTTGTCCACAACGATGCCAGTTGCTTTCCCTTTTAATGTCACCCTGCATCATTCCCAATGCAGCATTAGTGTGTTTCATACTCATATCCTGATATCCTTCATTCTGTCCCTGATATAAGCAGTGTGATTCATTCTGGCTTCTTTCTTCCTGACAGATTCTTCTGCAGAACATTTGTTCATGCAAAACAGAAATGGCTCCTGGGCAGGTTTTTCTGAGAGGGGTTGAAGGAAACTGGCAGAGGCGCGGATGCACAAGGACGTGGAATTCCCACTGCTGTGGGATTCATAGGAAAGCTCTGAACTTGTCACAGAGCAACCCTTTTGTTCAGTGTCAAACATTCTGCCTCCGTTCTTCTAGCAGCAGTTGGGTTGCAATGCTTTTTGCCAGACATATTATTACAGTGGGGAAAAATTGGGAAGGAACCTTAACCTACACAATGGAAAATGTGCAGAGCAACAAGTGAAATAAGAGAATACTGCAGATCATAATGTTTTACTGTGCAACTAAGATTCTCTTTTGTTCTTTACCAGCTGTATTCAGAAATGGCAAGCTATTTTTACTTGGTCTGTTGGGCAAAGTCATTCATGATACATTGTACAGCCAAAACCCACAATAACGTGCTCTGCAATGAGATGAATTTGGGTATAATGGCAATTTGCTCCCGTCCTCCTGCTCCCTTTCTAGTCACAGTATCCGGCTTTCCCATAATGCACTTCTGCTGCATCTTTGTTGTTTTGTTGGATCTTTGCTGCATAGTTGTCTAACCATTGTGGAGCGACGTATAGGGATTGTGGACACTCTGTGTTTGCTACTTGAGAGCTTTGCAGTGGGCATGTTGTTGTGCTCTGTTAGTGCTGGTATTTCAGCATTCCACAGAGAAATGAAGCTTGTGTTCCCACAGTCTAGTCTCTTTCGTAATGCTGCTGACAGCTCTTTCAAAGTGGGTTGTTAAAGTATTATTTATTATTCCATGAATACATCTTGCATTTTTTGCATGTAGGTTTTGTTTGTAATAATTGGTCTGTTTCTTACATGTTTTAAAAATGAACTTTTTCCCCCCTTTTCACATTTTGGAAGACTGACAGAAGAATATTATTTTTCATTAATGAGGTAATAAGGCAACTTCCCCACTAAATGACAGACCTTAGTATAGTACTTTTTCCTGTTATATTTGTATAAATGCTGTTTTTGTTCATTGTTATGCTAGGTTTTTTTTTTTGGACTTAAGATATGCTGTTATGATGTCTTCATGATGTGAAACCATGGAGACCTTCAGGGGGATAAGACAACAGTAATCACTTTAGGAATCCACTCAGGATCCTTGGCACAAAAGATGACAGTTTGGAAATTAAATTATCTGTGATTTAGTTAGTAATAGAGGGAAGATTATATTTCTAATGGCAGGTGTATGGATCCACAGTTGCAAGCCAGCACTTGGAACGACAGAATAGCTTGGATTATCAAAAGGCGATGTCTGGAGAGATCCAGGGATTATTGTATTTAATATTGAATGTGGCACGACACTGGGTAATACGTCTGGTTTGAATTCTCTTGGGAAATGGCAGGATCTGATCGGAAGACACCTTGATGCTTCCAAGTCTCAAATGAGATTGGCTGGGAGGCAAGGTCTCAGCTGTCACTGCTCTCCACCCCCCCCCAGTGCCTCCTACTGGGTCATCTGCCTGACTTTGCTCCATGGAGGATGAAATGAGGCAGTGTGGCCAGGAAGGAGGCAAGTCCCGATTTGAGTTAATCAACATGTTCGGTGCCAACATTAACACTCCAGTCAAATGTGGTTGGATAACGACTTGAGACCCCCCCCCAAGCGCTGGCAATTATCTTTCCTTTCCTTATCATTGACTGCCTTAGACTGCTTACTTTGGATGTTTTGGAGAACAATGAAGGGATTCAACACAAAAATGAGTCTTAATGTTTCAGCTTGCCCATTTGGTAAATCTTTTAAGTTTCTTTTTATCATTTTTTTCAGGGTCATCACAGTGGTGTCATTGGTGTTTAAGGAAACTTTGAAGGGGCAAAGGCTTAAAAAGCTGCTGGTACAAAGATGCACTTAAGACTCCATCTTCCTACTTTTAGCTGATCAGCCACTCTGGCTGGAATGATGCATCTCTCTCCTCTTCTTTTTGGCTTATGGAAGATGGACCTCAGGGAGAAAAAGTGCATTCTGCTATAAAAGTATTGTAATGCACTCAGAATGTCACTTCTGTACCTGCCATTACTTCACTGCCACGCCCCCTGCCTATACCTAAAATCTGCACAAGGTCAGAACAAGGCAAAAAAAAAAAAGTTGGAAAAAGTAAAAAATCCCCATAATTTTCTTGGTTTTGTGCCTGAGTGGCTTGCAGGGGAAGGGTGTGCGTGGGGGGTGATGCTTTGGAAATGTTCTGATATGAAGATGGTTAATAATTACACGTTTTTCATTTTTACCTTTTTGGGTGGAAAAGCACATGTTCCCTGCAGCTCCAGATTGAGGGAGCTGTAAGTTGACCTCTCTTATCTTTGTGATCTGGAAGCCTGACTCCCTCTCAGCACAGCAACCAGTGAAGTCATGGATTAATGGGTGGTAATGGAGTTTAGCTTCAGAGCACGTTGTTTTTTCACTACTGGTAAGGATTTTGGATTCTCTGCAGATGCTACTGATGGTCTCTTGTTTGTGGTTTCACTGTCTTCTCTGTTTTCAGCATTTAATCAAGTTACTTTATTAAGACTTGCATTCCTGTATATCTATCTGATTGTACAGAAAATATACTCAGATTATGGTTGGGGTGAATTGCTTTGGGTAATTAGTGTGGAAAGTATTCTTTTTTTTCTGCCATTGTGTCTTCTTGACATTACTAGATCTGGCAAAAAAGATATCAAATTTAATGTATGAGAGGAGGCTGAGAGAAAGTGTTTTTATTTCAGTCCCTTTGTGGAAGATAATGAAATATACAGTCTAGGTTAAGTTACTCCCTAATGTTAATTAGCCTAATGAAGGGGTAATTAGAATCAGTTGTTTGAATACATTTAGACTTAATTTGGGCCAGCCCCATTCATAACAATTTTCAGTTGTATTTACTAGAACTGGCACTGAGTAAATGTGTTTTCTTATGTACTGGGTGAATTACAGCTTGTACACTCTACATATTTACCCACTTTAGCAGCTGCTGCTGCACCATAGCTGATGGAAATTTTTAATAATGTTTGTAGGCAATGAGTTTTTCCTTGGTGATCAAAGAACCTGTTAAATCCTTAACTGTTAATCATTGTGAGTTGTCATGGGCATATTGTCCATTTGTTTTCATGCTATGATTCAGCCACAGTGGTTAAAGAATTTTTCTGCTGTAAATTTGTTTTTCCACTGTCAAGGGTGTGTCATTGCAGTAAGCCCCATATACTGGCTAATGGCAAAATCCTCTGTCCAGTCTGCTGATTCTGTGTCATGTGATCTATGGTGCCCAGAAATCATAATGGTCATTTACAGGCTCTGGAGTCTTCTACCATGTGCTTATGATTCTCTCCTGATTTGCCTGTGACTTCCTTTCATACAGTGACTGATTCAAATCCTACTCTGTATTCATCAGCTGTGTAGGAGAGGTGGGTAGTAAGAATACAGTGCTAATATTTTTAAATTTTTGCCCAAGTTGGAATTTTTATAATAAATACCAAGTCAGCAGATTATTCTTTGATCACCTCAAAATTCCAGTAGAAAGCTTTTGGTGTTCAGCTTCATCCATAGCCGGTTAGTAGTGATACTAACGGCTTTATGGATATCTTGTGTTATGCAATACATTGAGTCATACACCTCTCCTTAGTCTGTGCTGATTAAATAAGCTGTCATGCGGCAAGGGTGAAGACTGGGTGGTTCAACTAATGTTCCTTGCTCCATGCTCTAATTTGCTTCAATAGGTGTGAGATGAGGATAGTGTTGATGGGAGGAAAAGTAGAATGTAAGGTTTTCTGACAAAAGAGAATTCTGCAAAAGCTCTAGTCACGCATTCCTTATCGTTGAACTCTCATGTATGTTTATGCTTTCTGGAAAATGGAGCTTGACTGGGTGGCAAGCAAACATGACCTCATGAGTGTGAAATGTGTGGACAGTTTGAAACAATCTGAAGAAATTTAGCAAACATAGAAGTTGACCAGGGACTTTTTGCATGACCACTGCAGTTTTTCCTCAAGATTCAAGACTTGGGAAGTAATCATGTCAGAAGCTTTCATGTCCTTGGTAGCAATCAAAGAGAACAGTGTCTTGTCAAACCTAGAGGATCATTTGGATCTGCTGCTGACCACCATGACTTCCCAACATCAGTGATGGAAAAGTTGAAATGATCCAGAGGTGAAGTACCAAAATAATTGTGTACTGGCTTGGCTGCCCTGCTATGCAGGAATTAAAGATTGTTTTTGTTTCTTGTACAGCCTTATACTCTAAGACATGTTACTCTATTTTATCCAAATGAGGAACAAAAAAATCTTTAAGTGCCACCTTAAGTTTTTCAGTATCTCGCTATATTGCTGGTCCAGATTCTTTATTGTGCTTTTAAAAGTAGTAGCAGAACATGCATGAGGTGTCCTGGCTCTCCAGAGAGAGGCCCTCTGCCTTCCTGGTCTTTATGATTTACTCAGTGGAGGACATGAAAGAGTGCTGGTCTTTTCCCATTCAAAGACCCACCTACTATCACCCACCCTGCAGAGCTGTCTATGTTGCTGACATTTACATTACATTTATTTGGAAAACTCCTTCCCTCGTTTTCTCTAAAGTGATATACCGCTATCCCCCAGTATTGGTGCCTCCATTTTCTTAGTTCCCAATATAATGTGCAGTGTATAGTAGTCTCAGTATCCAAATTAATGAGTACTGTCTGAACAAAACTAAAGCGCATCAGAGTAATATTTGAAGTTCATGAGTAGGAATGTAAAGCTGCATGTCGACGCTGCGCCGAACATCTGTATTCTCAGATGTGTCTAAGAGTACCACTGTGTTTTCTGGTGCATGTTTTACAAGTAGCTACTTGTAACATTGATGACAGTCCTCTAGTTTGCTCCACGTACCATTCATCCAATACTTTCTGAATAACAAACTGCCTCTTGGTCCTGATTAAATTCACAAGTTAATGACCCACTATAATAAGTTCTGTGGTGTTAAGAGTATCAGCAGTTTGTTCCCAAGTTGACATCACTAGCTACCGATTTGAATTGCAGAAAAATGGGATGTGTCAATTTGAACTTTACACAAGTGTTTCTATGGTTGTAATTTTAGTTCTACATCAATATAACACTTCTGAAATGCACTTAGGGTTTTACCAGAGTACCTTTTATGTGCAGACCTTCTACAGTAGTACCAAAGCACTGTTTGACTTGAGGTGGCGACCCATGTTATTACAGATCCAATTTTGAGATTCAGAGCTGGCAGCGTATAAGAATAGTTGAAGACTTTGGTTTTCTTCAGAATCAACCAGTCTTGTAAGGGGAAAAAAAATAAGGTTGTTACTTTTTTTCACTGCTTTAGGGGTCTTCTGGTGATGTTTATTGTAGATAATGCATTTTTGTACATTTTTCAAGGATACAAGTAGATTCCAAATGGCAGCTATACTATACAGATTTTAAAAATGTTAAAATTTTTTTTTTTTGTTGAGTTTTGTTCTCGGATGTTTCAATTCAGTTTTTCAAGACCACTTGTGTTTTTAGCAGCTGTCCTGTCTGTTTCTTCCTGAAGCTTAGCTTCAGTTTTTGACTGTTGATCCTGTTTTCCAGCTCACTTTTTTCTTCTTTTTGTTAATAAAGTCTGAAGTTCCAGTACTGCTGCCATTTGTGTTTTGTGCTCTGTTACCTGTGTTGAGTTGCTTTAGCAACTTGCATGAAACGTGCAGATAAATCTTTCTGATGCTGTGTATGTTGGTAATTAATCTTTAATTTTATGGCTTTGTAGCTTTTGCAATTGTGCTGTTGTACCATTACTTCTGTCAGTTTTTCCAGTGGGTTTTTTTTAACTCCTCAGGCCCCTCTGTTGGTTTAATTAAAAAAAAAAAAAAAAAAGTGTATGTATAAAATGCACCTGTTTTCTTCTGGGAAGAAAAATTGTTTACTCATGCAAAAACCTTTTGTTTGTTCATTCATTCATTTTTTTTATTTTCTCTCCTACCTGGGGTTAATGTCAGTCTGTTTTCCACATGACCACTGAAGGGTGCAAAGTAAGAAAGGTGTGTGTATGCTTAAGCAACCTTTGACTTTTAATCTTTTATCTGTTTTTAGCTTTTCTGAGTTATTAATGAAATTCCTGACTTATGTTGGCTGTACATGTACATGAACAAAACAAATGCTGTAAATGTTGCTGTAAAATCACAAGGTGCCTTTCTGTAGTGGCTTGTCTAAATCCACTCTTATTGGAGCATGTGCCATTTAGCACCCCTCCGTTTTTTTTTCTCAATCTCAACCTTTGATAGATCATTAAAAATGTTGTGTTTTAACACATATACCTTACAGTACGTGACCATGTGTGCTACTTTTGTTTTCTTGTTGAACACCTTAATATAAGCAAAACTCAGTGCTTCACTGTTTCAGTGCCATTGAGCATTTTGGAGTGGCTGGTCAAAGTGATTTTATGAGGTCATAGTTGACCTGCAGTGACAGTCTTCCCTCAGGGGACATTGAAGCAACTATTGTGGAACTGCCAATGCGATCAACTCACTTTACTGAACAGGCCCTGGCATTAATCAAGGAACTTTTCAACTGATGCAGAATCATACTGACATTTTTCCCTCCCCCTATTGTTGGTTTAGCTGTCTCACTGTTACGCAAGTGTGTCTGTGTACATTGTGAAACGATAATCTGCATAGGTGTGGAGTTTAGTTGAACTGACGCACTGATTTACCTGGTCATCTCTGCTCCACTGAGTTAGTGCTTGTATTTCTTCTGCTAGTGCAAAGGTTAATTGCCATCCCATGAGTACTTTACTGGAGTCCCCAGATGCCCTTCTGGCTGGAAACATTTTAAGCATAATAGTGATTTTTGAGGGACGTGGCTGCCATTTTGAGTTGTTGATATGGTGTGTGTTTATTTGCATTGTGCTGATGGAGGCAGATGGCTTTGGGATGATGACCACCTCCACACTGTGGTGGTTTCAGTTTATTAAGGAGGGAGTGTAGCAATATGACTCGCCAATACATATGAGTTTGTGCTGCTCTAGGGTTGAGGCCATCATTCCACTTCCTGCTGTTCCTGAATCCCCCTTCTCTTAGACACGGGGGAACAAGTGGCTAGTCTATGTTGACTGTCTTAGGTTGTGATGATTATCAGTGGAATATGACGTGGTCCTGCAGCAGTGCTGATACCTTTGCACTTGTTGCTTTAGGACCAGTTTGTGGTGTGAAATGTTAGAGAGGTGGGCAATGGATTTTACTGACTGAGCGTCAGTCATGTAGCTCCACAAGACAGTGTCAGCATTACCCACGTCATTCCTGCTGTATTTGTTGATCAGATTAAGTAACCTATAGGATTTGGACTACAGTTTGTGTTGCCAGATTCTTAACTTGCATGAAACAGAGGAAGCATGACTAGTAGGGGGATATGCAGCCGTTCTGCTGGTGTTTCCTGTTCGGGTTTTGGAATGTGGGAACTTGGGGTGGGTAGGGCCTAAAGCTGATGGAAAATGCGAGACGGCTCTGCCCACACAATGGGATGATGTCATCCCTTTCAGTTCGGCACAGGAGAGCAAAGCCGCATGAATGGGGGAACAATGAAGCTGGCTGCCTACTCCAGCACCCCCACATGCTTGGAAACTTCCCATTTCCAGAAAGGCTAAGTAACCTGCTGTGGTGGAGAAATGATTAGTTGAATAAGCACGAGCAAAGAAAATATTGGAGCTGGAAGTCACACCTTATTTTGCAATTTAGCCTCCTTGGCATATGCTTTATATTCTGAATGGGAGATATATCTAAAACAAAAGCAGGTGCATCTTTCGAGAGCAGTGGTAGATGGGTTTGTTTGTTTATTTATTTAAATTTCCCTTTCTCCCCCAAAGAAGCCATGGGACTTTACATTTAAATCTCAAATATGTTAGAGTGAAACTGCTTTCTTCAGCTATTCTTTTTCCCGACCTGACACATTTAATATGCCAGTCAAGCCATGACAGAAAAGCAGCCACAGGAAATACTTTATCTGGTAGACAGGTGAAAAAGGATAAAAAATCCTCTGTTGTTGCTTTTTTACGCCAGAGAGGCTTGGAGGTTCCCCTTAGCCACGCTGCTCTTCATTGCAGCTTCTGTGAAGGGCTTTTAGCACACTTACGCCGTGTGACGACGCAGCTTCATTTATGTTGACTTCTAAGGCTAAGTGGCATTTTATTTCTCCCCAGAAATTGTGCTGAGTGGTAGCCACAAAGCTCATTTTTCAGAGCCATGGCAAACTGGGGGTCAGCTTTATAGCTGCTCTTTTCTTCTAAGGACTACATTTAATGAGATAGGTATGTGCTTTTAGAAATGAAATTGGGACCTCTTAGCTCCTCAGTCTGTTTAATGGACCAGTGTTTGGTTTGTGAGTAGAAGTGTAAGATGTAATATAATATTTATGTCAATGTTTGCAAAAGCCTTTGGGGGTAAGTAGGATAAAGTTCTGGAACGCATGGCTTTCCCAATCACTCTTGTTTTTGGTGATTCTATACTCAAAAGAAAACCTACAAATTATTGCTGTTTTGCTATCTCCTGAGTGATACTGTTGTATCAAACAATGGTCCCATTTCATTTGTCTAAGGCCCTCTATTTTTTGAATATTGTAGGCTAAATTAACATGTTTACTTGCTTTTCCCCCCTTTTCCCTCATTGGATATGTGGAAGGTGACCTACCTAGTAATCAGTGTACGACAGGATGGAGGAAATGCTAGTCTTTTCCTTCACATGCAGCTACTCTGAAAAGAGAATTTTTATTTTTTAATGAATTTTTTTTGGGGGGGGGGGGGGTGTGGCGCTAAATACTTGAATCCATTGTTCCTCTAAAATAATGAATCTTGGGAGTTTAATTTGGGATGTTGGTTTTTGGAACTTGCTTCTAATTGTTTTGCATGTTAAGTGTCATTTTGGGCACAGTGTCTGTGTTCCTCTTTGTGAGTCATCCCTAGTGAAGGATCAGTGGTCAGTGACTGGTTGCAACTCACTGCCTGCACATTCTGTCACAGTTCTGTCTTTGTTTATACCAGAGACACATCTGCTCTCTGAGGGAGAGGTGTATGGCAGCGAAGGTCTTACTTTCCTAGGTGTCCCCTCTTGAGTCTGGCCCCACCTTTTGGTCAATGTTTCCACCTTGTTTTAACCAGTGCTGCTTCTGAAACCCACATGTAGCTACTGGAATGTAATATTATGCAGTGATTAAATGCTTTTGGTACAGCGGTGTGCCACAGGCCTGATTTTCATTTTCATGGAGGCAGCCAATCCAACTCCTCTGCTGAATTCTACAGTGACCCCTTGGATGTGGCCTTTCCTCAGGCAGCTTTATTCAGGAATTGGAATTCCACTGTTTGTTTCTAATTAAATCAATTGAGTAGTAATACCGGTTTTATGTGATTGTGAAATATCTATTTTAAATTTGACTTGTAGCTGTTTGAAATGGTTTCATGTGTATATGTGACTATTTTTCAGTTGAAATGGAACAAAGTGAAAAAGCAGTTGATTCCAGGCAGTGGATGCAGATTTTGATTTTCTGGCTCCCATTAGTCTGTGTTATTGTCAGTCACTGGCAAAGAGACAGTCTTTAAAAATGTTGTTGCTGTTCTAAGTGTCTGAGTAATAAGGGGTCTAAACACATTGATTATGCTGTCTGTGCTATAAAAGCTGTGGCTCATCCACTGACTGCCAGTTTCATTATTAGCTTGTGGTGTTACATTACATTTTAATAGTTATTTATTTTTCTTCTCCCCCCAGAGAAGGTAATGGTTTGGCAACTTAACCATTCCCTACCATTTGTGTGTTCAGTTGGCTAATGTATAGCGGTACATATTGTGTAATATAAATAAAATAGTACAGTTGCTGGCAAATATTACAATAATTAGAAAAGTCAGATTCTGTCAGCCACCTTGTTCTGAGCGCTACTGTTTTAATTATTGTTACTATTATGTGGTGTTATTTCTTTTTATCCTTCTATCATTTAACGTGTGTGTGTGTGTGTGTGTGTGTGTAAACTTTAATTATTTCACTTGTTATTTTTCCCTCTTATCAAAAAAGAAAAGTGTTAGTCAGCAAAACCATTCCCTTTTTAAGGCTCAGGTAGCCAGCCAAATACGGCACAGCAGATGCCATTTATTTTAATAACTGTACATGATCTGCAGAACTGAAACATTACACAAATAAACATCACACATCTAATTATCATCTAGGCAGATCTACCATTTTTCTGTGTATCTTATAAATGTGTATATCGTGTATATCAGTATTGGATAGGTGGAAAATCATGTGTCCACAGGCCCCAGAGTCACTACAAGACTGTTTGTTTAAGCAGGACCTTTTTTCCAGTACTGCTATGAACAGAGTATAAAGAGACCTGAGTCACCGCTATCATTATGCCTCAATGGGCCACCTTCAGGGTTTCTCCCCATACTTTGTAAGCTTTCCTTAACCATAGAGGAAAGGTTAATTTAGCAAAGCTGGTATGTTTTAAAGTGACATTTTAAAACCTTTTTTGACCATTTGTTTGCATTTTACACAATATCAGGAAAAAATGCCAGTGTATTCTTGTGTTTACAATCTATTTAAGACAAATTATGCATGCAGTGTGCACTAAACTTACTCAGAGGTATCCACCTCACACTGAGTCATACCTTTGCCACTTCATATTGTCAGCAGTAAGTTACCACTTAGCCTTAGCTTCTAGCAGAAAACCTATGCACTTCACCTTACCTCACCTAAGCTGGAATGGTCTCTCAAGACACAGCTGGAAACCTGCCAGCCAAAATGACAAATCACTAGTTTGAAGCACGTTGTAATGCTAAGTGGTAAGGGCACAGTGGGGTAAAGACCAACACAGAACTCTTTAAAACCATTTTGGCTACTTTTTGTTTTGGGGGGGGGGGGGGGGG